>JASXTE010000003.1:29264106-29864106 GCA_030280995.1 Hemileia vastatrix | reverse complement strand
ATCCTAACAAAAAGCAAAAACACCACCATGATCTGGACTGACCTCTGGAGGCTTCTTCTTCCAGATATTAAAAGAATAAAAAAAGAAATTAATAATTCACTAACTAGAAAGAACAATAATAATTAACAGATATATAAAAAACTATGTTTTTTATTTTATTTTATTTATTTTTATTTTTACTTATTATTATTATTATTATTATTATTATTATTATTTTATTTTAAACTACTAACATACTAAAAAAAACTTGAAAATTATAAAAAAAATTAACCAAAAATATGAGAGCTGAAAAAAATTAAAATGAAATGAATAATAATAATAAGATGAGATAAATAATAGTTACAAACAGTATCCCCCAGCCAATTGATGAGCTGATCCCCTGATACCTTACCCACATCCAAGTGCATCTTGATGTGGATACACCTTTAAATAATTTTTAAATGAATTAAGAAAAAATAAATTAAGAAAAATAATATAAATAAAGAAATTATGAAATAAATAGAAATCAAAGAAAATAATAATAAATGAGATAGAGATAAAAAAGAAAAGAGCATTTCCTGGCCAATTGATGAGCCTTTCCCCACCAATTCTTGCCAACATCCAGGTGACCCTGATGTGGTGACACCATATAATATAATTTTTTAATTTTTCCCTCTTTTTATCCTAATAACCCCCATAAAAATATTAAAAGAAAAAAAGAGATAAAAGGAAATCATCTAATACTACCATCAACACAACCATAGACACAAAAATTAAAAAAAAGAAAAAGACAAAGTCCGGCTCCATAGAAAGTTCAGTCCAAGGAAATGATCACTAGGTGGGCTCCCTCCAATAAGTAAAAAATGATGGGAGACCACTAGTGATCCACCACCAAAACCAAAGAAGCCAGTTTAAATTCAAAGTGGACTTAAAACCTGAATAACAAAACCAGAGCTAGGATTCAATTAGGACAAACAAAATACTTGAAACAGGCATTTTGGGGTTAATGTTCTACAGAGAAGCCAGCTCATCCATTACCCCCACACTTGCCAAAATAATATCTAGAATCCCCCCCTGGGTACCTTCTAAAAAAAACACAAAATGCAACACATTAAACCAAAAATAATAAGAGTGAAGAGTTCGGCATTTTCAGACCAAATGAATTTCCAGTTTAAAGTCATAGAGGACTAAAAACTGTGAAAAGAAACCAATACTAGGGTTCAACCAAATTAAGATAAGGGGTTGGAAACAGACAATCTGGGGTAACTGTTGATAGAGCATCCAGCTCATCAGTTACCCCCACACTTGCCAAAATAAAATCTAGAAGCCCCACCCCTGGGTACCTTCTAAAAATAGTTTCCAACACAACGATGAACAGCATTACCAAAATCCAACATTAAAGAATGGTCCATAGTTTATCTTCATTGTGGAGTCAATCTTCTTCACTTCTAGTGCCTCTAGGGTAAAATCTCTTCACCTGATCAGAAGCCACTCTCTTCTTTAAGACTGGGCCATCTAACTCCTCCAAAACATAAGAACCTCCAGAAACCTGAGATCTGACTCTGTAAGGTCCATTCCATCTGTCAGAAAACATCTTTCCCCACTGACTCTCCAAACTTCTATTATACACCAAAACCAAACAACCAGGTTTCAAGGAATTCCTGAGTCTATGGGTCAACTTCTTGTCCCAGTATCTGACTGATTGATTTCTTATCTTTATCATTCTAGAGTATGCCTTCTCTTGACATTCCTCTCTACATTCCAACTGTTGCATCCTGGAACAGAGTAAAACTTCTGTTGAGAAAACATCATCTCAATCAATTCAAAGATAAGAGACAGCTTCCAAATCCACTTGTAAAACAGCTTTCTTCCCAAAAATTAATTCATAAGGGGAATAGGCAGCTTTCCTTTTCACAGTGACCCTATCAGCAAATAACACCAAGGGTAAATAATGCCTCCATTTTTCAGCACTATCTCCACACATTTTCACCAAAGCATTCTTGATAACTTGATGGCCTATTTCAACCATGCCTTCAGCTTCAGGATAATAAGGTGTAGCCGCTCTGACTTTAGAACCAATACTTGCCACAGCTTCTTTAAATTCAGCTCCAAACTCTGGCCCACCATCAAAAGTCACCAACTTCATCAACCCATACCTAAACACCCATTCTTTCTTCAAAAATTCTGCCACATTTTTGGCAGTCAAATTAACCAGAGGCACCGCCTCAACCCAACCAGAAAAATCATCCCTGGCAACAATCAAGTATTTGTACCTTCCCTCTTTGATATGGACAGCATCCAAACTGACTCTCCAAAACACAGTTGTTTCACCAGTAGCATGGCCAACCTCTTTAGGTTACAAGTGACTTCTTCTTTGAAATTCTTTACAATATTGAACCCAACCCTGCACAGAAAACTTTATACCTGGCCACCAAAATCTATCTGCTACTCTTCTATAAGTCATCCTAAAGTCTCTATGACCAAGGTCTTCATGCAAAGACTTCAACACCAACTCTTGACCCTTCTTCTGAGTCACCACTACCTGAAGATTTGGATGTCTCCTCCTCATCAACCTCCTTCCTGACACATAAAATCTAGGGCTCTTCTTCTTTATTGCCACCCAAGTATCATCATCACAAATTTCTGGCCTCTCTAAGGCTAATAGATATTCAACCATAATAAAATAAAACCCAGTATGACCCCAAGTCTCATCTTCAAAACCCAACAAAACAACATCCAAGGGTTCAACACTGTCATAAAAATCTCCAGTGTACACATGAGCAACACAACCAGCCCATCTGGGACACCAATCCCTAAATTTTGAAACCTCCTTAGTATTCCACTGAATCTTAAGAGAATCCAGTTCAACAAAAAAAAAACCCATTCTCCAATTTTGAGCCATCTCAAACAGCAGCCCCATCTTCATCAAAAAAAACATCTTGATCACCAGAATCATGATCAGAACCATCCAGATTAACCTCTTGGTGGAGGAGCAAACAATCTTCCAGTTTAGCCTTATGGGGGAGGAGAGAATGATCATCCAGTTTAGCATCATGGGGAAGGAGAGAATAATCTTCAGCACCTTTTGTGCTGGCCCTAACCACTGGGAAATCTTCATCAAATTCTTCAGAGTCTGAATCTTCATCCGTGGGTGGTCTTCTTGATAATCCATCTGGCATTGTAAAAGTTTTACCTGGCTTGTGCACTATATCAAAAGAAAAATGTTGAATAAATGCTGCCCATCTAGTAATTGGATCATTTGATTGACTAGGTGTCAGCCAGGCTACTAGACTTACCCAGTAAAATAATTAACTATCTTACTGAGGTGAAGCCACACCTTTTAGATCCTTATTAATAATTAATTATTTATTAAATACTTATGTATTAATTACAATTAACTAAGTACACTAAGTAATTAATTAATAAAAATAAGTAATTGTCCCACATATATTTTTACTCCCAAACACCGTGCTCAATAATACAGATGAGATGGGAATAAAAATTAGTATTAAAAAATATATATATATATAATTATAAAAAGAAAAAAAATACTTTTTCAAATTCCTTTAATTAGATTTTATTAATTCTTTATTTCAAATCAAATGTTCTTACACTAAAAAGTGACGGACTAAAGGGTTCATAGTTTTATTTCAAATAAAATAAATACTTTTATTTACGCACTATTTAGACTTACTCTTATTATTTCACATACTCTCTTTGTTTAAGTTTTTCCTCTCATACTCTTGGACTGGGGGTGGTAACTCCATGTTTTATTTTCTCACATTTTGCCTATAAAGGCCTTTCCTTTTTGTCTTTTTGATTCATTCCTTACTTACTTACTTATTACATTTACACAACACAATTACTATTTCTATACTTTTATAACATTTGTACTTACATCAACATATATCTAATCTATAAAATATATTAATATTTAACAATACCTCTTATTAATTGAGTAATACAATCAGTTTGATTAAAAAATATGTACTTTACTTTTTGAAAGTCCATTGAAACCCAAAAAATCCTCATATAACCTCAAATAAATCTTCTAGACCAAAAGGACCCCTTGACACTAGGTGTGTTAATCATTTTTAACAGAGATTTTGCAACCACCTGCAGCTCAAAATGCTGCCCTCACAAAACGGTTTGTAGCTTCTTCAAAAAAATTTCTACACCACACAATTACAACTTTGGCTGAGAATAACTAGGTTCCATCTCATTAAAAACCACAGACTCATACCTTACTGGCCTGACCTTCCCATCTTTATCTTCCTGAGACAAAACAGCAGCCCAGAAGCAATATGACTTGAGTCCACTGCCAGATAATTTTTGCCAGCTTCCCTTCCATAATCCAACTTGTGAAGAATATTATCTTCACCCACCACCTTCTTCAACTGCTGAAAGGCCTCTTCACACTCTTCAGACCATTCCCACTCCGCATCTTTCCTGGTCAACCTTCTTAAAGATGAATCCAACAAAGAAAAATCTTTAATAAAAATCCTGACATACACAAAAACTGCCAAAAATCCCCTAACTTCAGTAGCATTTTTGGGCCTTGGCCATGACTTAATTTTATTAACTTTCTTCTTTGCCATAATCCTTCCCTCCTTACATACAAAATGACCCAGAACTTCCAGAGCAGGAACACAACAACAAAACTTTGACCCAGAAATGGTCAAACCAGCTTCTTCAATCCTAAAAAATACTACTCTAGAGTAATTGCATATTTGAAAACAAATCTCCTTATACCTGGGCTCTCCTTCAGCACCTCATTTCCATAATAAGTGGAGGGTCCTTTAATTCCACTGTCATCAATAAAAATACCAGCATGAGTCAGAACCTCATCCTGTAAAATCCAAGCCATTTGAGCTTGATATACTGCTACTGAATCAGTTGCTCCTTGAGGCAACCTAGTGAGATAAAATCTTCCCAGAGGAGTCTCAAACGTTGTAAGTGGCCGGGAATTGGTATGAAGTTCCCTTTCATCATAACCACCCATAATATCACCCAAACCATACACTACGCAACATAGGGGGTGGACTTGCTAGCAAGTCCTCAACCTGAACTCAGATGGAACTCAGACTGAGCTCATATCTACTTGAACGCACACCTAAAACTGTTCTACTGAGTGGCGTTCATCCCTGATTTTATGGCTCCTTTATCAATAGCTCAATGTGTGCTCAATCTGTGGTGAGTTTGGGCCCAAGGTTGCAGACTTGCTAGCAAGTCCGCACCCCATATTGTGTGGTGATAACACACCCTTCCAGAAAAAGCTTCCACAAAGTCTTCCACACTTGGCAGAATTCCCACATCCTTGATGGTGAATCTATTCAAGGCCCTAAGATCATGCACCACCCACAATTTCCAATTCTGCTTCTTAACACAGAAAACTGGACTTGAGTAACTAGAAGTTGATTGTTCATACAATCCTGTCCTGACTCTTTCCCTAACAATCTCTATAAAATCATCCCTAATAGCAACTGGAATTGGAATAGGTTTGATTTTCCAAGGTTCGTGACAAACCACAGGAATCAAGTAAGGTTCCCCATAAAAGTCTTTCAACACACTCCTTTACTTTTCATCAAATGCCACTGATTTCTCCCTCAGCACAATAACGTGAAACAACAACTTCTTTTCCTTATCAGACAACCAACTATCAGGACCAAAATTAACAACTTTCAACCTTTCCACAGTCACCCTAGCAGTTTCCACAAAATCAGGAGGATTCTTCAGCAGAGGAGTACAGTATGGATCTCTTGACAAAGGAGGTCTCTTCAAAGAAGGATTCAAACCTATGGGAATAGGCTCGTTGACAGGACTAATCTTCTGCTCTACCTTCTTTTACTTTGCTGCTCCACTGTCAACTTGAGGGATTTTAGGACATCTTCACAACCAGACCTGGAACAAAAACCAAGGGTTTCCCCATTTCTCACATGTGTGGCCAAGATAATGTTTTTGAAAGGTGTAGAAGAAACCCTAACAGAGCACAATTGGGAGGACTTACTTTTAGACCCCAATCTCACCACTCCAAGACCTTTCCGCAAACCCAAATCTTCATCTTCACTTCCATCTTCTAATTCTTCAAATCTTGATTCATCTGCTGTGGTCTTCCAACATTGGCAGGGGACTTTTTTGTGTGGTTTGGCGCTGTTTGTGCATGTCTTAATTGGCATCTGTTGAAGAATTGGGTGTTTTCTGGTTTTATTCCGTGAATATTGGGATTGCGGGTATGTGGGTACTATCATTGGATAGCCCTGGTTTTTCTATATATTTCATGTCTTGATAATATTTTTCATACTCTAAGTTTTAAGGGGTCATTTCCTCATTTTTCAGTTACAAAAGATAGCTAATTAATTTTGTTTTTTGTGTTTTACGGTGTAGAGTAGACTCCTACAGTCACCTTGCTGCAGGCAGAATCCAAGGGAGTTGGAAAAACAAAAAGAAATCCCTGTCCCTCTAAGTAAACGTAAGATTCAATTAACTAAGCTTGAAGATATGCTTGAAGAGTTGGATAAGTTGAAAATCTGAGAGAAAGACTTTGAAAGTGTTGGAAACCTATAATATAGAAAAAAAATAAGTGCAATAAATGATTAAACCACCAAAACAAATACCTTATACCAGATTACACTGATACAAGTCACAGCAAATACTTAGAACAAGCCGCAACACTTGCCCCAGAGACTGAAAAGTACAGTAAAGTACCCCAGAAACTACCCTTGGGATGATCTGTTCAAAGGTGTCAGCCAGGCTACTAGACTTAACCGGTAAAATAAGTAATTATTTTACTGAGTTGAAGCCACGCCCCTTTTTCTTACTAATAATTAATTATCTACTTAAGTATTACTTACAATTAACTAGTTAAGTACAATAAGTAGTATAATTAATTAGTGTAAATAAAATGTCCCCTACAATTCTACTCCCTAACACCGTGCTCAATAGTATAAGTCAATGGGAATAGAATTTAATAATAAAATTATAATAAAAAAAACTTTAAAACAATTATATTACCTCAGTGAGAGATCTGGAATCCCGTGAAAGTAATATAATTAATTAATTATTGTGTAATTAATTGTGACAGTCCAAAGAACTCAAACTTTATTGCTAATAAATTTGATGCCCTTGTTGACGTACCAGTTTATTTATTTCTTATGTCATATATGTACTCCTTTTAGTCATTCTTTTTCTCACATTCTTACAGTATATGGTGTAAATTCGGTATATTTTATTCCCTCATGTTTTGCCTATAAAAGGCCTCTTACTTTGTGCTTTTCAGAACATTCATTTATTAATTACTTATTATTACAATTACAATACAATACTTATTTTTATATTTTATAAGCTTAGCATTTACAACAGCGTAATTCTAATCTATAATCTATTTTAAATATTTCAAAACTACCTCTTTTATTTGAGTAACAACAATCATATTGATTTAGAAATACGTACCTTTTGTTGAGAGACCATTAAACCCTTAAATACCCCATAGAAACCTTGAACCAATCTTCTAGACCAAAGATACACCTTGACAATTGGAGGCCTTCCCAAATTATTGATGGCGCATTGTGATTTGAGGGCATAAATCGAAGGGACCATCGGCATTTGAGTACCTTTAAGGACGAGAGAGCGACAAAAACAACAAACATCATACGTCACATGACAAAAATTTTGCTGCAAACGGGAATCAAACTGCGCTCCAAGAATTAGGTTCATATATTGACTAAAAATTGTATATATCGTGGTAATTACTGATATTACTATTTTTGGGTTACTTTGCACTTTTCATTTGCTACGTATTTTCCTTTTACTCAGCACTCTGTAAGTGGCATTAATTTGCTCATTTTACAGGGGGAGGTGTCTGGTAATTTGGATTTAATTTTATTATTATATTTTTTTTTATTTTTCCTGGTTGACAATAATAGAGCAATAGTGTTTTTAGTCCCAGATGTAATAAATAATTATATTTTAATATTAATTATTACAATTTTCCGTTGACATTTTTGTCCTGATTAATTTAAATTTTATTTGTTCCAGTTGACAAATTGTCCTGACAATAATTTTTTTTTTAAATTCATATTTAATTACTTCAGTTTACATTAAGTCCTGGTAGTTAAGTAATCAGTTCAATAAAGTTTTTTAATTAATAAAAATTCATATTTAATTACTTCAGTTGACATTAAGTCCTGGTAGTTAAGTGATCAGTTTAATAAAATTTTTTAAATAAAACTTCATATTTAATTACTTCAGTTGACATTAAGTCCTGGTAGTTAAGTGATCAGTTTAATAAAAATTTTTTTTAATAAAATTCATATTTAATTACTTCAGTTGACATTAAGTCCTGGTAATAAATTAGTTGATTTAAATCCTGAAAATAATTAATTAAAATTATTAATAAAAATTTTAATTTATTTCTTCAGTTGATTATATTATAATCCTGGTGTTAAATTATTTTTTTGAATTAATAAATTAATTTTATTTAGTTGATTTTTATCCTAAAAAGATTTTTTATTATTATTTTTATGTTATTTCTGTTAAATAAAAATTAAAAATAAAGACTAATTCATCTTATTGTCTCTTTTCTTCATTTCAGTTAAATCTTAAAATGACTGACCAAAGTGGTTCTGCTGCACGTGAAGAGGAACTAGACTTGATTGATTATGATGAGCCTACTTCTGTAAGTTCTCCTTTAACAAGAAGAATTTCTCAGATTAATAAATCCTTGCCCCAAACAGGATGTGGAGATAGAAGAAGTAGAAATCCTAGTGGACACAACTCAGGATCAGAAGCCTATGATAAACCCACCAGAAGAACTTCCAAAAGGCTTCAGGATAAAAAAGATGCCATTGCCTCAACAGGTAAAGAATCTGTCAACTCACATAAAGGAGCTAACGACAGAAAACTTGAGACTAAAGACAAGGGTAGATGCTCTGGAAGAAAAGTTGAGAAGGATAGATACCTTTCTTCAAGAGAAGAAGAAACCTCTTCCTCCCAGGGATCAACAACAATTGGCTCCCCAGTCCCAAGAAAAGGTGGAAGTGTCCAACTGGCAGTGAGACCACCTGTCTCAAAATCAGAATCAGTTACCTCAGGCAGGTCCGTCAAGACCCAACCAGGTCAACCCCACACCTCCTCACCCCTATCAAGGAGGCAAAAGAAGAAGAAAGCCCAATATGGTCATACCAGCAAACCCTGGTATGCCCCTCTATTGATTCTCAAGTGCCATTTCTTGTAGCTGATTCTGTTCTTTCAGGTAAATCTGAGAGGGAAGAAGAAACCTTGAGACCGGTAGAGTCTGGGAGCAGTAGACAAATAACTCATGTATCTAATCCATTACTTTTAATTTCTACCTTAATGATTAACCCTGATATGGCTGTAATTTATGAAACTCTTGACCCTGAGTTCTATGAGAGTCTGGAAAGTTACTCAGTTTCCTTATTGAGAAACACTCCAGATGTAGCAAAGATTAATGATGAGTACTTGAGAGATATTATTGCCAAAAAAACCCATATAATGAACAATATGCAATTGACTCAGAGATATAATAGTTTGTTAACTGATCAGGGTTATCAAGCATTAAGAAGTGAATCACATAGAGTCTCTGACGAATTGTCTCATTACAAAGCAACCCATGAAAAGAAAGTTGCTTTATGGCAAAATATAAAAAATGATTTTTCTAAACTAAAAGATACTGTATCTGCCTGTTGCCAGGAGGTGGAGATAGATAAGATGAATCTGAAAAGATTGAATGACCATTTTTCATCTTTTCAAAATAAGAATCAGTTATCTTTTGAAACAATCAATGAGAATTTATCTAGTCTTCCAAGATTGAAAACTAGACTAACAACCATTGAGGAGAAATTGAACTCATTGTTTATTGATCAAAAGTATTCTGAAATTTCTTTGAAGGAAAAAACAGTACAGGATGCTCCAGAGTTACCTGTGGCTAGTTCATCTAAAAGTAAATCAGTTCCAGAAATACATGTTGATACCCCTGAGTTTCCATTAAAAATTAATGATGCACCAGGACCTTTAACAGAGGGATTGAACAATGAGATTACTGCCCAACTAGAGAAGTTGCAGCTGCTCCTTACTTAGAAACAAGCTTGTACAAAGGAGACTCCTTCAAATCAAAAGAATTGGCCAAAACTTGACCAGTACCCAACATTTGATGGTGATTCTTCCTCTGATTGGCAACAATTTATTTGCAGAATTGATAACTTAAAAAATTCTTACAAACTCCCAGATGAGGAAATTTATGTCTAAGTTAATTTCTTTGTTTACTAATGTTACCCTAATGTGGTATGAATCTGTTCTCCTGGATGGGAATGACTACTCATGGGAGGATTGGAAGAAATTGATTAAAGCACAATTTGGTGGCTCCAAGTTCAGAATGGCCCAACAAAGGCAGTATGAGGAAACTAGATATAGCTCTTCTACTGATAAACATATTGAGTTTTTAATGAAACTTGTAAAAATCTTAAGGGCAATGGACCCAAATATGGAGTTTGAGTTATGGAAGGACAGGATCCTTTATAAATTACCAATGTCTCTGAGAGACTTGATAGTGGCTAGGACTGAGTTCTCCAGAGAACCCTCTTCTTTCATTAATACTTGCAATGAGATCCTTCTAAACAACAAGTATGATGCCAGAAGATTCATTCCTAAGACCCCTTTGGAGAAACCCTCCACTTACCAACAGAAACCTCTGGAAAAGGTTGGTAAACCTTCTGCCCCTGTTGCACCAAAAAAGTATGCAACAAACACTTGCTTCAAGTGCAACAAGCCTTGGCAGAAAGGCCATGTTTGTGAAAAGAAGATAAATCTTGTAGAACAAACAGAGGAGCATGCTGATGACCTAGTAGCACTGGATGATACGTCAAGTGATTGTGCCAGCAATATTTCATATGAATCTCAACAAGAAATCTTGATGCTGGAAGAGGATATTCATTATTTAAATACTATTGATATTGATAATAATGCTTTATCCACAGTTGAAGATGCTGAGATCATAAAGAACATTGAGGATAACTCAATTGTTATTGCCCCTCTCAAGGCACCAGTCTTGATTAATTGAACAAGTATTGAAGTTGTTCTGGATTCTGGAGCTGGAGGAAGTGTAGTTTCTGAAAGAGCACTTGCTTCAGTGGATCAAGAATATAAATCAAAACTGATGCCTATCATTTCTGAAAATTTGAGAGTTTATGGCTCTGTTTTGTCCCCCATTGGTAAATACAAAGCCACAGTGTTTTTTAAATATAACCATGGTTTTGTAAGAGCTATTTGTGACTTTGTTGTCATGAAAAATGATAACTTAAGCAATTGGTTTATTGTAGGGAATAATATTTTAACCAAGTATGGCATAAAATTGGATCCCTCAAACCAATGTTTCACAATGGGGATGAATGGGAAGAGAAAATTTAAGATTTCCTCCCCTAAAAAATTATTGAAACCAGAAATGAACACATGTAATTCTGTGGTTCAATGTAAAGGAAGATCTACAAAATAGATGCATGCCCTTTTGTCTGAAATTGAAAATGCTTCTTTTGGAGAGCAACTTTCTGGTGAGGATAAAGATTCCATCATTAAATTGATAAAGTCTTTTCCTATGGCCTTTGCTCATGGGTCACATGAACTGGGATTAGTTAAAGAGGAAATGAAACTTTCATTGTCTTGCCCATTAACTGATATACCACCTAGTTTAAAGAAGAAGCCTTATCCTGCTTCTCCCACAAAGAGAAAAGATATTGAAGACAATATCTCTACCCTTTTAAAAATGAATATTATTGAAAAGGTAGTTGAAACACCTAAATATTGTGTTATCTCACCTGTCCTAATTTCTTATGAGAAAGATAAAGCCAGGTTATGTGGTGATTATAGAGCACTAAATACTTATACTGTTGATGATATCTACCCTTTACCTAGAATTAGCTCTATACATGCTACTTTAAAGGGAGCTAAATATATCAGCTGTTTGGATGGTAACAAAGGATATCACCAGGTACCTGTTGAGAAAAATTCTCAGAACTTTCTGATGATTGCTACTCATATGGGTATTTATAAGTATATTAGGATGCCATTTGGCCCTAAAAATGCGCCTTCAGTTTTCCAAAAAGTCATGGATAACACATTCCATCAAGAGATAATTGAAGGATGGCTGATGGTTTATATTGATGATATCATTATATTCTCAAAAACATTTGAGGACCATCTTAACCACCTGTGTAAAGTATTCCAGAAAATGGATAATATAAATATGACACTTGCTTTGAAGAAATTTAAATTTGGTTTCCATTCTTTAAAAGTTCTTGGTCATGTTGTTTCAGGCTTACAGATATGTGTTGACCAAAACAAAGTGGCAGCCATACAACAGGTGAAGGCTCCTACTACAGTTAGAGAGATCTAAAGTTTTTTGGGAATTTGTGGATACTATAGACAGTATATTAAAAATTACCAAGTCATAGCCTTATCCCTTACCCAATTAACTAGAAAGGATGTTGCTTTTGTCTGGAATAGTGAAAGACAAAGAGCCTTTGACACTATGAAACAATGTTTGATTTCAGCACCAATTCTTGCTTTACCTGACTTTAATCAACCATTTGTTTTGTACACTGATGCCAGTTTCATTGGTCTTGGTGCTGCCCTCCATCAAAAACAAGTGATAAATGATAAAGTTTCAGAAGTATTAATTTGTTATATTTCAAGAACCTTGAGAAATAGTTAATTGAAATATGGTGCTACTCAATTAGAATGTTTAGCTGTAGTGTGGGCTCTAGAAAAGCTTCATTATTACCTAGATGATCAGAAATTTGAGCTTTTCACTGACTGCAGTGCAGTTACATCCCTTTTAAACTTGAAAACACCAAACAGACATATGTTCAGATGGCAGTTGGCTGTTCAAGAATACAGAGGGAGAATGACAATTATTCATAGGGCTGTTATTGTTCACTCAAATGTGGATATGTTATCTAGGTTACCTTTACCAAATAATGACTCTAATCCTGCTTATGATCCTGAGGATGAAATTATTCATATACATGGGATATATGTGGTTGATATGGAGGAAGAGCTATTACAGCTTATTCTGGATTCATATGATAAGGACAATGACTTGAAAAAGTTATGCACCATATTAAATGATCCAAAGAATGCTTCAATACAAGCACTAATTAAAACCCTTCCACCAAAGTACCAGAAGGCTTTGGAAAAAGGTAAATTTTCTATTGATGAAGGATATCTATATTATAGGAGAAAGTTGAGTAATGTTATTGTTATTCCTCCTTCTATGAGAGAAATCATCTTGAAAATTTGTCATGATGACATATTAGCTGGACATTTTGATCTTGAAAAAACAATGATCAGAATTAAGAACACTGCTTGGTGGGTTAATATGTCTGAAGACAAAAAATTATATTTTGAGTCTTGTGATTCTTGCCAAAAATCAAAAAGATTAACTGGTAAAAGAGCAGGATTAATGCAACATATTGAACCTCCTGATGCACCATGGCAGATAATAAACATGGATTTTGTAACAGGATTACCTATTGCTGGTAAAGACAGTTATAAATTTTGTTGGGTTATTGTGGACAGATTCACAAAAATGTGTAAATTTATCCCTACCCACAAGGATTTTTCCACTAAAGAATTACCTTTCTTATGGTGGTCTCATATGTTTAATACTGCTGGTTTTCCTAAAGCCATAATCTCTAACAGAGACCCTAGATTTACTTCTGAATTTTGGATGTCTCTGATGGATGTTTGTGGTTGTGATCTGAAACTTTCTACTGCCCACCATCCACAGACTGATGGTTTAGCTGAAAGAATGATTCAGACTTTAGAGGACATGATTAGAAGGTATTGTGCCTTTGGCCTTGAGTATAAAGATAATGACAGATTCACTCATGATTGGGTTACCTTACTTCCTGGGTTGGAATTTGCTTATAATAGCACTGTTCATTCTGTTACTCAAAGAAAGCCTTTTGAGCTCTGGCTTGGATATGTTCCAAATACTCCTGCCCAAATTCTCAATAACAAAATACCTAAATTGGATATACATCCTGGTGTAAAGTCTTTTCTTCAAATGCAACAACTATGCAGAAATCATGCTCAACAATGTATTGAAAAATCATTTGAATATGAGAAGAAGAGATGGGACAAATCCCATAAAGAATACACTTTTAAAAAGGGTGATGAATTGTTGATTTCTACAGTCCACTTCAACTTACAAGGTAATAACAAATTGAAAGATCCATTTGTTGGTCCATTTGTTGGTCTATTTGTTGTCAGAAGAATGATTGGAGATAATGCAGTTGAGGTTATTTTGTATTCTCCATATGACAGAAAACATCCTGTTTTTCCAATATCTCTTCTGAAACCTTACACATCCAATAGTGATTTATTTCCAAAAAGGAGGGGAAGACCAAAGAAAACCCCAAATGAAATCACTGAAACAGCAGAAATTGAAAAAATTTTAAATGACAGAATAGTCACTTCTGAAAAAGGTACAGAATCCTAATTGAGATTCAAGAGTAAATCATCTGAATATGATTCTTGGATACCTGGGAAGGAGATATCTAATCTTCCTACTCTACTAAAAAAGTATAAAAAGAAAAAATCATAGCATTTTTTTATTGTTTTTTTAGAGTGAGGGAGTGTCAGCCAGGCTACTAGAATTAACCGGTAAAATAATTAATTATTTTACTGAGTTGAAGCCAGGCCCTTCTTCTTACTAATAATTAATTATCTACTTAAGTATTACTTACAATTAACTAGTTAAGTACAATAAGTAGTATAATTAATTAGTGTAAATAAAATGTCCCCTACAATTTTACTCCCTAACACCGTGCTCAATAGTATAAGTCAATGGGAATAGAATTTAATAATAAAATTATAATAAAAAAAACTTTAAAACAATTATATTACCTCAGTGAGAGATCTGGAATCCTGTGAAAGTAATATAATTAATTAATTATTGTGTAATTAATTGTGACAGTCCAAGGAGCTCAAACTTTATTGCTAATAAATTTGATGCCCTTCTTGACGTACCAGTTTATTTATTTCTTATGTATTATATGTACTCCTTTTAGTCATTCTTTTTCTCACATTCTTACAGTATATGGTGTAAATTCGGTATATTTTATTCCCTCATGTTTTGCCTATAAAAGGCCTCTTACTTTGTGCTTTTCAGAACATTCATTTATCAATTACTTATTATTACAATTACAATACAATACTTATTTCTATATTTTATAAGCTTAGCATTTACAACAGCGTAATTCTAATCTATAATCTATATTAAATATTTCAAAACTACCTCTTTTATTTGAGTAACAACAATCATATTGATTTAGAAATATGTACCTTTTGTTGAGAGACCATTAAACCCTTAAATACCCTGTAGAAAGCTCGAACCAATCTTCTAGACCAAAGATACACCTTGACAAAAGGTGCCTTATTAAAGGTCTGCCCCAGATTTACCCAGTTTCCCACCAAAATTAAAGAGTGTTCTTTATTATATTTTTATTTTATAAATTTTATAAGAAAATAAAATAAATTTGAGTCACCAAGGATGAGAGCTATCCAATGGTACCCTATATGTTTATATTTTTTATTATAATTGTTGTTATATGTTAAATATTGTTAATTATCAAAAAAATCCCTTCTTATCAAAACTAAAAGACAAAAAAAATGTAGAAGACTAAAATTCTCTCCCCTCCATATGATTCTCCTGCTCCAGACCTTTCCAACAATACCCTACATGCATATGATCTACAATAAACTATTGATCTAGTAAGCATAATAACTTTCTAAACAAATTTTGCCACAATAGCCAAACTTTTGGCACAGTGACCAAACTTTTCACTGGTGATCAGACTTTTCTACAGTGACCAAACTTTGCCACAGTGCCCAGAATTTTCTGCAGTGACCAAAATTTTCCACAGTGCCCAGACTTTTTGCACCAATGACCAAGCTTTGCCACAATGACCAACTTTGCCACAGTGACTTTGCTTTTGCACCAGAAAGTCACCGGAGCAAACCGGAGCGCACCAGAAAAAAAAATGGCTACTCCATGAGCACACTGCATCCACCAAAAATACCAATAGAGCCCTAGAAAATCCAGTAAAACCAATACCCAATCCATGAAACCATCAAATAACAATAAGAATACCAACATATATCCATTCCAAAACACCATAAATCCTCCAAAAAATCACCATAAATCCTCCAAAAATCACCATAAATCCACCCAAAAAAAATCCAGTTAACTCCCTTCAACCAAATTAACACCTGCTAACACCATGATTTTCTTCAAACCAAGGTCCAATCAAATTTTCACCTAAGTAGCCTACCCAGATTTGGAATGCCACATCCTCCCTCCAATATGGAATGTCCCCATTCCATTCTGAATCACATAAAAAACTTTTCCACCATCATTTCAATAAAAATTGTGCTTCTAAAGTTGACTCCACTTGATTTTTGATGCTTCAATCCGCTGAGTATAAAAGAGTAGGCTTTAAACCCTACTGAGCTAGAACTGCAATGATCTAGACTCCGCCATGAGGTCCTCCAAACTCCTCTACCATTCACCTTCAACAAAAAAAAAGAAAATTAAGAGAGTGGGCCTTCATCACCACTGAGCCAGAACTGCAATGATCTGGACATCGCCATGAGGTCCTCCAATTTCCAAAATCACCAACCACAGAATAGAAAATTTAGAGAGTGGGCTTTCATCTCCACTGAGCCAGAACTGCAATGATCTGGAAATCGCCATGAGGTCCTCCAATTTCCAAAAACAACCTCCACTTGGATTTTCTTGAGTCATCAAGTGCAAAAATCACCAGTTTATAGTCTTAGAGGACTTCCACCTGCATCACAAAACCAATGCTAGAGATCAATCTATAAACAATCAAGCATATAAACGAACTTTGTGGGGTAAATGTGTATAGAGTTTCCAACTCATCAATTACCCCCAAACTTGCCAATATAAAATCTAGAAGGTTCCCCAATGAACACTTCTAACTAAAAGAAATTGTCCTCAAATCTTGACCATTATAATTCCTAGTTTTTTTGACATCTTCAGTTTTCCACGGTCTTGAAGTTTAGGACCAATCATAAATGATCTTGAAAAGAATTTCAGTTTTAAGTCTTGATGGACTAGCAGAATAAATAAAATAAATATATAATAAAAGAAAAAGAGAAATAAAATTAAAGAAAAATAAAAAAATAAAAGATTTCCCCCAGCCATTTGGATGAGCCGAACCCCTGACATCATACCCACATCCAAGTGCACCTTGATTGTGGATACACAGGAAAGAAAAATTAAAAATATAACATAAAATGAAATTTTTGAAAAAAAAATATTTTTGAAAATAATAATTAATTTTTTTTAAAATTAAATTTTGAAAATTTGAAGATTTGAAAAATGATAATTTAATGAAAATTAAGGAAACAAACTAATGATCACTGGGTGGGCTCCCTCCAATTTGTAAAAATGATTGGAGACCACAAGTGATCATCCACCCCAATACAACAAAAAAAATGAAACAAAACAAAATTATTGAATCCAGACTTCCAAAAGATTGTGCTGTGTTGACGTAAGGTTCCAGTTTATAGTCATAGAGGACTACCTATATAACAAAAAACAAAGCCAGGATTCAACTAGAAACAGAGAAGGGTTGGAAACAAAAATTATGGGGTAATTGTGAATAGAGCTGCCAACTCATCAATTACCCCCAAACTTGCCAATAAAAAATCTAGAAGGTTCCCCTATGAACACTCCTAAAAAAATTTGTTTCCCCCTCATATTTTAACCACATAATAAAATTTTAAAATTGAAGTAATGATTGATTTTTTGAAAGACTGTGAGATTTCCTAAAAGATTGATGTTGTAGTTTATCCTCATTTTGGAGTCAAACTTCTGCACTCTTTGTGCCCCTAGGGTAAAAATTCTTCACTTGATCAACAGCTACCCTCTTCTTTAAGACAACGCCATCCAGTTCTTCCAAAACATATGAACCACCAGAAACCTGTTCTCTAATCCTATATGGTCCATTCCATCTATCAGAAAACATTTTCCCCCACTGACTTTCCAAACTCCTATTATACACCAACACCATATCACCAGGCCTCAAAGGCTTCCTGAGTCTATGAGCCAACCTTTGATCCCAATACCTGACAGACTGATCCCTGATCTTGATCATCCTATCATATGCCTTCTCCAAATATTCCTCCTTCTTTTCTAACTGCTGCATTTTAGCACAGAGAAAATCTTCAGTAGTTTTGAATAAATCCCAATCAACACCAAGATAAGATTCAGCTTCAAGATCAACCGGTAAAACAGCTTTATGACCAAAAACTAATTCATAAGGAGAATAACCAGTTGTCCTCTTGGTGGTAATCCTGTCAGCAAATAAAACAAGGGGTAAATAATGCCTTCACTTTTCAGCACTTTTTCCACACATTTTAACCAAAGCATACTTAATAAATTGATGCCCCCTTTCAACCATTCCTTCTGCTTCATGATAATATGGGTTCACCACCCTAACCTTTGAGCCAATTTTTGAAACAGCTTCCTTGATGTCAGCCAGGCTATTCCAGGAGTCCAGTAAATGATATATAAATTATAAAACTTTAAAGAGTGGGTAAGACTTGTATTTAATGAATATAACTTAATATTTTATTGCATAATGAAATTATATAAGAATTTTATTATATACAAGTGTTACATTAAATTTATTGGTTATATATATTTTTATATATACAATTAAATTGAGCATAATATAATATATTCTACAAATAATGGCGCATTTTTATGTATTTAATAATTATAAATTTATATTTAATTAATTAAAAAACATAAATTATAATTACAAGTGTAAATTTGATTTATAATATATTTAAATTAATTACTTAAATTTATATATTAAATAATACCTCTCATATGATACTAAACAATAATTAAGGACGCTTCTTTTGACCCTTAATTGTGTTAGAAAAAACAAATAAATTAATTTGGACTAAATTGAGATTAATTGCTTGTTTTGTTGCGTCAAATTATTTTTTTGTTTCACTTAAAATATCCTTTAATCAGAATGTACCATCTGTTGGGAATTATATTTCTCATAGTTCCTATGTTTCCAATCTTGTTTAGTTATTCACTATTGTCACTTACTGATTTGGGAATTAATGGCGGGGAAATTGGATTCTTAATTGGGCTTTTAATTATTTGTTTCATGTTTTTCTCTATATTGTTATGTTTCATTTACTCTTTTGATATGTTTGTTTTATTCCATTCTAATCATTGTATTTACAAATATAGTAGCGCTTCAGAGGACCCATTGCCTATAAAAGGGCCTTGGATAATCCCCTGTAGCCTTATCACTTATTACACACTCAACAATTTAAAGATAAATTTATTACGCTTATTATTATTTTTATTAGTATTAAATTCTAATTAAAAATTCTAAATAACAATTTAAAGGTTGCCTTAAGTCTGATAGTAATTATATTGTTTGCCGCACAGAACTCTTACTTAAATAATAATAATATTAATAAAACCAATTTGTTGTCACCTCTCAGATCACTCGTCGTTGCCTTCTCTCAAATAAATTAAATAATTTTAATTGTTTTTATTTCTTTTACTTCTAAAACTATTATCTCCTTCTTGTCCTCCTCTCTTTTCTTCCCTCTTCTCTTATATCTTCTAGACGACTGACCGACAACTGGGGGCCTTTCCAAACGACGACGACGATCGAGCCTGGCGACGAACGACAAAACGCACAGACCACCTAGCAAAACGAAACTTTTGCCGCGACTGTGTTTCGAACTTGGGTTCGACATCTTAGGTTTATATAATATTAATTTTTATATTATTTTGAAGTGATTTTTCGATCACTATAGTAAGTTCACCTTTGTGCCTCTCACTCATATTACTATATTTTTATTGCAATAACAGTGATTGTGGCTTAATTGCTGATTCACTGAGTGTAAGTGTTCAATTTTAAAAAATTTTTTTTCCTAGTTGACCATTATAGAGTGTTAAATCCTCTTAGTCCTAGAAGAATTGACATTATTATTAATACAAATTGAATTATTAATTTAATTTTTTTTTTATTATTAATTATTGTTAATTTTGGTTGACTTAAAAGTACATTGTGCTTAGTCCCAATATATTGCCATATTTAATATTGGTAATTAATTGGTTGAATTAACTTACTTGTTATTCCCAATTTAAACTTGCAATCCATTTTTTTAAAAAATTAATTTTTTAATTATTACTTTATATTGAAAATTATTTTTTCTATAATTTAATTAATTAAAAAATTTTTTTTATATTATTTGGAGCAATTATTGACTAACTTTGATTATTTTTTTATAAAGTACAAAGTAAAATATAAATCTTCCCACTAGTATGTCCAACAATTTGGCAGAAAAAATGGATAACATGCAAGTGGATGAGATAGAAATTGACTATGATGCTGACACTGTAAGTTCTTCTAAAGTTGGTCATAAAAAATCTTATGCTAACACAAAAAATTCACATACTGCAGGATGTGGAAATGACAGGAAATGCAAACAAACCAAACCCCCTTCCCCCAGTACCACAGAAGGAAGTAAAGCCTCTAGTGCCTCAAGAAGGTCTTCCAAAAGGCTTCAAAATAAAAAAGCTTCCTCTGCCACAACAAATCAGCAACCTATCCAGTCATATAAAAGAGTTGAAGACAGAAAATATGACGTACAAAGCAAAGGTAGACACATTGTGGGATCAGGTCCAAGAACTCAGGAACCAGATTCAGGCCCAGGCCCCTCCTCAATTGCCTCCCAATCAGCTTCAATTTCAGGCTCAACCTTCACAGCCACCCAGCTCAACCATCCAAAATCCAAATACTATGGAAGTAGAGCAATGGAAATGGGATTATCTAATGAGTCACTACCAACAGAATGTGCAACACCCTCCTCATCATCAGCCTGGCCCATCCAGAACACCCAATTTCCATCCACCTCCTCATCCCTACCAACAAAGCAGGAGAAAGAAGGCCCAAGCACAATCACAAACCCAGTCCCAGGGGAAGTTTCCTCCTCTGCCATGGTAAGTAATTTGGTTGATAGTCACTTGGGTATGTTTTCTAATAAATCTTCTTCTGCAGGTAATATTATTGAACATGGTGAAAGAACAGTTAAACCTGTTAAAAGACAGCTTCCTGTAACTAGTAGCCCTATTGATGTAATTAGCAAATTGTCATTTGATGAACCTTTACATTTAACTTCTACATCTTTAATTAATCCTTCTCTTGCAATTAAAAATGATTCTGTTCCCCCTGAAATCTATACCTTAATTGAAAAAACTTCTGAGGAAATATTGAAAGATACCCTTGATTTTAATATTGTGAAAGACAAACATGTGAGAGACGTGTTAATCCATGAAAATGATAGATTAAATAATTTACACTTGAAATGTAAAGTGAGTTCTTCTGTACAAGATACAGCTTATTTAAAAATCAAAGAAACCTTAAATATTGTTCTTAGTCAACAAAAACAAATAAGAAGTGACCATAGAGCTATCTCAGATAGAAATATCAGTCTACATAAGACATTGAGTGAATTGAAACCCCTTATTGAGGAAAATCATTCATTCAAAAATGAAATAAAATCTCTACAAAATGAGTTTAAGAAGCTAAAAAATGATTTCCATGCACTAAGTACCAAACACTCAGTTTCTGAGGACAGAAATGTTCTATCTCTTGCAAAAGTAAATGACCAGATGTCTGAAATTCCAAGAATAAGAAACTATGTGTCTGACCTACAGGAAAAGTTCTCAACCTTAACCATCAATAATGAATTAAATGAGATTTCTGCAAATAAGCTGCATAAAAATAAAGGGAAAAAACCTAAACAAAGTTCATCCTTTCTTCCTCATATTTCAACCATTAAACAAACTGACAATGAGTCTGTAAAATCTTTTGCTACTAGCAAAAAATCTTGTGATGGTCATGCACCAGCTGTTTCTGTAAATAATGAAATTTCTGAACACCTGGCTAAACTTCAGGAATTATTACTAATGAATAATTCAAACCAAAAAGTGGACCATCCCAGTAGTCAGAAAAATTGGCCTAAGTTAGACCAATATCCTACCTTTGATGGTGATTCTTCCTCTGATTGGCAACACTTTATCCAGAGAATTGATAATTTAAAGAGATCTTATAAACTACCTGATGAGGAAATTGTTTCTAAGCTAATTTCTTTATTTTCCAATGTAGCCTTGATGTGGTATGAATCTGTCCTCTTAGATAACAATCATTATACATGGAATGATTGGAAATCCTTGATTGAGAATCAGTTTGGTGGTTCAAAATTCAGGTTAGCTCAGCAAAGACTGTATGAGAATACTAGATATGTATCCTCCTCTGTTGAAAAGCCCATTGTTTTTCTGATGAAAATAACTAAAATCCTTAGAGCAATTGATCCAAAGATGGATTATGATATTTGGAGAGATAAAATCTTGTATAAATTACCAAATTCTCTTAGGGATTTGATTGTTGCTAGAACTGAGCATGTAAGGGAAAATTCTTCTTTCATTAATATCTGTAATGAAGTACTACTCAACCATAGATATGAACCAAAGAATTACCTTAGTAAATCTTATAATGATCAGAATAAACCTTCTATAAAGCTCCCAGAAAAATCTGGTAAACCCTCTGCCCCAGTTGCACCTAAAAAATATGCAACAAATACTTGTTATAAATGTAACAAACCGTGGCAGAAGGGTCATGTTTGTGACAAGAAAATTCATCTTGTTGAACAAAATGAAGACACTGATGAAATTGAACTTGATGTCAATAATTCTTCCAGTGACTGTGAAAGTAATATCTCCTATGACAATGAATCTGTTAAAGATGTTTTAATGTTGGAACATGATGTCCATTATTTAAATAATATATCTGAAGATTGTGTATTGAATTTATCTTCAGTAGAAAATGCTGAGATAATTAAAGATATTACTAACAATTCTATTCCTATATCCCCTTTAAAGGCACCTGTTATCATTAATGGTAAAAATGTTGATGTAGTTCTTGATTCTGGTGCTGGAGGAAGTGTAGTATCTGAAAAAGCTTTGGCTTCAGTGGATAAGGAATATTTGAGTAAATTATTGCCTATAACTTCTGAAAAATGGAGAGGGTATGGTTCTACCTTATTTCCTATTGGCAAATACAAAACCTCTGTATTCTTCAAATATAATGGTGGTTTTGTCAGAGCTATTTGTGAGTTTGCTGTCATGAAAAATGATAATTTGAGCAATTGGTTTATTATGGGAAATGATATTTTAACCATGTTTGGTGTGAAACTGGACCCAGAAAATAATTGCTTTACCTTAGGAATGAATGGGAAAAGAAAATTCAAAATTTCTTCTCCTAAACCTTCTGGGCATTTGTTGAAATCTTGTAACTCACTGACCCAATGTAAAGGTAGAACAACAACTGAAATGGATGATTTATTACATGAAATAAATACCGCTTCTTTTGGTGATCATTTGACTAATGAACAAAAGGATTCTATTGTTGCCTCTATTACCTCTTTCCCTATGGCTTTTGCTCATGGTTCTCATGTCTTGGGAATTGTTCAGGAAGAAATGAAAATTACCTTATCCTGTAATTTGAGTGATATTCCTCCTTCCCTTAAGAAAAAACCATATCCTGCTTCTCCATCAAAAAGAAAAGATATTGAAGATAATATTGAAACATTATTGAAAATGAATATCATTGAGAAAGTGAATGTCACCCCCAAATATTGTGTCATCTCCCCAGTCTTGATTTCATATGAAAAAGATAAAGCTAGATTATGTGGAGATTACAGAGCTTTAAATACTTATACTGTTGATGATATTTATCCTTTACCCAGAATTAATTCAATACATGCTACCTTGCAAGGTGCAAAATTTATTAGTTGTCTGGATGGTAATAAAGGTTATCATCAAGTTCCAGTTGAGAAAAATTCTCAAAATTTTTTGCTTATTGCTACTCATATGGGAATATATAAGTATGTTAGGATGCCATTTGGCCCTAAAAATGCTCCTTCAGTTTTCCAGAAAGTCATGGATAACACTTTCCATCAAGAAATTATTGAAGGTTGGCTCATGGTTTATATTGATGATATTATTGTTTTTTCTAAAACTTTTGATGAACATATGATTCACTTGAATAGAGTTTTCCAAAAAATGGATGAAATCAATATGACCTTATCTTTAAAAAAGTGTAAATTTGGTTTTCAATCTTTGAAAGTCCTTGGCCATGTTGTGTCAGGCTTACAAATTTGTGTAGACCATAATAAAGTTGCTGCCATTCAAAATGTTAAAGCACCAACTTCTGTAAGAGAAATCCAAAGTTTTTTGGGTATGTGTGGCTATTATAGACAATATATTAAAAATTATCAGGTCATAGCCTTGCCTCTTACAAAACTAACCAGAAAAGATGTTGCTTTTCTCTGGAATGATGACTGTCAGAAAGCTTTTAATACATTGAAAAATTGCTTAATGACAGCCCCTATATTGGCTCTCCCAGATTTTAACAAGCCATTTGTACTTTATACAGATGCTAGCTTTATTGGTCTGGGTGCTGCCCTTCACCAAAAGCAAATTATTAATGATAAATCCTCAGAGGTTGTAATTTGTTATATTTCAAGAACCTTAAGAAATAGTGAATTGAAATATGGTGCCACTCAATTGGAGTGCTTAGCAGTTGTTTGGGCTCTTGAGAAACTTCATTATTACTTGGATGACCAAAAATTTGAGTTGGTAACTGACTGTAGTGCTGTGAAATCTCTCTTAAACCTCAAAACACCTAACAGACATATGTTCAGGTGGCAACTTGCTGTTCAGGAATACAGAGGAAGGATGACTATTATCCACAGAGCTGGAAATTTTCACTCTAATGTTGATATGCTCTCCAGATTGCCTCTGCCAAATAATGACTCCAATCCTGCTTATGTACCTGAGGATGACACTGTTCATATACATGGTATATTTATAGTTGATATGGAAGAAGAGTTATTACAGTTAATACTGGATTCATATGATAAAGATTCTGACTTAAATAAATTAGTTACTATTTTGAATGATCCTAAGAATGCTTCAATTCAATCATTAATAAAAACTCTTCCTGCAAAGTACCAAAATGCTTTAAATAAAGGAAAGTTTTCTATTGAAGATGGTTATATATATTATAGAAGGAAGCTTACCAATGTAATTGTTATTCCTCCTTCAATGAAAGAAACTATCCTCAAACTTTGTCATGATGACATATTAGCTGGACATTTTGATCTTGAAAAAACATTGATTAGAATCAAAAACACTGCATGGTGGGCTAATATGTCTGAAGACACAAAATTATATGTTGAATCTTGTGATTCCTGCCAAAAATCTAAAAGGTTAACAGGTAAGAGAGCAGGGTTATTACAACATATTGAAGCACCTAGTGCTCCCTGGCAAATCATTAATATGGATTTTGTCACTGGTCTTCCTGTTGCAGGTAAAGACAGCTTTAACTCTTGTTGGGTAATAGTTGATAGATTCACAAAAATGTGCAAATTTATTCCAACCCACAAAGATGTATCCACCAAGGAATTAGCTTTCTTATGGTGGTCTTACATGTTTAATATTATTGGTTTTCAAAAAGCCATTATCTCTGATAGGGATCCAAAATTCACTTCTGAGTTTTGGACCTCTTTGATGGATATTTGTGGCTGTGAGTTAAAATTGTCTACAGCTCACCATCCTCAGACTGATGGTCTAGCTGAAAGAATGATTCAAACTCTGGAAGATATGATTAGAAGGTATTGTGCCTTTGGTTTAGAATATAAAGACAATGACAGATTTACTCATGATTGGGTCACTCTTTTGCCTGGTCTTGAATTTGCATATAATAGCACTGTTCATTCTGTCACTGAGAAAAAGCCTTTTGAGCTTTGGTTAGGTTATGTCCCAAACACTCCTGCTCAGATTCTCAATAATAAATTACCTAAGTTGGAACTACACCCTGGTGTAAAATCTTTTATGCAAATGCAACAGCTATGCAGAAAACATGCTCAGAGTTGTATTGATAAAGCATTTGAATATGAAAAGAAAAGATGGGATAAATCCCATAAAGAATACACATTTAACAAGGGTGATGAAGTGTTGATCTCTACTGTCCATTTCAATTTACAAGGTAACCACAAATTAAAAGATCCTTTTGTAGGACCATTTGTTGTTAAAAGAATGGTTGGTGATAATGCAGTAGAAGTTGTATTGTATTCTCCATATGATAGGAAACATCCTGTCTTTCCCATTTCTTTACTTAAACCTTATACTTCCAACAGTGACTTATTTCCAAAGAGAAGAGGAAGACCTAAGAAGAACCCTGAGGAAGTCACAGAAACAGCAGAAATTGATAAAATTCTCAATGATAGAATTATCACTTCTGAAAGAGGTACTGAATATTTATTGAGATATAAGAACAAATCATCTGAACATGATGCATGGATACCTGGCAAAGAAATTTCAAATCTGCCTGCTCTGTTGAAAAAATACAAAAAGAAAAAATCTTAGCATTTTTTTTTATTGTTTTTTTAGAGTGAGGGAGTGTCAGCCAGGCTATTCCAGGAGTCCAGTAAATGATATATAAATTATAAAACTTTAAAGAGTGGGTAAGACTTGTATTTAATGAATATAACTTAATATTTTATTGCATAATGAAATTATATAAGAATTTTATTATATACAAGTGTTACATTAAATTTATTGGTTATATATATTTTTATATATACAATTAAATTGAGCATAATATAATATATTCTACAAATAATGGCGCATTTTTATGTATTTAATAATTATAAATTTATATTTAATTAATTAAAAAACATATATTATAATTACAAGTGTAAATTTGATTTATAATATATTTAAATTAATTACTTAAATTTATATATTAAATAATACCTCTCATATGATACTAAACAATAATTAAAGACGCTTCTTTTGACCCTTAATTGTGTTAGAAAAAACAAATAAATTAATTTGGACTAAATTGAGATTAATTGCTTGTTTTGTTGCGTCAAATTATTTTTTTGTTTCACTTAAAATATCCTTTAATCAGAATGTACCATCTGTTGGGAATTATATTTCTCATAGTTCCTATGTTTCCAATCTTGTTTAGTCATTCACTATTGTCACTTACTGATTTGGGAATTAATGGCGGGGAAATTGGATTCTTAATTGGGCTTTTAATTATTTGTTTCATGTTTTTCTCTATATTGTTATGTTTCATTTACTCTTTTGATATGTTTGTTTTATTCCATTCTAATCATTGTATTTACAAATATAGTAGCGCTTCAGAGGACCCATTGCCTATAAAAGGGCCTTGGATAATCCCCTGTAGCCTTATCACTTATTACACACTCAACAATTTAAAGATAAATTTATTACGCTTATTATTATTTTTATTAGTATTAAATTCTAATTAAAAATTCTAAATAACAATTTAAAGGTTGCCTTAAGTCTGATAGTAATTATATTGTTTGCCGCGCAGAACTCTTACTTAAATAATAATAATATTAATAAAACCAATTTGTTGTCACCTCTCAGATCACTCGTCGTTGCCTTCTCTCAAATAAATTAAATAATTTTAATTGTTTTTATTTCTTTTACTTCTAAAACTATTATCTCCTTCTTGTCCTCCTCTCTTTTCTTCCCTCTTCTCTTATATCTTCTAGACGACTGACCGACACTTGAAGTCTGCATCAAACTCGGAGCCGCCATCAACAGTTACCAACTTCATAACACCATACCTATACAACCATTCCTTCATCAAAAATTCTGCTACATTTTTAGCAGATAAACTAATAAGAGGGACAGCCTCAACCCAGAAGACAAATAATCCCTTGCCACAATCAAGTACTTATACTTACCTTCCTTGATGTGAACAGCATCCAAACTAACCCGTCCAAAGATGGTATTTTCACCAGTAGCATTTCCAGGTTCTTTTGGCCTTAAATAACTTCTTCTCTGACATTCTTCACATGACTGAACCCAAGATCTAACAGCCGTCTTCATTCCAGGCCACCAAAATTTATCAGCAATCCGCTTATAAGTTTCTCCAAAGCCTCTATGCCCTAAATCTTCATGAAGAGATTTTATCACCAATTCTTGACCTTTTCTTTGAGATACAACAACTTGACAATTCGGATGTCTTCTTTTCATCAACCTTCTACCAGACAAATAAAAACCAGGTGACTTCTTTTTGATAGCCACCCATTCAGCTTCATCACATTCTTCTGGTTTTCCCAGAGACAAAAAATATTTCACCATTAAAAAATAAAACCCAGTCTGGCCCCAAAATTCATCAGAAAAATCCAATAATATAACATCCAAAGGAATATACCTGTCCCCAATATCTCCCACTTGTGAATGAGCAATCATTCTCTGAGCATTCGTCTGTTTGCTGAAATTCACATAATCCACCTCATTCAAACATTTTTCCATGCTACCACTATCCTCCTTCAGATCCCAAACATAAAAACCATTAACCAACTTCCAATTATCCCAAACAACCACACCATCCTCATCTACAAAAACCTCATGATCAACTAGATCATCAACTTCATCAACTTCAACAAAAATAGAACCAGCCAGTTTAACCTCATGGGGGAGGTATGGAAAGTCCTCAGCACCCTTGGTACTGGCCTTGATTATAGGTATATCTTCATCAAGATTATCTGAATTGGAATCATCTACTGTAGGTGGTCTTCTTGACAATCCATCAGGCATAGTGAAAGATTTTTCAGGCCTGTGCACTAAATCAAATAAGAAATGTTGAATAAAAGCTACCCACCTAGTCATTGGAGCATTAGGTAAACTAGGTGAATTAATCATCTGAATTAAAGATTTAGCATCCACTTGAAGTTCAAAATGTTGACCCCATAAGATATTTTGAAGTTTCTTTAAAATTTTTGCCACACCACAGAGTTCCAACTTTGGTTGTGAATATCTTGATTCCACCTCAGTAAAAGCTACATATTCATACCTAACTTGTCTAATATAACCACCCTTATCCATCTGAGAAAGCACTGCACCAGCAGCCAGCTGACTAGAATCAACAGCTAAATAAATCCTACCAGCTCCTTCACCATAATCCAACTTATGAAGAATTATATCTTCACCAACCACCTCCTTCAACTTAACAAAAGCTTCTTCACAAGCTTCATCCCAATCCCAATCAGCATCCTTCCTATTTAACCTTCTCAATGGAGCAGCCAATAATGAGAAATCCCTAATAAACATCCTAACATAAACACATACTCCCAAAAATCCTCTAACTTCAGTAGTGTCTCTAGGTCTTGGCCAAGATTGAATTTTGTTGACTTTCTTCTTTGACATAATTTGGCCTTCCCTACACACCACATGACCAAGAATCTCTAAATCTGGATAACAACAAGAAAATTTAGAACCGGAAATAGTTAAACCAGCTTCTTCAATCCTAAACAATATCCTTTCCAAAGTTACTCAATACTCCCAAATAAACCTCCTAATACCTGGATTCTCCTCCAACACTTCATTATCATAATCAGTTGAAGGACCTTTAATTCCACCATCATCAATAAATATACCAGCATACTGTGGAATTTCATCTTGAAGAATCCAAGCCATTTGTGCTTGATAAACAGCAACAGAATTAGTAGCACCTTGAGGTAATCTAGTCAGCTGTAACCGTCCAAGAGGAGTATCAAAAGTTGTCAGAGATCTTGAATCCGGATGTAATTCTCTTTCATCATAGCCCCCCATAATATCACCCAAACCATAACATACCCTTCCAGAAAAAGCATCAACAAATTCCTCTGCACTTGGAGGAATACCAGCATCTTTTATAGTCACCCTATTCAATTCCCTAAGATCATGAACCACTCTAAGCTTTCCATTAGGCTTCTTGATACATAAAACTGGACTTGAATAGCTTGATGACAATTGTTCATAAAGTCCAGTCCCAATCCTTTCCCTAACAACTTCAATATAATCATCTTTAAGAGCAGCAGGAATCAGAATTGGCTTGAGTTGCCAAGGTTCATGACAAACAACTGGAATCTTGTTAGGTTCACCATAAGAATGCTTTAAAACACCCCTCTCTTCTTCCACAAATGCAATAGCCTTCTCCCTCAACACCATCACATCCAACAACAAATTCATCTCCTCACCAGATAACCAATCCTCTGGCCCAAAATTTACAACACCAATCCTATCAAAAGTAATTCTTGACGTTTCAGAAACTTCAGGTGGATTCTTTCTTAAAGGATTTTTATATGGATCTCTTGACAAAAATGGTCTCTTCAACAGCGGATTCAATCCAGTTGGAAGCGCTTAATTGATTGGTTTAACTTTCACAGAAACCTTCTTATATTTTGCCGCTTCCACTTCCACATGTACTTGAGGAATTGAGCTCCTTTCATCAACAGAATCTTCATTTTTAGACCCATTTGCCACCACTCCAAAACTTTTTCGTACCAAATTCTGCTCATCCACTTCACCAGTACCCAAATCACCAACCAAATCAAAAATACCCCTAGGGCAATAAACATCATCATTAGGTTCAGGATTCTCATCACAGAGACTGTCCATGTTACCTTCAGATAGGTCCTGCACTGCGGTGACAGCCCCACCAGAAGCTAGAAAGTCATGCCTTTTATCCTCATGCTGGAGTAACTCTCTTCTGCAACTGGACACAGACACACCAGTGTTGCCAACAAAACCACCAACCAAATCATCACCACACATAACAGAACCCAAATCAACAAACACCTTTTCTTGATTTTCGTTATTCAGACAATTTTTTTGAATTTTCAATTTTTATTGAGAGAAATAAGAATGAGACATTAGTTGAGAATTATTGTGCAGTTTATACTCATGCTGGAGGCCACCAGTAAACCAAGTAGGCTCCTTCCTACTGACAACATCTTTACATAAATATTTTTTATGCTGATTTTCAGTTATCTTGAGATTTTTTTCTTGATTTTTGTCTAATGGTTTCTTGCTATATCTAGAAAAACAACCAGGGGTGTCCCCAATGCTCACATGTGTGGCCATGGTAAGGTTTTTGCAAGGTGTAGAAGAAACCCTAGCAGTGCACAATTGGGAGGACTTACTTTTAGACCCATTTTCCACAACTCCAAAACTTTTCTTCTCCAACAAAATTTTCCCTAAAACATCTTCAGAACTTGAAATAAACTTGAGAGAAAAACTTGAAGAAAAACTGAAACCAGACAAATAATTTGACAAAAATTGACGTAATAAAGTAATATTATCTACAAAAAGTTGAGATTCCACTTGATATATCTCCACTTGAGCTGACCTACTGCAATCCGGGATTTCTTCTTGAGGAGAGATTACAGCACTAGACTGATCAGCCCTATCTACCCTAAAAAAGAAGGGTCACCAACAAAATGATCACCACTATCCTCAAATACACCAGAAGAGGACTTCAAATCGTTTCTCTTCCTAGTGCAAATGCAACACTGACAAGATGCAGAAACACCATGCCTAGTTTCCCAACCTTCATCACCTGGGGGTGCCCACCTCATATGTAACCGCCTCATATTGTCCCCAGTAATCTCCAAACTAATCCCAACACCAGACTGATAACCAATCTTGGCCTCAAAATCCATCAAAAATGGCCCTCCTAAAACTGTCTTCACAGCTCCTCTAGCCATATAAAAATGAACTTTTCCAACAGCTCCACCTACACCTAAATTTACATGCTCCGCTGTACCAATCAACTCAGAAGCATGCCCACCTATCCCTCTGAGATTTCCTCCAACACCAGCTTTAATTGGCAAATCCAGACTAGTTGCTTGATCCAATGAAATTAAATTTATTTGTGAGCCTGAATCAAGCAATGCCTTCACATCTTTGCCATTTAAAGAAACCACCAAATATCCCAAAGGAGCAGAAAAATGAGTCTCCACCTCATTACCAAACTTCTCCACATTTTCACACATATACTCCACCTCACCAGTAGCCACTCTTCTCCTAGTCAAATGCTTCTTCTTCTTTTCAGCAAGGGCTGGACTAATAGTGAAAAATTCATCCAAAGATAATGGAATCTGAAGCTGATTCACCCTTCCCAAAACAACATCCATAGAATTCTCTTGACCAGAAACCACTGGCCTCTCATAATGAGCCTTACTCCTAGCAACCTTTGCCCTAGAAGACTCCTGAGGTCCCACATTACCAACATCACGTATCTCCAAATCAGAATTATCCCCATGAACCTTTCCATCCACAGAGACCAAACCAGAACCATCAACAGTAGTTCTAACTCCCTCCATTGGCCCACTAGAACTTGGCCTAGGCAAAGAAGCCAAAGGCACATCCTCCTCTGTATCTGGACCATCATCCAAAGGCATAGGATCACCATTAAGATCAAAAGCACCAAAACTAGGGGGACCCATATCAGCTATCCCCTTCTGCATCTGACAAATCTCTTCAGGTGTATAAATCTTCTTGGGATCTTCAGCCTTCTTAGAATCTGCCTTTCCACCTCTTGACCTTAACTGATTAGAAATACTGCTTCTAGCTTTAGATGCAGCCGCCCTCCTAGCAGCCTCCACATCATATACACCAGCCATACACTCACCATCCGCCTTAAAAACTTTTACTAACTCCAAATTACCATATGAAGTAGAGAAAGTAGCCTTACTAACCTCTTTTTCCTTCCCCTTATCTCCAGAATTATTTCCAGTACCAGAAGAAGCCTCAGTAGGAAATTCCTCAAACCTAGCTCTCTTTTCACCCATACTATTCCTCCTCACCAAATCCGAAGGAGCCTGACCTTCACTGGGCTTGATAAAAGATCCATCAGGAAACCTAAATACCTTTCCATCAAATTTTACTCTACCAGAAGCCTGATCCCTATTCAAAGTCCAACAATCATTAGACTTATGTCCCTTCCAGTTACAGTAGGAACAAATCCAAAAATCAACAGTACCACCATTCCTCCTATCATAACCTCTACTTGAATAAGATGATGAAGAAGAAGCTGAAACCCTGCTGGCCTTCTGAGTTTCTTGAACAAAAATTTTCAATTGCTTCGTTAATTCAGCCAATTGATCCACCATCTCCTTATCCACATTCTCATCCACCTTAGGAACCAGTTTCCCCAACTGAGCTTTTCTTGCCTTCTGAGCCTTCTTCATAATATCGTTATTATCAGCCAAAACTTCATTAATTTTGCTGACATACTGTGTACAGGTTTCTTGATAACTGTCCACAGCCAAAAGCTTGAGGTGAGACTCCACTGATTCTTTAACCACCTTAAGAGCAGGCAACTTCTGCTCCCCATTAGATAAGGTTCTCATCAAACCCTTCCTAGAAAACTCCTTTAACACATCCATCCTAACATCCCTCCCAAAAGTTGACCAAAATAAATCTTTGACTGCATTTTCATGAGCCAATTCCTCTACCTCCACCAGATATTCCACCACAGTTTCAAAACTACCAACAAATTTCCTATAACTCACCAAAGAAGTTATTCCACCCTGCACTTGCCATTCTCCAACAACCTTATTTAAATCCACCATTGAATATCTGACTCCCCATCTGTCCACCATTTCCCTACTAAGCCTTTTCCAATCCCTAGTCTTATAGCCCTCCATACCAGTAATCTCCTTCTCAACTTCCCTATCACCAATGAAAAGATTACCTGCTTCACCTTATCTAAATGAGAAGCCCCATCAATTCCAGAAGCAGCCTCATATCTGCCCAAAAACCACTTTACATCATCACCAACAAACTTGGGCCCATCCCAAGTTTGAATCCATACTGAAGGCCTGACACCATCAGCAGCAGCAGCAATAACACCAGCACCAGATGGAAAAGACATCCCGAATAGCACCAGAAACTAATAAAATCTGCAAGGGTTCAGCCCTTTACCAGAAAACCAACAATATCCTACAAGGGTTCAGCCCTTTAATAGGATAAAACAACAAACAAAAACAAAAACAGCAGATCTAGAAAGGGTTCAGCCCTATACCTAGATCCCTACTACCACAGATCCTGTACTGGTTCAGCCAGTTACCAGAATCACCAAATAACCAACCAATCAAAATCCCACAACCAGAAAACCAAAATCCAGAAGTCCAACAAGTAAGTTTCTTCAGAAGCTAGAGAATTCGAACCCCACGTTGGGCGCCAAAAATGTAGAGTAGACTCCTACAGTCACCTTGCTGCAGGCAGAATCCAAGGGAGTTGGAAAAACAAAAAGAAATCCCTGTCCCTCTAAGTAAACGTAAGATTCAATTAACTAAGCTTGAAGATCTGCTTGAAGAGTTGGATAAGTTGAAAATCTGAGAGAAAGACTTTGAAAGTGCTGGAAACCTATAATATAGAAAAAAAATAAGTGCAATAAATGATTACACCCCCAAAACAAATACCTTATACCAGATTGCACTGATACAAGTCACAGCAAATACTTAGAACAAGCCACAACACTTGCCCCAGAGACTGAAAAGTACAGTAAAGTACCCCAGAAACTACCCTTGGAATGATCTGTTTAAAGGTGCCTTATTAAAGGTCTGCCCCAGATTTACCCAGTTTCCCACCAAAATTAAAGAGTGTTCTTTATTATATTTTTATTTTATAAATTTTATAAGAAAATAAAATAAATTTGAGTCACCAAGGATGAGAGCTATCCAATGGTACCCTATATGTTTATATTTTTTATTATAATTGTTGTTATATGTTAAATATTGTTAATTATCAAAAAAAATCCCTTCTTATCAAAACTAAAAGACAAAAAACATGTAGAAGACTAAGATTCTCTCCCCTCCATATGATTCTCCTGCTCCAGATCTTTCCAACAATACCCTACATGCATATGATCTACAATAAACTATTGACCTAGTAAGCATAATAACTTTCTAACCAAATTTTGCCACAATAGCCAAACTTTTGGCACAGTGACCAAACTTTGCACTGGTGATCAGACTTTTTTACAGTGACCAAACTTTGCCACAGTGCCCAGACTTTTCTGCAGTGACCAAACTTTGCACTGGTGATCAGACTTTTCTACAGTGACCAAACTTTGCCACAGTGCCCAGACTTTTCTGCAGTGACCAAACTTTGCCACAGTGCCCAGACTTTTTGCACCAATGACCAAACTTTTCCACAATGACCAACTTTGCCACAATGACCAACTTTGTCACAGTGACTTTGCTTTTGAACCGGAAAATCACCGGAGCAAACCGGAGTGCACCAGAGCGCACCAGAAAAAAAATGGCTACTCCATGAGCACACTGCATCCACCAAAAATACCAAGAGAGCCCTAGAAAATCCAGTAAAACCAATACCCAATCCATGAAACCATCAAATAACAATAAGAATACCAACATATATACATTCCAAAACACCATAAATCCTCCAAAAAATCACCATAAATCCTCCAAAAATCACCATAAATCCACCCAAAAAAAATCCAGTTAACTCCCTTCAAACAAATTAACACCTGCTAACACCATGATTTTCTTCCAACCAAGGTCCAATCAAATTTTCACCTAAGTAGCCTACCCAGATTTGGAATGCCACAACAGGCTAACCTTAAGTCTTAGGGTTAAGTGCTTAGTACCATTAGATAGGGCTAATTTAGCTCTATATTTCATGTCTCAATGTTGTTATAGCGTAATTTTGTGTTTTAAGGGTTTTAGTAGTTGTAGTGAATTTTTCTAAGTAGATAAGTTGTATTTATTGGTTTTCTGGCTTCAGGGAGGCCAGGCCACTTCAGGCAGCACCTCCAACGTCGGATGGCCTGCCCGCCTCTGTTTTAGAAGGTTGGGGAGCGCTTCTGGAGGGTTTTTATTCAATTTGGCTGGTACAGGTGCCAAATTCATTGGTGTGCATGGGCTCTTAGATAGTGGTCTGTGTGTACATAGTGAATAAGACAGTTTGGGGAAACTTTAATAATCACACAACCATCAGGAGCTTATATCCTTGTTCCTCACTAATTTTTCACTGTTTTTGGCCACAATTGGCTGTGTTTGTTGCAAGGTTAATTCTTCATTTAACTCAACTTTGGCAACAGGTTCTCTGGTATAGTCTTTCAAGCTATATCAAGTATTATTGCTGTCTCTGGTGTGGATTTGCAGCCTACATCAAGTATCTTTTCTTTCTCTGGTGTGGACATTGGTCTACATTTCAGTTATTTGGTCTGGTAGTCTGTCTGGGGACTACTTTCTTGGCTCATCAAGCAGTCAAGTGTGTTGAAAAAGGGGCTTTAGCAAACAGGAACCAACTTACTTTAGCAAGTAAATCTCACTCTATTTTTCTAAAGGGACAGGGAATTTTCTCTCTGGTTTTTCTCCAACTCCCTTGGTCAAGGCCTATAGCTAGTACTATAGGATTTTCTACACCACTGAATCAAATCATCTAAAATTGTGTAGTTTATCCTCATGCGGGAGGCCCAAAAATTGATCTTGATGATCTTCTTTCTTCAAAAATTTGTGCAGTTTAACCTCATTCCAGAGGGCCAAAAATTGATCTTGCTGATCTTCAAAAAAATAATTCTTTTCTTATTTTTTGATTATCTTCTTATTTTTCTCTTGCTTTTCTCTAGTTATCTTGAAGGTTTTCTTTTCTTTTCCTGAGTTTTCTTCCATCCTACAAAAATAACCAGGGGTTTCCCCAATGCTCACAGAGGTGGCCAAGGTAATGTTTTTGAATGGCCTAGAAGAAACACTAGCAGTGAACAATTGGGAGGACTTATTTTTAGACCACAATCTCACCACCCCACAGCTTTTCCGCATATCTTTCAATAAAGATATATAGCCAATCTTTATTTTTGAGCTTGAATTAAAATTAATTGAAAATATTGAGAGAGAACAGATACTTGATAGAAAACATGAAGAATACTTGCAGAGAAGAGAAACATTAAAAAGAGAAAGTTGAAAATCCACTTGGTATATCTCCAAGGGAGCTGACCTACTACAACCTGGGATCTCCTCATCTTGGTGAGAGGTTGTAGCACTAGGGCAATCAGCCCTCATCACTGTAAAAAAGACAGACTCTCACTAGAGCATGAGCCACACTCCAAAAAACCAGAGGTGGAACCCACTTCCCTTCTTCTCCTACAACAATCCATGCATTGGCACATTGAAGACAAGACAGGCCTGGTCTCCCAACCATCATCTCCAGGAGATGGAAACCTCATGTGAAGCCTCCATTCATCTTCACCGGTCAACTCAAAACTGATTCCCATATCAAACTGATAACCAATTCTTTCTTGAAAATCCATCAAGAATGGTCATCCCAAAACAGCTTTTACATTACCTTTCGAAATGTAAAAATAAACCTTCCCTGGGGCTCCACCAACATCCAGCTTCACAAATTCAGCTGTCCCAATCAACTCAGTGACATGGCCACCAATCCCTCTTAAATTTCCAACAATTCCTGTCTTGATGTGGAGGCCCAGATGAGTAGCATCAAACAAAGATATCAGGTTAATCTGAGAACCTGAATCAACTAATGCCCTAGCCTCCCTGCCATTCAGAGTGACATTGACATAACCCAGAGGTGCAGAAAAATGAGTCTCCAACCCCTCACCAAACTTCTCAGCAGAATCACAAATGTATTCCACCTCCCCAGAAGAAACCCTTCTCCTGGTCAACAATTTTTTTTGTCTATCAGCCAACCCAGGATTGATAGCGTACAACTCCCCATAAGAAAGGGAAAACTGACCCTGATTCATCCTTTCCAGAACAGAGTCCATAACATTAGATTGGCCAGAAACTACTGGCCTCTCAAAGTGAGCCCTTGGCTTCACTACCTTGGTCCTAGAAATCTCCTGAGGACCAGAACCACCAACAGATTTACCATCAAAAGGAATCAAACAAGATCCCTCACCATAAACTCTAACTCCAGCAGGCTTTGGAAATGAAGCCAAAGGGACATCCTCCTCAGAGTCAGAATCAAAATCCATAGGAATTGGCTCACCATTCATGTCCAATGCACCAAACCTAGGGGGGCCCATATCAGCAATCCCATTCTGAATCTTGTACAGCTCCTCTTTTCTGTAGTTCCTCTTAGCTGCACGCAGCTTAGGATCTACCTTTGAAGCCTTAGGCTTTGGTTGGGCCTGAGAACTGCTCTTAGGCCTTCCCAACTTTCCAGCTTCTAAATCATAGACACCAGCCAAGCATTCACCACTTGACTGTCCACCACAAGAACACAACTCCAATCCACCAAACGAAGTATAAAAAGAGACCTTATTAAACTCCTTCCCTTTTCCCTTGAAATCATCATCTGCCTTAGCAGAAGACTTCCCCTGATTGGGAATCTACTCAAACCTTGGCCTCCTCTGATTGAGACCACTCCTTCTCCTGACCAAATCAACAGGTTCCTGCCCCTCAGTGGGCTTCAAAAATGAACCATCAGGGAACTTGAACACCTTTCCATCAAACTCCACTTTTCCCTTGGACACATCTCTGTTCAGAGCCCGACAACCATTGGACTTGTGCCCCCTACTGCTGAAATAAGAGCAGACACAAGGATCACTCCTACCAGCCCTCCTATCAAAATCTCTAGGCTGAGAAGGAGCCATATTGGCCTTCTTAGCCTCCTGAACAAAAATATTTAGCTGTTTTGTCAGATCAGCCAACTGCTCCACCACTGGGTCCCTCTCCTGTTTGGGAAACTACACATATTCTACTCTTCCTTCTTCACTCTATTCTCCTCTTCAGCCAAAGCCTCACTAACTTTGCTGACATATTTGGCACACCTCTCTTGATAGGTGTCCACAGCCAGTAACTTCGAATGGGCCTCCACAGCCTCCTTCACCTTGTCCAAGGTAAGCAACTTCTGATACCCAATGGAAAGAGTCTTCATCAAGTCCTTCCTTGAAAGCTCCTTCAACACATCCATCCTGACATTGTGGTAGCCTAAAGTTTAGTACGGCACCTAAGTACGTAATGGAGTTATTACGGCGTGCAAGATTGGCGTTATTATTTTTTATAAAAGGGTTTTATTTAATTTATTTGAGTTTTAAATATGAAGAAATTGGTCACGAGCGAATGCCTACACGAAAAATACAATTTATTTTACGGAGAAAACTTATTTTTACGGTCTGAAAATTTATAAGTATCAAGTCGAGTTACTCAAGAACCTTGGGAAATTTTCCCAGAATTTTTACTATTTTTCTTATATTTTTAAATGAATTTTAAAGTTTTATAGGAATATTTACGTTTTCAAAAATTACTTAACTTTGATGAATTTTCACGGGGTAATTAGAGCTGCGCAGACTACGAAAATTAGTTTGGTATGTAAAGGGGAAGTAGCTCTATTATGTGTAATTTTTCTAGATTTTTTATTATAGTTTTAAGGTTCTAAATTGAGTCCGGAAGTCCGGACGGACTCCGCTTTGACTCCGTACGGACTCCGTACGGACTCCGGATTGACTCTGGAAGAGCTCTGGAGGGGAAAACTTAGGCACGTGACTAGGAATACTTAAGCGACTCTCAAACTCGAAATTGGGAGGGGGGACACATCATACAGCTTAATCATTGACCACCACAGTCTCATTTTTATTACTCAACAATTTAAATAAATTTGTAATACCCTTATAACTTTATATTTTTTATACATAACATTTTAGAAATACAATTCAACAATTTAAATCACACTTCATATAGGGTATCTTTAGAAAGGTCTTTGTCGCTGGGACTTGATTATTGCTGTCTCATAAAAATTCAAATTATTATAAAAACATAATAGTCAATCTTTACAGATCTTTCACTGGTACACCTTAATTGTTGTTATCAGTATTTCTTTCTCAACAGCCACTTTCTTTTAATCTCAATAAGCGTTAAATATTTTAGAGTTTCATTATTTTCATAAATCAGATCCAAGTAGATTAGTTAGCTTAGTGATTTAGAATTCCCATTTTGTTATTTTATTGGAAGGACGGGGTTTTCAGCTAAATCCACACATCTCCTCCGGATTCTGCTTACAGCAAGGCGACTGTAAGAGTTTACCTTACCATAGTTGGTGCCCAACGTGGGGTTCGAAATCTCTAGCTTTTTCTAGGACTTACTTGGATCTAGGACTTTCTTAGCCTGCAAGAGGCTTATTCTCTGGAACTCTAATTGGATTTTGTTATTGGCCTGCAAGAGGCTTGTTATTTTATCGATTGTTAACGCTTTTCATTACTTATTGGGATGTCTTCTTCTGCTGTTGCTTCTGGATCTTCTAACCCTCTTACTCCCTCAGTTAGAATTGTTTCTTGGGATGGCCCAAAGTTTGATGGGGAGGAGGTTAAATGGTTCATTAGCAGGTATGAAGCTGCTGCTGCTGTTGATGGTGCTTCCCATGTGGATATGGTGAAGCAAGTTAGGTTTTTTATTGCTGATAGGGAGGTGGAAAAAGAGGTTATTGCTATGCAGGCATTCAAGGACAAGGATTGGGTTAAGCTTTCTAAAGCTATGGTTGATAGATGGGGTGTTAGGTTTACTATGATGGACCTCAATAAAATTGTTGGAGACTGGCAAGCAAAAGGTGGTGTTTCTTCTATGGCTGACTTCAAAAAGCTCTGTGTTCAGTTTGATGAAGTGGTGGAATATCTCATACTGGTGGACGAGTTAGTGCATGAGAACCAAGCAAAAGATTTGTTTTGGTCAGCATGCAGCAGGGATATTCGTATGGACGTCTTGAAGGATCTTTCAAGAAAAGATTTGATGAAGGAACTGCCTAATGGTGAGCAGAAACTGCCGGCTCTGGAGGTTATCAAGGACAACATTCAAGCCCATCTAAAGTTATTGGCGTTGGACAAATATCAAGAGTCATGCACTCAATATGTTAGCAAGGTTAGCGAAGTTTTGGCCGAAAATAACGATATTATGGTCAAAGCCCAGGAGGCCAAGAAGGCTCAAATGGGATTACCTGCTGCTAAAGTTGAGGGTAATGTGGATAATAAGATGGTCGATCACCTGGCCAATTTAACTAAACAATTAAAAATATTTGTTCAAGAAACCCAGAAGGCCAATAAGGCCCCAATCGCTTCTTCGTCGACGTCGACTTCTTATCAGTCCAGAGGTTATGAACGTCGAAATTATAATGGCAATAATAATGGTAACCGCTTCCCAGGCAATGGGAGAAATGGTGGGAATGGTGGTAGTAATTATAGAGGTGGCTATGATGAGCCAAAGGTGTGCTCTTATTGTAATAGGAGAGGGCACAGAGCTACAGTTTGTTTTGCTCTTGATAAGGATATGGATGCTGGGCGAGTTTTATTCAATGGTAAAGTTTATAAATTTCCCGATGGTTCGTTCATCAAGCCCAGTGATGGACAGTCTCCTTCTGATTTGGTCAGAAGAAGTTTAACGGCTGAAAGGAGAGCCAGATTTGAAGAGGTGACGGATGAAGATGTTAATGCCAAGAGTGGAAAAAATGGTAATGGTAATGGTGGTAAAGCTGACAAGGGCAAGGAGAAAGAGGTCAGTAAAGCCACATTTTCTACTTCTTTTGGTGGTTTAGAGCTGGCGACGGTTGCCCAGGTGGAGGGTAGCTGTATGGCTGGCGAATACAATGTTAATGCTGCTAGAAGAGCAGCCGCTACTAAGGCAAAAAGTAGCATTCAGAGACAATTGAGGGCTAATCCTGGCAAGGCCAATAACAAAGTGAACCCTTACTCTAAGGACAAGAATTCTAGTGCTCAAACTGCCGTCAACAAATTGAACCCTTACTCTAAGGACAAATTATATAAAATGCAGAAGGGGATTGCTGATATGGGGCCCCCTAGTTATGGCAAGTTTGATTTAAATGGTGAGCCTATGCCAGAGGATGATTCGGATTCTGAGGAGGACGTACCGTTGGCGTCTCTACCCAGACCAAGTTTTAGCGGTCCCATCCCAATGGAGGGTGTAAGAAGGACTAGCGATGGATCAGGATTAGTGCAAGAAGCTGGTGACGGAGTTAGGGTTATAGAAAGTGAAGATGTTATAATGGGGGGTGAAGATGGCTCGGTTGGACCTCAAGAGGTACCCAGGGCCAAGGTTGTTAAATCAAAGGTCCAGTATGAGCGGCCAGTAGTTTCTGGTCAAGCTAATGCGATGGAGGCAGTTTTGAATAGGGTGAATCAACTGCAGATTCCCTTATCTTTGGGGGAGTTATTTACGATTAGTCCGGCGCTTGCTGAAAAGCAAAAGAAGCATTTGACGAGGCGTCGGGTTTCCACTGGAGAGGTGGAATATATTTGTGAAAATGCTGAAAAGTTTGGGGAAGATGTAGATACACATTTTTCCGCTCCCCTGGGTTACCTGGTGGTAACTCTTAATGGTAAAGAAGTAAAGGCCTTGGTCGATTCAGGGTCTCAAATTAATTTAATTTCATTGGAGCAAGCAACGAGTATAGGCTTGCCAATTAAAAGTGGAACTGGGGGAAACCTCAGAGGTATTGGAGGGCATGCAACAGAGCTGATGGGTACAGCTGAGCATGTCAGGTTAGGCATTGGTGGATCTGTTGGTAAGGTTCACTTTTATGTGGCCAGAGGAGCAGTCAAAACTGTTCTTGGTGGTCCTTTTTTGATGGATTTTGAGGCCAGGATAGGGTATCAAGCTGGCATGGGGATTAGTTTGGAGATCACTGGTGAAGATATGCGGAGGTTACATATGCGTTTACCGCCTCCTGGAGATGAAGGTTGGGAAACACGGCCAGGGATTACTACTCTGTGCCAGTGTTGTGTTTGCACCAAGAAGCGGCATATTAAACGGACGGCTTCTGGTGAATTATGTTTGTTGGAAAGGGATGGACGCCCTCATTTTTTGGGGTAGCAGGGGCTGATCGCTCAAATGTTGTAATCTCTCCTCAGGATGAGATCCCGGATTGCAATAGGTCAGCTCACTTGGAGATAATTCAAGTGGATTCTCAATTATTTTCTGTTAATATTACTTTGGAGTGCAAATACGTTTTGGACTTTTCTATATGTTTATTGGATTTACCCTGTTTTTCTATTAAATTTAAAAATGATAAAAAAGGCAAAATGGGCCAAATTAGGTTGGATAAAAATTGGAAGGGTATGTTTTATGACCTCCAGCAAGAGGTTAAACTGCAATTATCTCCTTCTATTTTGGACCTCCAGCAAGAGGGTAAACTGCAAAAATTACATCAAAATCCGATTAAAAATCTTGGTATAATTAAAACACAACAAAATAATTTTTGTGAAAATTCAATTCCGGTCCTCCAGCAAGAGGTTAAACTGCCGACTTTCTTTACAGGTGATTTACTGTTGGATAAGGGAAGAAAAGGTGTTGGAAAATCTTTTTATAAATTAGACGAGGGAAAGGAGAAAAGGGTAAAATTTAAAAACAAAATAAAATATTTTTCTAATTTTTCTTATTCCGATTCTGACGGTGAAGAAGATTCATTTGATGAAAGTTTTAATGGCGATGTTTTACCTCAAGTTTATTTAGATGTGGACGCAGCCAAATATAAGAAAGTAGCAAATAAAATTCGACCTATTAATGAACCGCTACCTGCTGAATTAAATCCACCTTTGAGAAGACCAAGGTTATCAAGAGATCCTTATGAAAGTCCCTTGGTAAAGAATCCGCCTGAATTTTCTGACGTCAAGAATCACTTTTGAGAGACTGGGTGTTGTTAATTTTGGACCTGATGGTTGGTTGTCTGGAGAAGAGAAGAAGTTGTTGTTGGATGTGATGGTCAAGCGAGAGAAGGCCATTGCTTTTGAAGAAGAGGAGAGGGGTGTGTTGAAGCATTCCTATGGGGAGCCTTACAAGATTCCTGTGGTATGTCATGAACCGTGGCAGCAGAAACCGATTCCTATTCCGGCTGCATTAAAAGAAGCCTATATTGAAGTTGTCAGAGAACGGATACGCACTGGACTGTATGAGCAATAAACGTCAAGTTATTCTAGTCCTGTATTTTGTATCAAGAAACCGAATGGCAAGCTTAGAGTTGTTCATGATCTTAGGGAATTAAATAGGGTTACAATAAAGGATGCTGGGATACCACCTAGTGCTGAGGAGTTTGTTGAAGCGTTTGCAGGGAGAGTGTGCTATGGTTTGGGAGATATTATGGGTGGATATGATGAGAGAGAGTTACATCCGGACTCAAGGCCTCTCACTACATTTGATACGCCACTTGGACGTTTACAGTTAACAAGATTACCTCAAGGAGCAACAAATTCGGTTGCAGTTTATCAAGCTCAGATGGCTTGGATCCTTCAAGACGAAATTCCACAATATGCTGGAATCTTTATAGATGATGGAGGAATTAAGGGACCAACAACCGACTATGATAACCAGGTGTTGGAAGAGAATCCCGGGATACGCGAATTCATTTGGGAGTTTGCAATTACTTTAGAAAGAATCTTGTTTCGAATTGAAGAGGCTGGTTTAACTATTTCAGGTTCAAAATTTTCCTGTTGTGTGCCAGCCTTAGAAATATTAGGCCATGTGGTATGTAGAGAGGGTAGGATTATGTCCAAGAAGAAAGTTAACAAAATTCAGTCCTGGCCAAGACCCAAGAATACGACCAAAGTTAGAGGGTTTTTAGGCGTTTGCGTATATGTTAGAATGTTTATCAAGGACTTTTCTTCATTGGCAGCTCCATTGAGACGGTTAACGAGAAAGGATGCAGACTGGGAGTGGGATGAAGAGTGTGAGAAGGCATTTGTGAAGTTGAAGGAGGTTGTAGGGAAGGATTTAGTCCTGCACAAGTTGGATTATGGAAAAGATGCTGGCAGAATTTATTTAGCAGTTGATTCAAGTCAGATTGCAGCTGGGGCGGTTTTGTCTCAGATGGATAAAGCTGGTTACATCAGGCCAGTTAGGTATGAATCTGTAGTATTTACTGAGGTCGAATCAAGATATTCTCAACCGAAATTGGAATTATGTGGTGTGGCGAAAATACTGAAGAAACTTCAGCATATTTTGTGGGGGCAACATTTTGAGTTGCAAGTGGATGCGAAATCGTTAATCCAGATGATTAATTCCCCAAGTTTACCGAACGCACCCATGACGAGATGGGTAGCTTTTATTCAACATTTTTCATTTGATTTAGTTCATAAGCCTGGCAAGACTTTTACTATGCCAGATGGTTTATCAAGGAGACCACCCACTGAAGAAGATTCAGACTCAGAAGAGTTTGATGAAGATATACCTATTATCAAAGCCAGCACTAAAGGAGCTGAAGACTTTCCATACCTCCCCCATGAGGTTAAACTGGCAGGACTATTGTGTTTAGATTATGATGATGATGACCTCCACCAAGAGGATAAACTGGAAAATAGTTTTAATGTTAATAAAGGTGTTGGAAAAGGTGTAGATAAATTCGGCAGAGAGGAGGTAGAAGAAGATGTAGTGTATGTAGAGGAAAATGGATTGGTAGTGTGGGATAGTAGTAAATTAAGGAATGGTGTATATGTTGGAGAATTAGAGAATTTAAATAAAAAGGTGGATAAAGAGAAAGAGGTATTTTCAAATACGGTTTTCGAAGGATCCAAAGGTTCGGAAGAAAAATGTCGACATGGCTCGATTAAAAATTTATTTAGGGGTCAACGATTATTGGCTCATTCATGTGCAGGTGATATTGGTGATAGAGAAGTCCCTATTGATGTTATATTAATCGATTTTCAAGATGAAGTCTGGGGTCAGACTGGTTTTTATTTTTTGTTAGTCAAATATTTGTTGACTTTAGAGAGGCCAGAAGATTGTGAAGACGATGAATGGGTGGCTATCAAGAGGAAGTCATCTACGTTTTACCTATCTGGTCGACGTTTAATGAGGAGGAGGTATCCAAATCCTCAAGTAGTTATAACTCAACAGAAGGGGCAAGAATTAGTTTTGAAATCACTGCATGAAGATCTCGGGCATAGAGGCGTTGGAGAAACGTTTAGAAGAATTTCTGATCGATTTTGGTGGCCTGGCATGAAGATGGCTGTTAAACAGTGGGTTCAGTCATGCGAAGAATGTCAAAGATGAAGTTATTTAAGGCCAAAAGAACCTGGACGCGCGACCGGTGAATATACGCTCTTTGGAAGAGTTAGTTTAGATGCCATTCATATAAAAGAGGGACGGTATAAATATTTAATTGTGGCCAGAGATGATTTATCTGGTTGGGTAGAGGCAGCGCCTCTTATTAATTTAACTGCCAAAAATGTGGCAGAATTTTTTTTGAATAATTGGGTATATAGGTATGGGGTGATGAAGTTGGTAACGGTAGATGGAGGTCCTGAATTTGGGACAGAGTTTAAAGAGGCCGTATTGAAAGTTGGATCAAAGGTTAGGGTAGCAACCCCATATTATCCTGAAGCTGAAGGCATGGTTGAAAGAGGGCATCAAGTTATTAAGGATGCTTTAGTTAAAATGTGTGGGACAAGTGCCGAAAAGTGGAGGCACTATTTACCTTTAGTTTTATTTGCTGATCGAATCACTGCCAAAAGGACGACCGGATTTTCACCTTATGAACTTGTTTTTGGACAGAAAGCAGTTTTACCGGTTGATTTAGAAGCTGAATAATATCTTGGAGTTGACTGGGACACGGTCAAAACTACTGAAGAATTATTGTGTGCAAGAATGATGCAGCTAGAAAAGAAAGAAGAATATTTAGAAAAGGCATATTCGCGGATGATGAAGATCCGAAATCAATCAGTCAAATATTGGGATGAGCGGTTGGCACATCGATTAAGGAAACCTTTGAACCCAGGTGATATGGTCCTGGTGTATAATAGGAGTTTGGAAAGTCAATGGGGAAAAATGTTTGCAGATAGGTGGAATGGACCGTATAAAATCAAGGAGCAAGTTTCCGGCGGTTCATATGTGCTAGAAGAGTTGGATGGAGTAGTATTGAAGAAGAGGGTAGCCGCCGATCAAGTGAAACGGTTCTATCCTAGAGGCACCAGGAGTGCCGAAGTATTCCTCCGCAATGAGGATAAACTATGAAACTTCTTAAATATTATGGATTCCTCCGCAATGAGGATAAACTATGATATCAATGAAACTTTATGGATTCCTCCGCAATGAGGATAAACTATGATATTGATGAAATTTTATGGATTCCTCCGCAATGAGGATAAACTATGACATTTATGAAATTATATGGACGAACTCCAAAATGAGGATAAACTACAATTTTAATGACTTTTATTAAATTTAGACCTCCGCAATGAGGATAAACTATGATATCTATGAAATTTTATGGATTCCTCCGCAACGAGTATAAACTATCTTCTTATTTTTTATAAAAAATACTTTACTATCATTACACTGCATATGGGCGACGAAACTGTGATGAAACATAACGAAATGCGAGAAAACCTTCATTGAAAATTTTCAAAATTTAAAATTCTTAAAATATGGGTGAAGATAGTGTTGGAAAAATTTTAAAATTTATTGGAAGAAGTGTTCACAGGGGAACCTTCTTAATTAAATATTGGCAAGTGTGGGGGTAATTGATGGGCTGGCTGCTCTATACACAATTACCCCATAATGTTCGTTTCCAAAATTTTCCCTGTTTCTAGTTGAATCCTGGCTTTGTCTTTTAATTTTAGGAAGTCCACTAAGACTATAAACTGGAACGAATCAAGAGACACCGCTCTCAACGCCGGATTCAAGATTTTTTTATATTTTATTTTGTTTTTGATTATTTTATGTTAGATTGTGATTTCTTTTCTTTAATATATATTATGAATTATTGTAAAGGTGATGCTCACTGGTGGTCTCTAATCATTTTTATAAATTGGAGGGAGCCCACCCAGTGATCATCATTATAAAAAATTATCTTCTAAAAACTTTCATTTATTTTCTTTTCTTTTCAATTTCTCAAAATTGTGTAACCACATCAAGTTGCACTTGGATGTGGGTATGATGTCGAGGGTACGGCTCATCAAATGGCCGGGGGGCATCTTTTAAAATTTTACTTTTTAAATTTTTTTTCTTATTATTACTTTTTTTTTATCTTTCTTTTCACATTCGTTTATCTTTCTTTAAAAATTAAATTTTAACTTTTATTTCAAAAATATCTTTTCTAAAATCTTTTATTTTAAATTAAAAACAAAATTAAAAATTAAAAATAAAATAAAATAAAAATAAAATAATTATAAAAAAAATAAAAATAAAAATAAAAATAAAAATAAAAATAAAAATAAAAATAAAAATAAAAATAAAAATAAAAAAATAAAAAATAAAATAAAATAAAATAAAAAATAATAAAAATAATAAAAATAAAATAAAATAAAATAAATAAATAAAAATAAAATAATAAAATAAATAAATAAAAAAAAAAAAATTAATTAAATCAAAATTATTATTATATTTCTTTGTTTTGTTTTTCAGTCTTCATTCTTTTTAGTTTTATTTATTTAGTTTAGACAGGAAACAGGGTCTAGGGGAACTCAATACTTATGGGATTTTACTTCAAGACATCTGTTAGTCCTCCAAGACTTTAAACTGGCTACTGTGCAAGACTTTCTTTAAGGTTCTTATACGTATTTTGGATCTGTTAGTCCTCCAAGACTTTAAACTGGCTACTGTGCAAGACTTTCTTTAAGGTTCTTATACGTATTTTGGATCTGTTAGTCCTCCAAGACTTTAAACTGGCTACTGTTCAAGACTTTCTTTAAGGTTCTTATACATATTTTGGATCTGTTAGTCCTCCAAGACTTTAAACTGGCTACTGTTCAAGACTTTCCTTAAGGGTTTTATACGAATTTCGGAGCTGTTAGTCCTCCAAGACTTTAAACTGGCTAATTTTCAAGACGGTCATTAAAGATTTTATATTGGAGCTGTTAGTCCTTCAAGACTTTAATCTGAAATTAAAAGACGTTCAAGATTTTATGGATATTTTCGGAGACGGTTTTCTTTTTATATAAATCAAATGTTAGGTCCACCAAGACCTTAAACTGGGCTGTTATCAAGCTGTTGGGTCCACCATGACCTTAAACTGGATTTTTTATCGATTAAATGTTTGTTCCACCATGACTTTAAACTGGTAGTTCATTCATTGTTTAGTCCACTATGACTTTAAACTGGAAAATTAATATCTGCAGGATAATTCAACATTCATTGGACCACTATGGCCTTATACTGGATTACTTGTCGATCAAATGTTTGGTCCACTATGACATTAAACTGGATTATCAAATTTATTCAATCTTTGGTCAAGCCTAGGCCTTACTTAGGAATTTATCAAGTTATTTATGCAACTAAACGATCTTTGGTCCACCAAGACCATAAACTGGCAATCGATTATATGTTTGGTCCACCAAGACTTTAAACTGGAATGTCAATCTTGTTTGGATAACTCAATTCAATCTTTTAATTTATCACTGTCCACTAAGACTCTAAACTGGTTATTCAATTATTTCTGGAATTGGGTGCTGATAGCTTTAGGAGGTTAAAATTTTAGGTGGTGATGATGCTAAAGAAAGCATAATGGTTAATTAGGTGAAATTTGTGGCGCTTTAACATGGTCTAAAGTTAAAATTATTATTGGAAGCCTGGCAAAAGTATTTTATGGGTTTGCTGTATAGCAAAGTTTGAAAATTGTGATGAAGGAATCAGAAGTTAGGATGGTAGTTGGATTTTAGGGAATGATTTTTTTTTAGTGCCTCATAGTTAGGCCATTTTTTTTTTTTTTTGGTGTGAAGCTTGGAGGACCTTATGGCGAGATTGGAATCATAGAATTCGGCTCAGTGGGGGGCCCTATGAGGTTGGAATCAGGAGTATTCGGCTCATAGGAAGATCCACTCTCTCAATGCTGTGACAAGAAGGAAGACTGGTATATGGGAGTCTGAAGGGATTCAAACCTTGCTCTCAGTAGTGGAATCATCACAAGATTTATTTTATTTTATTTTATGTTATATCAAGCCAGAGAAGAAAGCAAACATCATTTATGTTGAAAGTTTAAGAAGACCAAGCAAAAACAAAATTTTATCAAGTTATACTGTTAGAAAAGATAATTTCTTTGAAATTGTTCAACATCATTATCAAAGCTTTGCATTAAAATTCTTCTTTTCATGAGGTCTTCATGGTTATTAGCTGGAGTTTCTTGAAAATAGGCCAGCATTTTTCGTTTCAACTCATTAGTAAAGTCAAGAAAAAGATAGCGATGAAAATTTGGGTAATGATTGATATAGTCCGTCTTCACTCTACCAACATCATCAGTGTTGGTTATTTCGACAGCTAGAAGTTCAAATATGTTGTTAAGTCATAGGTTTAGTCAATTTTGATTAAAAGTTTTTTTAGTAAGATAAATAGGGTCTTACATTTAGAGCCAGGAAACATAGTCTCAGCAAAGTTAGTTGGGGGTACTGGCGTTATAGGATTAGGATCTTGTGAAGGCAAAATTAGGCCGGGATCCGTTGATGAAGATTGAACTTTTGAAGCTGTTTTTGATCTTATTCGTTTTAAGAAGACAGGAATTTCGGATCGCTTTTTAGAAGTTGAGGGATCAGGGAGAGCTGCTGGTCCTAAATATACGTTTGTTTTAGAAGGAACTATTGGCCGGTTGCATTTGACTTTTTTCACACGGCATAAGTCGCAAGCTGTTCTGCCAGGAAGATTAGGGTTGGACATTAAACAAGGTACCTGGTATCGAGCACAGAGTTCAAATGGAGCGACAAGTTCTTTGGAAGACATATTGATGAAGATGAATTTTATAGTTGATTAAAGAAGATGGTGGTTGAAGGTTAAAGATGAATATTGTGTTCGACCACTTATGCAAAGTTTTAAGAATGGGGACATTCTCAATTGGAGGGAGGATGTGGTAGCCTAAAGTTTAGTACGGCACCTAAGTACGTAATGGAGTTATTACGGCGTGCAAGATTGGCGTTATTATTTTTTATAAAAGGGTTTTATTTAATTTATTTGAGTTTTAAATATGAAGAAATTGGTCACGAGCGAATGCCTACACGAAAAATACAATTTATTTTACGGAGAAAACTTATTTTTACGGTCTGAAAATTTATAAGTATCAAGTCGAGTTACTCAAGAACCTTGGGAAATTTTCCCAGAATTTTTACTATTTTTCTTATATTTTTAAATGAATTTTAAAGTTTTATAGGAATATTTACGTTTTCAAAGATTACTTAACTTTGATGAATTTTCACGGGGTAATTAGTGCTGCGCAGACTACGAAAATTAGTTTGGTATGTAAAGGGGAAGTAGTTCTATTATGTGTAATTTTTCTAGATTTTTTATTATAGTTTTAAGGTTCTAAATTGAGTCCGGAAGTCCGGACGGACTCCGTTTCGACTCCGTACGGACTCCGGATTGACTCTGGAAGAGCTCTGGAGGGGAAAACTTAGGCACGTGACTAGGAATACTTAAGCGACTCTCAAACTCGAAATTGGGAGGGGGGACACATCATACAGCTTAATCATTGACCACCACAGTCTCATTTTTATTACTCAACAATTTAAATAAATTTGTAATACCCTTATAACTTTATATTTTTTATACATAACATTTTAGAAATACAATTCAACAATTTAAATCACACTTCATATAGGGTATCTTTAGAAAGGTCTTTGTCGCTGGGACTTGATTATTGCTGTCTCATAAAAATTCAAATTATTATAAAAACATAAAAGTCAATCTTTACAGATCTTTCACTGGTACACCTTAATTGTTGTTATCAGTATTTCTTTCTCAACAGCCACTTTCTTTTAATCTCAATAAGCGTTAAATATTTTAGAGTTTCATTATTTTCATAAATCAGATCCAAGTAGATTAGTTAGCTTAGTGATTTAGAATTCCCATTTTGTTATTTTATTGGAAGGACGGGGTTTTCAGCTAAATCCACACATCTCCTCCGGATTCTGCTTACAGCAAGGCGACTGTAAGAGTTTACCTTACCATAACATCTCTAGCCAAGGCAGACCAAAAGAAGTTCTTGGCAGCATTTTCATGTGCCAGCTCCTCCACTTCTTCCAAATATTCTACCACAGGATCAAACTGTAGCAGAAACTTCCTGTAACTGAGTAAATTACCAACACCACAATAAGACTGCCTCTCACTGATAACCTTGTTCAGATCCACCATAGTGAACCTGACACCCCATCTATCCACCATCTTCCTACACAATAACTTCCAGTCCCTCTCCTTGTAGCCAGACATGGCCACAACCTCCTTCTCCACTGCCCTCTCACCAATGAAGAAAATAATCTGCTTCACCATGTCCAGGTAAGAAGCACAATCTACACCAGCAGCAGTCTCATACTTCTCCAGAAACCACTTCACATCTTCACCATTAAGCTTGGTACCATCCCAAGTTTTAATCCTAACACAATCCCTAACCATCACAGCAGGAGGACCTTCCCCCCCAATGACAGTCACCACAGGAATATATGACCCAGAAGCCATTCAAAGACAACAGAGATTCCAAAGAACTAGCAGGTTCCCCCCCACATTGGGCTCCAGAAATGTAGACAATCATATAGTACTAGCTATAGGCCTTGACCAAGGGAGTTGGAGAAACCCCAGAAAGAAAATCCCCTGTCCCTTTAGAAAAATAAAGTGATATTTACCTGCTACAGTAAATTAGTTCATGTTTGCTGAAGCCCCTTTCCAACACACTTGACTTCCTGATCAGCTAAGAAAATATTCTCCAGACAAACTACCAAACCAAAGAACTGAAATGTAGACCAATGTCCACACCAGAGAAAGCAATGATACTTGATGTAGGTTTCAAATCCACACCAGAGACAGCAATAATACTTGATATAGCTTGCAAGACTATACCAGAGAAACCAGTTGCCAAGTTAAGTTTAATGAAGAACTCACTTTGCAACAAACACAGCCAATTGTGGCCAAAAAACAGTGAAAACTGAGTGAGGAACAAGGATATCACTTCTGGATGGTTGTATGATAATTAAAGTTGCCCCAAACTGTCGTATTCACTATGTACACACAGACCACTATCTAAGAGCCCATGCACACCAACAAATTTGGTGTTCTTGAGCCCCAAATTGCATAAAACCCCTCTAGAAATGCTTCCCAGACCTCTAGCACCAAGGCAGGCAGTCCTCCCAATGTCGGGAGGCCCGCCTGAGGCAGCGGGATCACCCTGAAGCCAGAAAACCACAAAAAACCCCCAAAAATACCCAAAACACATAGAAAAATATACTATGACTACTAAAACCTTTAAAACACATAATTAGACTATAACAACCTTGAGACATAAAATGTAGAGAAAAATTAGCTCATTCTAATGGTACTAAGCACTTAACCTTAAGACTCAAGGTTAGCCGGTAAAACACAAAAAACAAAATTAAACAGCTATCTTTTTAAATGAAAAATGAGAAATTATCCCCTTTATACATAAAATCTGAAAAATGTCATCAAGACATAAAATATGGAGAAAAATCAGGGCTATCCAATGGTGGTACCCAAATCCCAGCAGTCCCAATATTTGCTGAATAAATCCAGAAAAACACCCAATTATTAAACAATGCCATTTAAGACATATCAAAACAATGCCAAATAGACCAACAAAGGGCTCTGCCAATGTTGGAAGACCACAACGTGGTTGATGATGTTTGTTGTTTTTGTCATCTGCTTGTCCTACTGGTACCTTGTCGTCGATGGTCCCTTGGTTGCCAGCTTCAAGATATTGATGTGCCGTTAACAATTCCAAAAGGGCCTCAAGTGTCAAAGGGTCCTGATGGTCTAGAAGATTTTTAATGGAGGTCCAAAAGTGGTGATAGGTGGATTTTGGGTTTCAGAGTCAAGGGTACATATGATTTATCTTTTATTTATTTTACTCAATTTAAAAAAGGTATAAATGTTATTATAATTATTATTATATTTTAAAACCTTAGAATTACGGAGATGTAAATACTAAAGTAATAAATATTAATAAAATAATTAATATGATAAATGTTTTAAGGGAGTAAATAAGTAAGTAAAATGATGATTCAAACCAACAGGAAAGGGGAGGCCTTATATAGGCAAAAGAGAGACAAAGAACAGAATAAAAATTCAATATACAGGTGTATAAAAGAAGAAAAAGAATATTCCAGAAGATATTTTCAAATAATAAGGTTTTTCTATAAAGAATGTGTTAAAAATGTGTATTTACTGTATATTTCAGAAATAAATTGGATTATTTAAAAATTACTGTAATTGCCATTTTTAAATAAGTAATTTGAATTTCTTGTATATACTTAATTTTATTTTAATATTAATTTTTATTTCAATATAAAATTTTAATTAATATTAATATTTATCTCTCTTAACCTGTCATTGAGCACTGTGTTAGGAAATAAAAATATAAGAGACATTTAATATTAATTTTAATTATTTACTAATTTTACTGTTTTTTAACTAGTTAATTTATTACAAGTAAATTTAGAGTAAGTACATTATAATTAATACTAATATATGAGAATTAAAAAGGTGTGGCTTCATCCCAGTAAATAGTTAATTATTTTACTGGGTGAGTCTAGAAGCCTGGCCAACAATATCTTTATTAGTGTGTGCATGTGTGCATACATATAAAGTTAATAGTTGTTTAGAGTTATTTTATTGCTACAGTAAGGATAGTATTAGAAAGCGCACTTCAAGAGAGAGTAGCTAAGAGTACTAGAATTTACTGAGAATAGATTTAACCAGACAATGATATCATCTTATTTTTCAAATATTTTTCTAAGAGTTCTCTTTAGTATCTATGTTGTTTATTAACTCTTTTATCACACTCATAACACTATACAAATTATTACACTCACCAGAAAAAAACATGGGCACCTGATAGAAGGTGCCAATCCCTATCTTTGACTTAACTCAAGTTCAGCTCAGCTGTAATTCTTCTGGAAAGACTGTGCACTGAGAAATGACCACACTAGCTCATGCAACATCAAATCAAATTTACTCTTAAATCAAAACTGAATATAGGTATAGGCACCTGCTAGCAGGTGCCACTTGATTTTTTGCCATGACTGTCTTTAAAATATAAAAGTGGCAGGCACTTCTTTTCATTAAAGGGGAATCAATCCTTCTCATTCTGTTTTTATAGCTTAGTATTATAGAACTTTCATTTTTCTAAAAAATATGCTCCAATAAAAAAAATGTTTTTTCTTTGCACCTGGGCAAAAGGTCCAAACAACAATGACAAAACCTGAATTCAAAGACAGTACCTGTTCTTATCAGTGATAACATTGTCAAGTATGATGAGAGGTTCCCATAAAGAGCAATGATTCAAATAGTGATGAAGGATTCAAATTTCTTGAGTAAGATTTTGGAGAGAACCCAAACTATAAGGGAGGCTACAGGCATTAAGCATGTATTAACCCTTATTTATAATATGTATTACTTATAAAGAATATAATGGCAAGATTCTTAAAAACTATAGAAACAGTTAAGTATATTTATTTTATGTAAAAATAAAATATAACAAAAAAATTATTTATAAATGATAGTGAAGAAGTTATAGTAAGTTTAAAAAGATGATCAAAGATACTCCTTCCTCTTGTAACCCCTCTTTTTGATACACAAAAACCAAAGACTTATATGTAAAAATATTCCCTTAAATTACTAATACAATCTATAAATAAGGAAAGAAATATTTCAAGTAACTAAAAGCAGAAAAGGGTTCAGAAAAGAATATTATTTCAAATACATGTTGGTTAAACTAGAATAATATTCATATGTCATACAATCCTATATCCACATAATTCCCACCCAAGAATGATTCCCACTTTCATAAAATACTGAAGAATGTTAATTCCCACTCCCAAGCTATTTCACATGTCAGAAACTACTGTAAGATTTTAATTCCCACTCAAAGAATACTGTGATTAATTTAGTATTTTGACTGTGCCACAATATTGGTTTTAATGGTGAGTTGAATAAAAGTCATAATTTTGAGCCCTACATCAGTTTTAAATCAATTATAATGGCAAAAATTGTTGTATGTTTTCTTATCCTTATACTTACCACTTGGCTGAAACAGATCCTGAAATATGTTTATCAAAAAAAAAAAACTTAATAAAACTTGTACAAAACCACAGAGGATTTGTTGCTAGTGGAAAATCCTGCACAATTTTTTGCAAAAACATGCTGGGTATCTCTGCCCAATTTTTTTGAACAGCCCATATTTAATAATCAGCTGCACTGCTAACTTAATCAGGGGGGGGGGAAGAAACACCAAAAATAGAAAAGTGGCCTTTGAATTAGCAAAAAAAAAGGTGGTCCCTTTAAAGCCTCCCAAAGAACAAATACAAAGAAAATACAAAACTAAACTATTAATTTCAAATAAAAATATTGAAAGGTTTTAGAAATCCAGGTCAAGTGGGTACCCTTTATTATTCTCACCCCAAGTTTTATACTCAGATCAGTTTTATTTGAATTATCATCTCATGACATTTGTTCCCACTTCATAACTATATTCTCTGTAAATACTTTTTCTATATGACAAATGGGAATGTATATGTGTCACATTTTCTTATTGAGGTCCTTGGACTTATTTTCTAAAGTGAGACAAAACAATGGCAATCTTCATTACTCATACCTTCTGGTTGACAGGAGAGTCCTCCCTCTTCATCTATAATCAAGAACACTTGACCCATACACTTGTATTAAAAACATATTACCAAAGACAATAATAATAATAATTAATGAAGAGAGCAAAAAACCTTATAGGTCCACCTGAAAAAAACAACAAATCAAAATAAATTCACTAATTATTCAATGGATTTTTTTAGTTCACCATATTAATACACATTCATTGACCCTCTTAAATTTTACTATATTTTGTTTTTAATTTATTTATTATTATTTTTTTTTTTTTGGGGGGGGGTGAGGTAGTGCTTCAAGTAATTTTGTGTTCCTACAAATTTATCTGTAGGTGGCATAAAGTTATTCTCACTTCTGTGTAACCTCACTTTTTTTTTTTACCTACATTGCTTCAATGGAGCCATCAAGAAACCTGCTTTTTTTTTTATATTGTTGAAATTTAGTCTTTTTGGAAATGACTGGGAATCGCCAAATCTAGTCCATGGAGTCAGTGCCCTCCCTGACTCACCTTTTACAACAAAGAAAAAAAGTAGCAAATCCTCTTTATTGTTCCCCTGATGATTTAATTGGCGTTCAAAGATATAAATCATAAGCAGCCAATGTATTTCTATAAACAAAGATTACACTGTGTGCCATAAACATAGAGAAGTGTAGATGGTTAGACTGAAGCATATGGTATTGAAATTTAATAAAGTAATCAGAAGGTGCTAACAACGACACTTGAACACGTGTCTTTTTAATTATCATTATTACTTTCCTTTTTTCTTTCCCTTCTATGACCGATAGAACAAATTTTGAAACACATCAACCAAAGCTTGATTTGAAGGTAAGACAGCCCCCATTTTTGCTTTTAATATCTCCTCTCCCTCTTCCTTCTCCTCATCATCGCCATTATCATTGGTAGGAATATTAGAATTGTCATTAATATTTTCCAAATCACTTTGGTCAGATATTTTATTTCTTTGATAATTTGATAGAGGGCGCGGTACAAGCAAGTTTTTCCATGTAAACTGAATGGGTGGCACCAAATGAGTGGGGGTATCAATGATCATTTGTATAAATTTGAGGTGAGATGAATCATCTTCATAAGAAGGAGCTGGCTCAGCAGTCATAGAGGCAGAAGATAATTGAGTGTTGGGTTGAGTGAAAGGTACCCAATCTTTGGGAGCTATATTTTGTTCAGGTGTAGTGGTTAACATTTCATCTACAGATGCTGGCCTGCTGCCATATCGAAGAACACTCCCTGAATGAGTGACTAGGACCAAACCATCCAACACATCAGATTCATGGTTCATCTTGTGCGTTGTTGATGATTGAGGCGACTTGCAAGTCAATGCAGCAGCCACGGCACGGTAAGGTAGTTTTTTGACAAACTTGGGAATACTTGATAATGATGGGGACGATTCCGAGAGATCAAATGAACTGATTTGGCTGCTCGTTGGAAGTCGAGATTTAAAGGTAAGATCATGTTCAAATGCCAAGAAACAATCTGAATTAGGAACAGGCCGGACTAATAAAGCCTCAATTTTGATAGTAGTGATCACTATATATATGTTGATGTATTGAGTGTTTGTTAGCACCGTGGCATTAAAACATTAAAAATAAATGAATCAAAGTATCCGAGAGTTTAGATGAGGGATGTCAGAAAATAAATGTCAATGTAGATGCTTACGATGACCTGAAGTGACCTCAAACACTTCAATTCCTTTGAGGCGCAAAAGAAGCAATTTTTCCGACTGAAGACCAAAAAATGCTGCTTGAGTAAGACGACCTAAGAGTTGAGTTCCGCTACCCACAACGTTAGACATTAATGACCGGTGTGACCAATCCCATAGTGATACCGAATGTGGATGAACCACTGCCAAAACAGTAGAATCGTGAGAAAAACAGGAATCCAAGGCTGGAAAATTGCGAAACGATAGAGTTGAACTAGAAATCAATTCGGGAGTTTTGAGATGGACTTTTTGGGTGTCTAAGACTGAAAGTGAGTTGCATGTCCAGAAATGAATCAAACCATCGGATGTAGTGGTAACAATAGCAGGTAAAGATTGTTTTGATACAACAAGTGACGTGATTCGAGCTTGGGTAGGATTATCAATTCTTGCCAAGAGAGAAAATCTGGATAAATGTTGAAAGAATAAAGATAAATATATATATATATATATATATATATATATATATATATATATATATATATATATATATATATATATATATATATATATATATATATATATATATATTAGGGGGCACAAGAGAGCAGAATCATTATTTGTGAAAGTAAAGCTCGATGAAACTTACGTGCTTCCCTCACGTGTCCAAAACTTCAGATGAATAACGGGAAGAAAGTCTCGTTCTTCATCGCTCCATCGGTCAACAGTAGCTAAAAAAGTATCTTCTTTTCCACCAACAGATACATGAGTCACAGATGGCTCAACAAGTGGACGATCATCAGGACGACTAGGCCTGTTGGTAGGGCATACATCAAATTGGCCGATGAGTGCGCCTGAAGAGCTAGAAACAATTTGAAGGCCGGTTGGGTGAGACGAATTTAAGAAGAAAGGAATATAAGGCTGATTTTCCTGATGAATATTCATATTTATAGGTACTGGACCAATAAGATATCCTTCTCGTAATGAAAGATCTGATAGGGCTTGTGGACGATGTATTGAATGTAAGATAGATAATGAAGCGGTACTGACAACGCGAATAGAACCATCCCTATTCATGATCAAGACACAAGGTTGGTTTGGATTTTGACCACCTGGTTCAAATAATGAAATGGATTGTATGGGACCACCTAATCGAGGCAAGTATTCACGGGCTCCTAAACCTTCGGCACCATCTAATCGCCACAAAACCAACACTGCTTCTTCACCAGCGCTAAGTAAATAAGCGCCGTTGGCGGTAAAAGCTAGACCGGCAACTGAATGTGCGTGCCAATGGAGAATTGACGTGATACAACTAAGGGGCGAATTCAGAGAAGATTGATAGGAAAGATGTAGCTGAGACCAAGTGGATAGTTCAAGCACGTGCCATAGGGCGATTCTGCCTTTCACTGAGCCGGTAGCGAAAAACGGACGGTGAAAAGATGAAGATTGATCCACAGCTTGAGAACTAGACCAAGAATACGATTTGGGAGGGAACGCAATGGTTGTCAATCCTTCAGGAGCAGTCAACTTGATGTATTCTGTTGACATTGAAGATAAATCTGGATTATCATGCAAGGAATGATTAATTTTAAGGCGAACGATCCAAATCAGATTAGCGGATGTGAGGCCGACCCATTGGCCACATTGACTGACAGCAAAAGCAGTAATTTTATTATTACATTTATGAAGTAAGCGGGATGTCATTTTTCCAGGAGAAGATTGATTCATATTGGAAGAAAGATCTGAAGGAAGGTAAAGAGTAAATAAATATACTTTAGACCAAAATTGTTTGATGGAAGGGCAGATAGATTTTTTTTTGACAGAAGATTGTTGCTGCAAGGGACTTTGTTTAGAATGAGATAGACTTGTCATATTTTCAGCGACGACATAGAGCATGACGTTATTGGTAGAGTGAGGAGATGAGGAAGATGAAAGAGAAGGAATTGTTGAGGCAAATGAGATTTTTAAGTTTAGATTGAAATGAGCGATGATGGTAGATTGGATATAATCGACCAAGTAAACCAGACCACTAGAGGTGACAAGGATCAGAAATTGAGAAGGATTTGGAGGATATAAGAGAATGGATATGAGCTGATCATTTGGATGGTGAGAAGGAAGAGAGAGAGTTGAAGACAGAAAAGGAGGATGAGATTCTGAGAGGGCAAAAGATTGGAAGGAAAGAGTTGAAGGGGCGGGAATGAAGCAAAAGCTGGACGAGAGAGTGTGTGTGTTAGATCAATATTTGAAGGATGAGAGAAAGTAGAATTAGGTAAGAAAATGCCCACTTTGCATTGGGAGAAAGGATAGGATTAGTTGATTGAGAGTTTTGATGAATGAGTGGATGAAAGTCGAAGTCCATGAGATGGGGATTTCGGGTTAGAAGGATGAGAGATGAATAATTTGTAGTAAAACAAAAGAATAGATTGTAGATTGTAGATTGTAATTATTTATGAGTAGCCCTTAACAGAATGAAAATGGATGGAGAAAAAAAAGAAAATGAAGAGAGGGAGAATAGTGATATTGGATAATGCATAACCATAGTTGAGGGATTGGCACACACTAAGAACATGATTTTGATCAGTTGCAGGCATCCTAGTGTAACTCCAGCTGGCCCTATAATGGATTTACTTTAACATACATATATGTGTGTGTGATCCACAATGTAGACAAAGCAGTGAGAAAGTGATATCTATGGTGATGGATGATGGACTTAATCTCAAGACAGATGATCTGATGGCAATGAATTAATGAATGTGGTTAGGGCATCTCCACTTGTGGCATCAAATTATCAGTAATTATTTGCATATCACTGAGTCTTTGCTTACTGATTTGCATGCAACCACAGTCATATCAAGTAAATCTCAGTTAACTCAATATTTTCAAAATATTCATCACTCATGTTTAATGTTCAGTAACAGTAACTCTTCTGTAAACACAACACAACCTTTCACACATTCCACATCTCATTTGAAGTTTTACATAGATCTATACAGATACTACACTCTTGAGGGTTTCCTTTCAATGGAAGAAGAAGAACTAATGCTTTCAATACTACTAGACAGTCAGCCAGGCTATACTGAGAGTCAAGTAAAATTGTCAGCCAGGCTGTACCAGGAGTCCAGTAAATGTTATAATACTTTATTGGACCTCAAAATGGGAAAATGTTTATTTATATTATGTAGGTAAATTAAGATTATATTGAACAATAAAATTACATAACTAACTCATAATAATAAATTAAAATAAGAGTTATATGAATTTTATTACTATATAAATTGTATATACAATTATATAAATAAATAATACATTATATTCTGTAAAGTATGAGCGCTTTTTTATGTATTTAATAATCATAAATTATTAATTAATTAATATTATATTATATTATAATTATAAGTTATAGATTTAAATTATAAATTTATTAATTAATTAATTATATATAATTATTAAACGATTTTATACATATCTTATAATCCATAAATATTGGGCGCTTTTTTTGACCCTTAATTGTGTCAGAAAAATAATTAAATAAGTTAAACACTTACTTAATAAAGAATATTAAAATTCTTACTTCAAATTAGTAATCTTATTAAATTAATTATTTGTTTGACTCAAAATAGTTATTACATTAATGAAATAGTTTAAAACAATTATTTATTCATGTTTTATACTAAATTAATTACTTACTTAAAAAATTTGCATAAAAAATAGTATACTTTTGTTTCACTTAAAAATGACTATTTTTGTCAGCCAGGCTATCTCAGGAGTCCTGTCGGTCAGTCGTCTAGAAGTAGGTAAGAAAAGGTGGAGAAATGGAGGAGGACAAGAAGGAAAATAAAAGAAATAAAATATAACAAGATTATTTAATTTATTGAGAGGAATCAACGACGGTTTTCTTGAGAGGTGACAAAAATGAGGTTATTATTAATTAATAATATTATTATGATGTAAGGACTATGCGCAGCAGACACTATGATCACTATCAGACTTAAAGCAACCTTTAATTTGTTATATAGAATTTTAATTAGAATTTTATTACTAATAAAAAGAATATAAACATAATATAAAAAGTGTATTTAATTTGTTGAGTGTATAATAAGTGATGAGGCTAAAGGGGATTATCCAAGGCCTTTTTATAGGCAATGAGCCCTCTGAAGCGCTACTATATTTGTAAATACAAGAAACATAATAGAATAAAACAAGAATTTAAAAAGAATAAGTGAAACATAACAATGTAGAGAAAAATATGAAACAAATAATTAAAAATCCCAATTAAGAATCCAATTTTCCCACCATTAATTCCCAAATCAGTAAGTAAAACTAGTGAATAACTAAACAAGACTGGAACATAGGAACTATGAGAAAAATAATTCCAAACAGATGGTACAGTCTGATTTAAGGATATTTTAAGTGAAACAAAAAATACTTTGACACAACAAAACATGTAATTAATCTCAATTTAGTATAAATTAATTAATTGGTTTTTCCTGACACAATTAAGGGTCAAAAGAAGCGTCATTAATTATTATTTAGTATTATATGAAAGGTGTTATTTAATATATAAATTTAAATAATTAATTTAATTATATTATAAGTCAATTTTACACTTATAATTATAATATATGTTTTTCAATTAATTAAATATAAATTTATAATTATTAAATACATAAAAATGCGCCATTATTTGTAGAATATAATATGTATTATGTTTAATTTATATGTATAAAAAAATTTATATAAACAATAAAATTAATATAACACTTATATGTAATAAGATACTTACATAATTTTATTATGCAGTAAAATATTAATTTATATACATTAAATACAATTCTTACGCCCTCTTTCAGGTCTTATAAGATAACATATCATTTACTGGACTCCTGGAATAGCCTGGCTGACACTCCCTCACTCTAAAAAAAGCAATAAAAAAAAATGCTAAGATTTTTTCTTTTTGTACTTTTTCAACAGAGTAGAGAGATTTGAAATCTCCTTGCCAGGTATCCATGCATCATGTTCAGATGATTTGTTCTTATATCTCAATAAATATTCAGTACCTCTTTCAGAAGTGATAATTCTATCATTGAGAATTTTATCAATTTCTGCTGTTTCTGTGACTTCCTGAGGGTTCTTCTTAGGTCTTCCTCTTCTTTTTGGAAATAAGTCACTGTTGGAAGTATAAGGCTTAAGCAAAGAAATGGGAAAGACAGGATGTTTCCTATCATATGGAGAATACAATACAACTTCTACTGCATTATCACCAACCATTCTTTTAACAACAAATGGTCCTACAAAAGGATCTTTTAATTTGTGGTTACCTTGTAAATTGAAATGGACAGTAGAGATCAACACTTCATCACCCTTGTTAAATGTGTATTCTTTATGGGATTTATCCCATCTTTTCTTTTCATATTCAAATGCTTTATCAATACAACTCTGAGCATGTTTTCTGCATAGCTGTTGCATTTGCATAAAAGATTTTACACCAGGGTGTAGTTCCAACTTAGGTAATTTATTATTGAGAATCTGAGCAGGAGTGTTTGGGACATAACCTAACCAAAGCTCAAAAGGCTTTTTTTCAGTGACAGAATGAACAGTGCTATTATATGCAAATTCAAGACCAGGCAAAAGAGTGACCCAATCATGAGTAAATCTGTCATTGTCTTTATATTCTAAACCAAAGGCACAATACCTTCTAATCATATCTTCCAGAGTTTGAATCATTCTTTCAGCTAGACCATCAGTCTGAGGATGGTGAGCTGTAGACAATTTTAACTCACAGCCACAAATATCCATCAAAGAGGTCCAAAACTCAGAAGTGAATTTTGGATCCCTATCAGAGATAATGGCTTTTGGAAAACCAATAATATTAAACATGTAAGACCACCATAAGAAAGCTAATTCTTTGGTGGATACATCTTTGTGGGTTGGAATAAATTTGCACATTTTTGTGAATCTATCCACTATTACCCAACAAGAGTTAAAGCTGTCTTTACCTGCAACAGGAAGACCAGTGACAAAATCCATATTAATGATTTGCCAGGGAGCACTAGGTGCTTCAATATGTTGTAATAACCCTGCTCTCTTACCTGTTAACCTTTTAGATTTTCAGCAGGAATCACAAGATTCAACATATAATTTTGTGTCCTCAGACATATTAGCCCACCATGCAGTGTTTTTGATTCTAATCAATGTTTTTTCAAGGTCAAAATGACCAGCTAATATGTCATCATGACAAAGTTTGAGGATAGTTTCTTTCATTGAAGGAGGAATTACAATTACATTGGTAAGCTTCCTTCTATAATATATATAACCATCTTCAATAGAGAACTTTCCTTTATTTAAAGCATTTTGGTACTTTGCAGGAAGAGTTTTTATTAATGCTTGAATTGAAGCATTCTTAGGATCATTTAAGATAGTAACCAATTTATTTAAATCAGAATCTTTATCATATGAATCCAGTATTAATTGTAATAACTCCTCTTCCATATCAACTATAAATATACCATGGATATGAACAGTATCATCTTCAGGTACATAAGCAGGATTTGAGTCATTATTTGGCAGAGGCAATCTGGAGAGCATATCAAAATTAGAGTGAACATTTCCAGCTCTATGGATAATTGTCATCCTTCCTCTGTATTCTTGAACAGCAAGTTGCCACCTGAACATATGTCTGTTAGGTGTCTTTAGGTTTAAGAGGGATTTCACAGCACTACAGTCAGTTACCAACTCAAATTTTTGGTCATCCAAATAGTAATGAAGTTTCTCAAGAGCCCAAACAACTGCTAAGCACTCCAATTGAGTGGCACCATATTTCAATTCACTATTTCTTAAGGTTCTTGAAATATAAAAAATTACAACCTCTGAGGATTTATCATTAATAATTTGCTTTTGGTGAAGGGCAGCACCCAGACCAATAAAGCTAGCATCTGTATAAAGGAAAAATGGCTTGTTAAAATCTGGAAGAGCCAATATAGGGGCTGTCATTAAGCAACTTTTTAATGTATCAAAAGCTTTTTGACAGTCATTATTCCAGAGAAAAGCAACATCTTTTCTGGTCAGTTTTGTAAGAGGCAAGGCTACAACCTGATAATTTTAAATATATTGTCTATAATAGCCACACATACCCAAAAAACTTTGGATTTCTCTTACAGAAGTTGATGCTTTCACATTTTGAATGGCAGCAACTTTATTATGGTCTACACAAATTTGTAAGCCTGACACAACATGGCCAAGGACTTTCAAAGATTGAAAACCAAATTTACACTTTTTTTAAAGATAAGGTCATATTGATTTCATCCATTTTTTGGAAAACTCTATTCAAGTGAATCATATGTTCATCAAAAGTTTTAGAAAAAACAATAATATCATCAATATAAACCATGAGCCAACCTTCAATAATTTCTTGATGGAAAGTGTTATCCATAACTTTCTGGAAAACTGAAGGAGCATTTTTAGGGCCAAATGGCATCCTAACATACTTATATATTCCCATATGAGTAGCAATAAGCAAAAAATTTTGAGAATTTTTCTCAACTGGAACTTGATGATAACCTTTATTACCATCTAGAAAACTAATAAATTTTGCACCTTGCAAGGTAGCATGTATTGAATTAATTCTGGGTAAAGGATAAATATCATCAACAGTATAAGTATTTAAAGCTCTGTAATCTCCACATAATCTAGCTTTATCTTTTTCATAAGAAATCAAGACTGGGGAGATGACACAATATTTGGGGGTGACATCCACTTTCTCAATGATATTCATTTTCAATAATGTTTCAATATTATCTTCAATATCTTTTCTTTTTGATGGAGAAGCAGGATATGGTTTTTTCTTAAGGGTAGGAGGAATATCACTCAAACTACAGGATAAGGTAATTTTCATCTCTTCCTGAAAAATTCCCAAGACATGAGAACCATGAGCAAAAGCCATAGGGAAAGATGTAATAGAGGCAACAATAGAATCCTTTTGTTCACTAGTCAACTGATCACCAAAAGAAGCAGTATTTATTTCATGTAATTAATCATCCATTTCAGTTGTTGTTCTACCTTTACACTGGATCAGTGAGTTACAAGATTTCAATAAATGCCCAGAAGTTTTAGGAGAGGAAATTTTGAATTTCCTTTTCCCATTCATTCCTAAGGTAAAGCAATTATTTGCTGGGTCCAGTTTCACACCAAACATGGTTAAAATATCATTTCCCATAATAAACCAATTGCTCAAATTATCATTTTTCATGAAAACAAACTCACAAATAGCTCTGACAAAACCATTATTATATTTGAAGAAAACAGAGGTTTTGTATTTGCCAATAGGAAATAAGGTAGAACCATACCCTCTCCATTTTTCAGAAGTTATAGGTAATAATTTACTCAAATATTCCTTATCCACTGAAGCCAAAGCTTTTTCAGATACTACACTTCCTCCAGCACCAGAATCAAGAACTACATCAACATTTTTACTATTAATGATAACAGGTGCTTTTAAAGGGGATATAGGAATAGAATTGTTAGTAATATCTTTAATTATCTCAGCATTTTCTACTGAAGATAAATTCAATACACAATCTTCAGATATATTATTTAAATAATGGACATCATGTTCCAACATTAAAACATCTTTAACAGATTCATTGTCATAGGAGATATTACTTTCACAGTCACTGGAAGAATTATTGACATCAAGTTCAACTTCATCAGTGTCTTCATTTTGTTCAACAAGATTAATTTTCTTGTCACAAACATGACCCTTCTGCCACGGTTTGTTACACTTATAACAAGTATTTGTTGCATATTTTTTAGGTGCAACTGGGGCAGAGGGTCTACCAGATTTTTCTGGGAGCTTGGTAGAGGGTTTATTCTGATAATTATAAGGTTTACTAAGGTAATTCTTAGGCTCATATCTATGGTTGAGTAATACCTCATTACAGATATTAATGAAAGAAGAATATTCCCTTACATGCTCAGTTCTAGCCACAATCAAATCCCTAAGAGAATTTGGTAATTTATACAAGATTTTATCTCTCCAAATATCATAATCCATCTTTGGATCAATTGCTCTAAGGATTTTTGTTATTTTCATCAGAAAAACAATGGGCTTTTCAACAGAGGAGGATACATATCTAGTATTTTCATACAGTCTCTGTTGAGCTAATCTAAATTTTGAACCACCAAACTGATTCTCAATCAAGGATTTCCAATCATTCAATGTATAATGATTGTTATCTAAAAGAACAGATTCATACCACATCAAGGCTACATTGGAAAATAAAGAAATTAGCTTAGAAACAATTTCCTCATCAGGTAGTTTATAAGATCTCTTTAAATTATCAATTCTTTGGATAAAGTGTTTCCAATCAGAGGAAGAATCACCATCAAAGGTAGGATATTGGTCTAACTTAGGCCAATTTTTCTGACTACTGGGATGGTCCACTTTTTGGTTTGAATTATTCATTATTAATAATTCCTGAAGTTTAGCCAGGTGTTCAGAAATTTCATTATTTACAGAAACATCTGGTGCATGACCATCACAAGATTTTTTGCTAGTAGCAAAAGATTTTACAGACTCATTGTCAGTTTGTTTAATGGTTGAAATATGAGGAAGAAAGGATGAACTTTGCTCAGGTTTTTTCCCTTTATTTTTATGCAGCTTATTGACAGCAATCTCATTTAATTCATTATTGATGGTTAAGGTTGAGAACTTTTCCTGCAGGTCAGACACATAGTTTCTTATTCTTGGAATTTCAGACATCTGGTCATTTACTTTTGCAAGAGATAGAACATTTCTGTCCTCAGAAACTGAGTGTTTGGTACTTAGTGCATGGAAATCATTTCTTAGCTTTTTAAACGCATTTTGCAGAGATTTTATTTCATTTTTGAATGAATAATTTTCTTCAATAAGGGGTTTCAATTCACTCAAGGTCTTATGTAGACTGATATTTCTATCTGAGATAGCTCTATGGTCACTTCTTATTTGTTTTTGTTGAATAAGAATAATATTCAAGGTTTCTTTGATTTTTAAATAAGCTGTATCTTGTACAGAAGAACTCACTTTACATTGCAAGTGTAAATTATTTAATCTATCATTTTCATGGATTAAAACATCTCTCAAATGTTTGTCTTTCAAAACATTAAAGTCAAGGGTATCTTTCAATATTTCCTCAGAAGTTCTTTCAATTAAGGTATAGATTTCTGGGGGAACAGAATCATTTTTAATTGCAAGAGAAGGATTAATCAAAGAAGTAGAAGTTAAATGTAAAGGTTCATCAAATGACAATTTGCTAATTACATCAATAGGGCTACTAGTTACAGGAAGCTGTCTTTTAACAGGTTTAACTGTTCTTTCACCATTTTCAATAATATTACCTGCAGAAAAAGATTTATTTGAAAACATACCCAAGTGACTATCAACCAAATTACTTACCATGGCAGAGGAGGAAACTTCCCCTGAGACTGGGTTTGGGATTGTGCTTGGGCCTTCTTTCTCCTGCCTTGTTGGTAGGGATGAGGAGGTGGATGGAAACTGGGTGTTCTGGATGGGCCAGGCTGATGATGAGGAGGGTGTTGCACATTTTGTTGGTAGTGACTCATCAGATAATCCCATTTCCATTGCTCTACTTCCATAGTATTTGGATTTTGGATGGTTGAGCTGGGTGGCTGTGAAGGTTGAGCCTGAAACTGAGGCTGATTGGGAGGCAACTGAGGAGGGGCCTGGGCCTGAATCTGGTTCCTGAGTTCTTGAACCTGATCCCACAAGGTGTCTACTTTTGCTTTGTACGTCATATTTTCTGTCTTCAACTCTTTTATATGACTGGACAGGTTGCTGATTTGTTGTGGCAGAGGAAGCTTTTTTATTTTGAATCCTTTTGGAAGACCTTCTTGAGGTACTAGAGGCTTTACTTCCTTCTGTGGTGCTGGAGGAAGGGGGTTTGGTTTGTTTACATTTCCTGTCATTTCCACATCCTGCAGTATGTGAATTCTTTGTGTTAGCATAAGATTTTTTATGTCCAACTTTAGAAGAACTCACAGTGTCAGCATCATAGTCAATTTCAATTTCATCCACTTGCATGTTATCCATTTTTTCAGCCAAATTGTTGGACATAATAGTGGGAAGATTTTAATTTACTTCTTATTTTTTAAAAAAAATAAAAGTTAGTTAATAATTGCTCCAAATAATAAAAAAAATTTTATTAATTAAATTATAGAAAAAAAAAATTTTCAATATAAAGTAATAATTATAAAAAATTAATTTTTTTAAAAAATGGATTGCAAGGTTAAATTGGGAATAAACAATCAAGTTAATTCAACCAATTAATTACCAATATTAAATATGGCAATATATTTGGGACTCAGCACAAAGTACTTTTAAGTCAACCAAAATTAACAATAATTAATAATAATAAAAAATTAAATTAATAATTCAATTTGTATTAATAAAAATGTCAATTCTTCTAGGACTAAGAGGATTTAACACTCTATAATGGTCAACTAGGAAAAAAAAAATTTTTTTAATAATTGAACACTTACACTCAGTGAATCAGCAATTAAGCCACAATCACTGTTATTGCAGTAAAAATATAGTAATATGAGTGAGAGGTGCAAAGGTGAACTTACTATAGTGATCGAAAAATCACTTCAAAATGATATAGGAATTAATATAATATAAACCTAAGAAATCAAACCCAAGTTCGAAACACAGTAGCGGCAAAAGTTTTGTTTTTTGCTAGGTGGTCCGTGTGTTTGTCGTTTGTCGCCAGGCTCAATTGTCGTTGTCGTTTGGAAAGGCCCTCAGTTGTCGGTCAGTCGTCTAGAAGTAGGTAAGAAAAGGTGGAGAAATGGAGGAGGACAAGAAGGAAAATAAAAGAAATAAAATATAACAAGATTATTTAATTTATTGAGAGGAATCAACGACGGTTTTCTTGAGAGGTGACAAAAATGAGGTTATTATTAATTAATAATATTATTATGATGTAAGGACTATGCGCAGCAGACACTATGATCACTATCAGACTTAAAGCAACCTTTAATTTGTTATATAGAATTTTAATTAGAATTTTATTACTAATAAAAAGAATATAAACGTAATATAAAAAGTGTATTTAATTTGTTGAGTGTATAATAAGTGATGAGGCTAAAGGGTATTATCCAAGGCCTTTTTATAGGCAATGGGCCCTCTGAAGCGCTACTATATTTTTAAATACAAGAAACATAATAGAATAAAACAAGAATTTAAAAAGAATAAGTGAAACATAACAATGTAGAGAAAAATATGAAACAAATAATTAAAAATCCCAATTAAGAATCCAATTTTCCCGCCATTAATTCCCAAATCAGTAAGTAAAACTAGTGAATAACTAAACAAGACTGGAACATAGGAACTATGAGAAAAATAATTCCAAACAGATGGTACAGTCTGATTTAAGGATATTTTAAGTGAAACAAAAAATACTTTGACGCAACAAAACATGTAATTAATCTCAATTTAGTATAAATTAATTAATTGGTTTTTCCTGACACAATTAAGGTTCAAAAGAAGCGTCATTAATTATTGTTTAGTATTATATGAAAGGTGTTATTTAATATATAAATTTAAATAATTAATTTAATTATATTATAAGTCAATTTTACACTTATAATTATAATATATGTTTTTCAATTAATTAAATATAAATTTATAATTATTAAATACATAAAAATGCGCCATTATTTGTAGAATATAATATGTATTATGTTTAATTTATATGTATAAAAAATTTATATAAACAATAAAATTAATATAACACTTATATGTAATAAGATACTTATATAATTTTATTATGCAGTAAAATATTAATTTATATACATTAAATACAATTCTTACGCCCTCTTTCAGGTCTTATAAGATAATGTCAGCCTGTATATCTCCAGGACTGAGTAAAAAGTAATTATAAGTTATGTTAAACACATGAACTATACATGGGAATAATAAATAAGAGTACACAAATAGTATACATAAGTAAAATTATGATAATACACAAAAAATGCCATTATAACACCTTATATACATGCATATATCCACCTTTTATAGGTCTTATGTACTTAATATTAAGTTGGAATATGTTAGGGTAATCTTAAGAACCTTAAGTATAAGGCTACATAATTTTTAAGTACACTTAAAGCTGTTATATTCATTGTTTTATGCAAAAAACAAGAAATGCGCTTTATTTCACTTAAAAGTTGACTATATGCGCTATAAAATTGAGAATATCAAAATTGCGCTTTGACAGATCAATTGGGCTCATTTAGAACTATTGATTTGGCTATTTAAATGCATAAAAATAACACTTTTCAAATTTGGTGTTTTTTATGCCAGAAATGGCTTCTGTGTACTGGCCACATACTGCCTGCTTTTTTCCCGTGTGAATAGCTTCATTTTTAGCAAAGTTAGCTTTTTCACACTATAATTACCCCACATTCTACGCCCACTGTGGGGAAACACACTAAAATAGGCGACAGGCGCTTATTTAGTGTCCTAGCTTAATTAATAATGCATTGACCTTGTTTATATGCACTAATTTCATTAATAACCACACTCTTGGCACTTTATTTCATCACCACGCTTAAATTCGCCTAATTTTAGTCAAGGATTTACCCGTGCAAGAGCCTGCCAAGAACTGCATGTAGTTACCCCACATCTCACGCTCTTTTTTAAGTTTTTGGGTGGTTTCTCAGTCAATTTTGGTTATTTTTGAATGGGAATTTCATGTAGTATAATGTCAGGATTAGCCCCATTATTTCTACAGTCAATCCCCCTTATTATTAAGCTATTATTAACCTTAAAAAGTCTCCTTTAGTCTTTAATATTATTGTTTTATACACATATACTCTCTTTTTGTCTTTTTCTTTAATTTTGATGGATTTCCCTTATTATTACAGGATTTTGGCGGGTGTTACTCTTCTAATTATGTCATGGGTTACTGGGAATGTTGATGGGCATGTCTATTAGTTGTTTAGAGGCGTCATTAACTGTGTATTGGGTGGTACATCAAGGGAATCATTGGGGAACTCAGTGTGTATAAAAGGAGGAGGTTTTTGGGTTGTATTTCTTCATTCTTTATCATTACAATTTAACCAATATAACCAAACCAATTACAATACATATCAATTAGTACTTTTATAAGACTTTTGAACAGTATCTTAATTTATATAATCTATTTTTCTACCAACTATAAAGATTGTAAGCCATATATAAGAATAGTGAGAATTACATTACTGAGACCTCTATATTTGATTATATTTTACAACTTAGTGGATTAAAACTACAGTATTCATATAGGACCATTAAAATCTTCTAGACAACTGACTATTCAAGCTAGTTCACGTCCTTGTACTTGACCCTAGCCTGACAATTGGGGGCCTTTCCTCAAGAATTCTGTTATAATCCTGTAAGTGAAATTTTCAAAAGAAGGTGCACGTAAATAATATCCCTATAGAAATATTTGGATAATTACAACAGGTTGGGGTCACTTATATAGTGATTTCAGAAAAAGAAGCCCTGTTATATTATAAAATTGTGATATTGAATCAACAATTTTACCACTAATTTAACTTATAATTGTTATTAGTGGGTCTGTCAATAGACCAATTAAATTTGAGATCTTTGCAGATAAAATTTTTACCACTAATTTAACATATAATTGTTCTTAGTGGGAGTCTGTCAATAGACCAATTAAATTTGTGATCTTTGCAGATAATAAACCAATTAAACTGATTAATTGTTTTCTTTTAACAGGACTCTTAATCTTTTCTTTTATTGGTTTGTAAAATTCATTAAATATTTAGAAAGAATCATACTGACAGTTGTTTTCTTTTGAATATAAAAACACAGCTACATATTGTAGACCAGTTAAATCAAGTGACCACATAAAAGCATATTTGACTTTTGGCACTTAAATATTCACTTCATACCAATAAGTAGGCAATAAAATTGTCTTCAGTGGTATTGATAAATACTGATAAAACTCCTTTTTGAAGTTTTCATATCTAAACTTTCAATTCTTTAAATTCCACGTAAAAATGTGTGACAACAATGACATTGTAAGTAATAAGGTAAAACCTTATAACTTAAGACCTAGAGCTGAAAGACCTGTTACAGGACATTCAAATGGAGGGCCAGGACTCTCCCATAATCAACAACACTCCGTCAATGTCTCTGGAGGAAAGGGAAAAGCTTTTAAAGGCAGGTTTCAATAAAGAAAACAAAAAATACTTTACAAGAACAAGTTCACTCCCTATCCACCCTACTGAACACCTTGACAATAAGAGTCAACAATATAGTGGACCAGATCAACAATCTGGAAAAGAGAGCAGCTCAAGGTTTCATAGAAGTCAACCAAGCTCTAGTGGACATAAAGACTCAACCACCAACAGTGGCACCCAACAATTCCATAGCAACACCTCCAGCCCAAGAGGAGGACCAAAAAATTACAGTAAGCAAATGGAAATGGGATTGGTACACCCAAAACTACAACAATCCTCAACAGCAGGGCTCCAGCAGTCACCCTTACAGGGGAAAGGCAAGGAGAGGCAGGGGAAGTGGGATAAGACCTTGGTAAGTCATCCAACTTCTTATGATCAATTATATCAACCTGAAAATAAATTACTTATAGGTAATGAGATTGATAAGGAAATATTGGATATTATTGATAAAGATTTAAAGGATTATTCATTTGAACAGAATATGCTAAACTTGTCTTTACATGAGGACAATGTAAATAGTTTTATTGATCACCAGGAAAATACTATTAATATAAAAATGGAATCAAATGAATTAAATCTTGACCCTGATAATGAGTCTTCTGAATTGGACACGGAAAAAATAGAATATTTTTTAAAAGAGAATCCAATGGAATCAAAAATAATAAGTAAATTATTATTGAGAATTGAAAAATTGGAAGAGTTCTCAAAAGAGTCAAACATTAATACAGAAAATGTATTATTACAACTAACACAATCATTGAGTACCACAGCCAATAAATTAAAAATTATTGAAAATTCAAATAATGAATTAATCAATGAGAATAAAAGATTAAAATCTGAGATTAGAAATTTAGAAAGTAAATTAGAACACTCTCAGAATATTATGGCTACCATAGAGGGACATGTAAAATTGTCTTTTTCAAATGTAAATGATACCTTAAATCATGTACCTGTGATAAAAGATAGGTTACAAAGAGTAGAAATTGAAGTAGCTAACATTTTGAAAAATACTGAAACAATAAAAGATAATACCTCTTATGTAGAAAGAGTACCAGTTTTTATGAAACACTCTGATGATAAACCAATGATTGAACATGAACATAGTGTTATGGGCTCTGAGAATATAAAATCAGTAAAAGATGAAATAAATGATCATCTTTCTAAAGTAAGTGAATTACTCAATATTCCTCAGGTTAGGGAAGCAAAAAGTAGCCAAAAGAACTGGCCTAAGTTAGATCAGTACCCTTCTTTTGATGGGGATTCAAAATCTGATTGGCAACAATTCATACAAAGAATTGATAACTTAAAATTTTCATACAAATTACCTGATGAAGAAATTACTTCAAAGTTAATATCTTTATTTACAGATGTGGCCTTATTATGGTTTGAATCTGTATTGAGTGAGGGAATTAATTACTCCTGGAATGAATGGAAGGCACTAATTGAAAGGCAATTTGGTGGCCCAAAATTTAGAATCACTCAACAAAGACTGTATGAAAGGGCCAGATATAATCCAAATGCTGGAGATAAACCCATGGTCTTCTTAATGAATTTAATAAAAATCATGAAAGCTATGGATCCAAAAATGGATTATGAAGAGTGGAAAGAAAAAATAATATACAAGTTGCCTATATCAGTTAGAGACATTATTGTAGCTAGAACTGAAACTGTCAGAGACACCTCTGGATTCATTAATATATGCAATGAGATATTATTAAACCACAAGTATGAAACCAAGTATAGTAATTACAGACAAAGTGTTGAAGTGGTAAAACCTACTACAAGTAAGTTACCAGTGGAAAAGAAAAAACCTTCACCTCCCCTTGTCCCTAAGAGACAAGAAAATAACACTTGTTACAAATGTAATGAACCTTGGGTTAAGGGTCACACGTGTAAGAAAAGAATAAATGTTATTGAAACCTCACAGAATTCTGAACCTAGTAATCATGAAGATGAAAATGTGGAATCTAGTGAGGATTGCAAAAGTAACATATCTTACAGTGATAATGAAAATGAGATATTTGTATTAGAACAGGATATAATGTTCCTGAATGATGCTATACCTCATACAGACACATCTTTAAATTCCATAGAGGAAGCTGAAATAATTAAAGATGTATCTCATGATACTTACAAAATAACACCTATCAGAGCACCTATTATCATATGTGGAAAAGAAATGAATGCCATTCTTGACACTGGGGCTGCTGGTAGTGTAGTTTCAATTGATACATGAATGAAACTTGATAGTAAGTACCAAGAAAAACTAGAACCTGTTCAGACAAAGAACTGGAGGGGTTTTGGTTCAGTATTAAATCCAATTGGCAAATACCAAACTGCTGTATTCTTTAAATATAATAATGGTTATGTTAGAGCAGTTTGTGAATTTTTAGTAATGGATAATAATAATTGTAGTGATTGGTTTATTATTGGCAATGATTTATTGACAAAATTTGGCATTAAACTAGATCCTGCAAACAGTTGTTTCACCATAGGCGTGAATGGTAAGAGAAAATTCAAAATATGTTCTGAAAATTCAGTATATGCCATTTCTACTAGAGAAGAACAACTGAAAGGTGGAAGAACCACCAATGAAGTGGGTGAATTGGAAAATGAAATCCAAAAGGCCTCTTTCAGCCCTCAACTCTCAAAGACTGAAGAAGAAGATATTTTGAGATTAATTAAATCATATCCTATGGCATTTGCTCATGGCTCAAATGAACTAGGATTGGTCAAAGACCATGAGATGAAAATCTCTCTAAGCTGTGATCTGGATAATATTCCTGGCAGCTTAAAAAAGAAACCTTACCCAGCATCTCCTGCAAAAAGGAAAGATATTGAAGACAATATAAAATTGTTGTTGGAAATGGGTATTGTTGAAAAAGTGGACACAACACCTAAGTATTGTGTCATTTCACCAGTATTAATCTCTTATGAAAAAGCTAAGGCAAGATTATGCAGTGATTATAGAGCTCTGAATACATATACAGTAGATGATATTTACCCTCTACCAAGGATAGCTTCTATCCATGCTACCTTACAAGGAGCAAAATATATTTCCTGTCTGGATGGGAACAAGGGTTACCACCAGATTCCTGTGGAAAGAAATTCTCAAAATTACTTATTAATAACCACACATATGGGTATATTTAAGTATGTGAGAATGCCATTTGGCCCAAAGAATGCCCCTTCAGTCTTCCAAAAATTGATGGATAGTGTTTTTCATCAGGAAATGGTTGAAGGATGGCTATTGGTCTATATTGATGACATCATAGTGTTTTCAAAAACATATGATGAACATTTAAATCACCTGAAAAGAGTCTTTCAAAAAATGGATGAAATTAATATGACTATTGCATTAAAGAAATGTAAGTTTGGATTTCAATCCTTGAAAGTACTTGGACATGTTGTATCTGGATTACAAATTTGTGTTGACCAGAATAAAGTGGCAGCAATTAAAAACATTGGGATACCTAAAAATGTAAAAGAGGTTCAAAGTTTTTTGGGTATGTGTGGATATTATAGACAATATATTAAAAATTACCAATCCATTGCAGCCCCTTTAACAACATTAATCAGGAAGAATGAAGCTTTCATTTGGAATAATGAAAGACAAAACGCCTTTAATAAATTAAAGGAATGTTTAATGTCAGCTCCAATATTGGCACTGCCAGATTTCACCCTACCTTTTATCTTGTACACTGATGCAAGTTTCATAGGTTTGGGTGCTGCTTTACAGCAAAAACAGATAATAAATGGAAAATTATCTGAAGTAGTTATCTGTTATATATCCAGAACCTTAAGAAAAACAGAATTAAGGTATGGTGCCACACAGCTAGAATGTTTAGCCGTGGTGTGGGCTTTGGAGAAACTTCATTACTATCTGGAAGACCAGAAGTTTGAACTTATAACAGATTGCAGTGCAGTAAAATCATTACTAAACATGAAAACACCTAATAGGCACATGTTTAGATGGCAACTAGCTTTACAAGAGTACAGAGGAAGAATGACAATCACTCACAGAGCAGGAACATTGCATTCAAATGTGTATTTATTATCCAGAAGTCCTTTGCCAAATGATGCTGACAACCCAGCTTATGTACCTGAAAATGAGGTTATACATATATTTGGGATTTATATAGTGGATTTAGAAGAAGAGTTTATGCAAACTATATTGGAAAATTATTCATCTGATAAAGATTTGTCTAAACTATCTACCATTCTTAATGATCCAACAAATGCCTCCATGAGTGCATTAATTAAAACCTTGCCTCCAAAGTATAAAAATGCGTTGGAAAAAGGGAAACTATCAATTGAAGATGGATATATATATTACAGGAAAAAGTTAAGCAATGTAATAGTAATACCACCTTCTATGAAAGAGTTAATGTTGAGTACTTGTCATGATGACATCTTAGCTGGTCATTTTGACTTTAACAAAACATTAACCAGAGTTAAAAATACAGCCTGGTGGATAAACATGAAAGAGGATGTACAAAAATACATTGAAACATGTGACTCTTGTCAGAAATCTAAAAGATTAACTGGGAAGAGAGCTGGGTTGTTACAACAAATAGAGCAGCCAAAAGCTCCATGGGAAATTATAAACATGGATTTTGTAACTGGCTTGCCATTAGCAGGAAAAGAAAGTTTCAATTCTTGCTGGGTAATAGTGGATAGATTAAAAAAAATGTGTAAGTTTATCCCTACCCATAAAGAGGTATCTGCTAAAGACTTGGTGTTACTATGGTGGACTCAGATGATGAATACTGCTGGGTTCCCCAAAGCCATAATCTCTGACAGAGATCCTAAATTTACTTCAGAGTTCTGGACATCTTTGATGAAAGTATCAGGTTGTCAATTAAAATTGTCTACAGCACACCATCCACAAACTGATGGGCTGGCTGAGAGGATGATACAAATTCTTGAAGACATGATCAGAAGATATTGTGCCTTTGGATTAGAATACAAAGACAATGAGAAATTCACACATGACTGGGTAACATTAATTCCTGGCCTTGAATTTGCTTATAACAGCACAACTCATTCTGTAACAGAGAAGAAACCATTTGAGCTCTGGCTGGGATATGTACCAAATACCCCAGTAAATCATTTAAATAAACTACCAAGGTTGGATATACACCCTGGCACTAAATCCTTTATTCATATGCAACAAATGTGTAGAAAGCATGCAGAAGAATGCATCCAAAAAGCATTTGAATATGAAAAGAAAAGGTGGGACAAATCTCATAAAGAATTTGAATTTAAAAAGGGAGATGAGGTCCTCATATCAACACTACATTTTAACTTACAAGGTAATGTTAAATTAAAGGATCCCTTTGTAGGATCTTTTGTAGTAAATAAAATGGTTGGGAATAATGCAGTGGAAGTCATATTATATGCTCCATATGATAGGAAACATCCAGTTTTCCCTATCTTATTATTGAAACCTTACCATGCAAATGATCCTGACTTATTTCCAAAAAGAAGGGGAAGGCCTAAAAAGCAACCTGAAGAAATTGTGGAAAAAGCAGAGATTGAAAAAATACTCAAGAAAAGAATCCTTACTAAAGAAAAAGGAACTGAGTATTTACTAAGATTTAAAGGGAAATCAAATGAATTTGATAAATGGATACCTGAAAAAGAAATTTCTAATTTATCCACCCTTCTTAAAAAATTTAAACAGAAATAAATTTCTGTTCAACCAGCTGAGGGGTTAAAAAACCAGTACTCATAATATTTTATTATGTTTTATTTCTTTAAAGTTGAATCTTTAATGCTACAGATTTATTCTGAATACCTGAAAATTACAAATTAATAAAATAAAATGTATAACTTATCATTTTTTTTATTGTTTTTTTGGGTGGGCGAGTGTCAGCATGTATATCTCCAGGACTGAGTAAAAAGTAATTATAATTTATGTTAAACACATGAACTATACATGGGAATAATAAATAAGAGTACACAAATAGTATACATAAGTAAAATTATGATAATACACAAAAAATGCCATTATAACACCTTATATACACGCATATATCCACCTTTTATAGGTCTTATGTACTTAATATTAAGTTGGAATATGTTAGGGTAATCTTAAGAACCTTAAGTATAAGGCTACATAATTTTTAAGTACACTTAAAGCTGTTATATTCATTGTTTTATGCAAAAAACAAGAAATGCGCTTTATTTCACTTAAAAGTTGACTATATGCGCTATAAAATTGAGAATATCAAAATTGCGCTTTGACAGATCAATTGGGCTCATTTAGAACTATTGATTTGGCTATTTAAATGCATAAAAATAACACTTTTCAAATTTGGTGTTTTTTATGCCAGAAATGGCTTCTGTGTACTGGCCACATACTGCCTGCTTTTTTCCCGTGTGAATAGCTTCATTTTTAGCAAACTTAGCTTTTTCACACTATAATTACCCCACATTCTACGCCCACTGTGGGGAAACACACTAAAATAGGCGACAGGCGCTTATTTAGTGTCCTAGCTTAATTAATAATGCATTGACCTTGTTTATATGCACTAATTTCATTAATAACCACACTCTTGGCACTTTATTTCATCACCACGCTTAAATTCGCCTAATTTTAGTCAAGGATTTACCCGTGCAAGAGCCTGCCAAGAACTGCATGTAGTTACCCCACATCTCACGCTCTTTTTTAAGTTTTTGGGTGGTTTCTCAGTCAATTTTGGTTATTTTTGAATGGGAATTTCACGTAGTATAATGTCAGGATTAGCCCCATTATTTCTACAGTCAATCCCCCTTATTATTAAGCTATTATTAACCTTAAAAAGTCTCCTTTAGTCTTTAATATTATTGTTTTATACACATATACTCTCTTTTTGTCTTTTTCTTTAATTTTGATGGATTTCCCTTATTATTACAGGATTTTGGCGGGTGTTACTCTTCTAATTATGTCATGGGTTACTGGGAATGTTGATGGGCATGTCTATTAGTTGTTTAGAGGCGTCATTAACTGTGTATTGGGTGGTACATCAAGGGAATCATTGGGGAACTCAGTGTGTATAAAAGGAGGAGGTTTTTGGGTTGTATTTCTTCATTCTTTATCATTACAATTTAACCAATATAACCAAACCAATTACAATACATATCAATTAGTACTTTTATAAGACTTTTGAACAGTATCTTAATTTATATAATCTATTTTTCTACCAACTATAAAGATTGTAAGCCATATATAAGAATAGTGAGAATTACATTACTGAGACCTCTATATTTGATTATATTTTACAACTTAGTGGATTAAAACTACAGTATTCATATAGGACCATTAAAATCTTCTAGACAACTGACTATTCAAGCTAGTTCACGTCCTTGTACTTGACCCTAGCCTGACAGATAACATATCATTTACTGGACTCCTGGAATAGCCTGGCTGACAAGTCCAGTAATTTATATAATAAATTACTGTAAAGGAATAACTTTATGTAAATACAAAAAATTATTTAAAATAAAATTATAAATGTTTTGTGAATGAAATAAAATATTATACTTAATTTTATTATTAAATAAATTGTATTACATAAATAAATATAATATTCTATAATATCATGGTGTGATTTATATGTATAAATAAATTATTTAAAATTATATTATCAGTGTAAATTTAACCTACACTGTAATTACAATTTTTAATAATAAAATTTATATAAAACTAAACACAACTTATCATATAATAATATCCATCAATATTTGGTGCTTCTGTGACCTTTAATTTTGTAACTAATATTACTACATTAATTTGATATGATTAAATTCAAATTCTCATGTTAAAAGGTTCCTGTATTAACATAATTAGTTGTTCAATTGATTTAATAGTTCATTTACTTGAAATAGTTAAATTAATATTACTTATACTTAGTTAAGCTTATTTAAAAGCGTAAAAATACTTCCTTTTATTTTAATTATACTTTTCTAGCTATTGGTATTCCTTCTTTAGATTTCTTTCTCATAGTTCTCATATTTTTTGTACTCATGTAGTTAGTTGTTATATTAATTCTATTCTTTTTTAGGGATTACTAATGGGAAAGATATTTTTTTATTCACGGATTTATTTTTTATGTTTTTAAATAAGATTCTTTTAAATTAATTATTTCACATTATTTTACCTTTTTGTATATACTATTGGAATGCTCCAGAATGTCCTCTTGCCTATAAAAGGGCTTTAGAAGTCCATCTGGTAGCTCATCACTTACTTACTATACACTCACTCAACATATTTTAAATATATTTCTTTATTTACTATTTTTATTAGTGCATTACATCTAATTTAAATACTATATAAATTATTATAGGTTGCCTTAAGATTTATAATACTAATTTTAAACTGACGCGCTTTTGAACATTTATTATTATTATTAATATTTGCAATTTAATTTAATACTTACAACTTTTGTCATATCTCAATTATATTGTCATCCTATTATCTCAAATTATATCTATTTTATTTCATTTTATATTACTACCTTATTATTTTCATTTCTATCCTTTATTATTCCTATTCATTTCTTCAATCTTCTAGACATCCCGGCTGATAATTGAGGGCCTCTCCGAATGACGACGACGACACCTTTTGACAAACGACAAAGCGCACGGACCACCCAAGCCAAAAAGTGAAACTTTTGCCGCCACCATGTTTCGAACTTGGGTTTGATATTTTAGGTTTATATTACATTAAATTATATATTATTTTGAAGTGATTTTATGATCACTATAGTAAGTTCACCTTTGCACCTCTCACTAATAGTACTATATTTTTACTGCAATAACAGTGTTTGTGGCTTAATTGCTGACTCACTGAGTGTAAGTTTTCATTATATTAAAATTTTTTTTCCTAGTTGACCATAATAGAGTAAAAACTCTTAGTCCTAGAAGACAATAAATATTTATTAAATTATTAAATTAAATTTATTATTATTTTTTGAATATTGGTTGACCATAATAGTACTCAGTACTTAGTCCCAATTTAACCATTAAATTAATTTTCGTTTTAATTATTTTGGTTGACTTATTAACCTTATTGGTTGTTCCCATTTTAATTGTAATTAATTCTTAATAATTGTAATTTCATTTATTGTATTACATTTTATTTTATAATTAATTGATTTTTAATAAAAAGTTTTTTAAATCCAATTTATTATAATTTTTTTTGAATTAACAATTTATATCTGAATTATTTTAATTCTCCTTCTTCACAGTCTTAAATGTCCAGTAGTTTGGCTAAAAGCATGGATAACTTACATGTGGATGAGAATGAAGTGGATGTTGACACTGAATCTGTAGGTTATCCCAAAGTATCTTACAAAAATAATTCATCTGACAAAAAACCTTCAGGATGTAAAAATGTCAGGAGAAGTGATAAACCCCTCTCACCTAACAACTCTGAAGGAAGTAAAACCTCAGGTACATCAGGACAATCCACTCAGAGGTATAAAAATAAAAAAGATTCCTCTAGCACAACAGGTAAACAATCTGTCAAGCCATATAAAGGAACTGAGAGCAGAAAGCATGAAGTACAAGGCAAAGGTAGACACACTTTGGCAGCAGATGCAGGAGCTTTTAAATCCCAAACAGGGTCAACCTCCTCATTTCCCAGCTTCCCAACCTCAGCCTCAACCTCAGGCCAGTCAAGCATCCAGCTCCCTCAACCAAAACCAAGGCATTCTGCAAGTGGAACAATGGAAATGAGATTACTTAATGACCCACTACCAACAGAATGTACAACAACCAGCTCAACACCCTGGCCCATCCAGGACACCAAACTACAATCCATCTCTTCAGCACCATCCTTATTAGGGGGGCAGAAGAAAGAAGGCACAGGGGAAGTTTCCTCCCTTGCCATGGTAAGTAATTTGTTTGATAAGCATGTTGGTATATATAATAACAAACCTTCTTCAGGTAATAATGTGGACCCTGAAAGAACAGTTAAACCTTTGAAGAGACAACTTCCTTTAATAAGTAGCCCCATTGATGTAATTATTAAATTATCATTTGATGAACCTTTACATTTGACTTCTACTTCTTTAATTAACCCTTCTCTTGCAATCAAGAATGATTCTGTTTCCCCTGAAGTTTACAATTTACTTGAGAAAACTTCTGGAGAAATATTGAAAGATACTCCTGATTTTAATGTTGTGAAAGATAACCATTTAAGAGATTTGTTAATACATGAGAGTGATAGATTAAATAATTTGCATTTACATTGTAAAGTGAGTTCTTCTGTTCAAGACACTGCTTATTTCAAATTGAAAGACACACTAAATAATGTCCTGGCTCAACAAAAGTCTATTAAAGCTGACCACAAATCAATTTCAGATAAATATAGTCACCTATGCAAAACTGTTGATAATCTAAAAGATGAAAATACTACTTTAAAGAATGACAATATGCTTTTTCACAGTGAATTAAGAAAATTGAAAATTGATTCTCAGAATTTGAGTAATAAATGCTCTGTGGATGAGGACAGAAATGTTTTATCTATTTCTAGGATTAATGATCAACTATCTTACCTTCCTGATTTGAGAAATAAATTATCTGATCTAGAGAAACAATTTTCTGCATTACAAACTGTCCAGGCTACTCATTATCATGAATTAAAAAATAATTCTAGAACTGCTGCTAGTCTTAATAATAAACAGCCTGAACAGAGTAGTTCTTCACTCCCTTGTAAAGTACAAATTTTACCAGCTGAAATTCATTCTGAAAAATCTAGTTCATCAAACAAAAATAAATTTAATACTCACCATGAGCCAGCTGCCTCTGTGAATAATGAAATATCTGAACACCTTTCAAGACTTCAGGAACTAATAACCTTGAATAATTCAAACCATAGGATGAAACATTCCAGTAGCCAGAAAAATTGGCCTAAGTTGGATCAATATCCTACCTTTGATGGTGATTCTTCATCTGATTGGCAACACTTTATACAAAGGATTGATAATTTAAAGAGATCTTATAAACTACCTGATGAGGAAATTGTTTCTAAGCTAATTTCTTTATTTTACAATGTAGCTTTGTTGTGGTATGAATCTGTTCTATTGGATAATAACCATTATACATGGAATGAGTGGAAATCCTTAATTGAGAATCAATTTGGTGGTTCAAAATTTAGGTTGGCTCAGCAAAGACTGTATGAGAATACTAGATATATGTCCTCCTCTGTTGAAAAACCCATCATTTTTCTGATGAAAGTAACAAAGATCCTGAGAGCAATTGATCCAGAGATGGATTATGATATTTGGAGAGATAAAATTTTGTATAAATTGCCAAATTCTCTTAGAGATTTAATTGTAGCTAGAACTGAGCATGTAAGAGAACATTCTTTTTTCATTAATATCTGTAATGAGGTATTACTCAACCATAGATATGAGCCTAAGAATTACCTTAGTAAACCTTATAATTATCAGAATAAACCCTCTGCCAAGCTCCCAGAAAAATCTGGTAGACCCTCTGCCCCAGTTGCACCTAAAAAATAGGCAAAAAATACTTTTTATAAATGTAACAAACCATGGCAAAAGGGTCATGTTTGTGACAAGAAAATTAATCTTGTTGAACACAATGAGGACACTGATGAAGTTGAAATGAATGTCAATGATTCTTCTAGTGACTGTGAAAGTAATATCTCCTATGACAATGAATCCAGTAAAGATGTTTTCATGTTGGAACAGGATGTCCATTATTTAGATAATATATCTGAAAAATGTTTATTGGATTTATCTTTAGTAGAAAATGCTGAGATAATTAAAGATATTACTAACAATCCTATAGCCATATCCCCTTTGAAGGCACCTGTTATCATTAATGGTAAACATGTTGATGTAGTTCTTGATTCTGGTGCTGGAGGAAGTGTAGTGTCTGAAAAAGCTTTAGCTTCAGTAGACAAGGATTATCTGAATAAATTATTACCTATAACTTCTGAAAAATGGAGAGGGTATGGTTCTACCTTAATTCCTATTGGAAATGTATTCTCCATATGATAGGAACCTTCCTGTTTTTCCCATTTCTTTGATTAAGCCTTATACTTCCAACAGTGACTTATTTCCCAAAAGAAGGGGAAGACCTAAGAAAAACCCTCAGGAAGTCACAGAAACTGCAGAAATTGTTAAAATTCTCAATGATAGAATTATCACTTCTGAAAGAGGTACTGAATATTTATTGAGATATAAGAACAAATCATCTGAACATGATGTGTGGATACCTGAAAAAGAAATTTCAAATCTTCCTACTCTGTTAAAGAAGTATAAAAAGAAAAAATCTTAGCATTTTTTTTATTGTTTTTTAGAGTGAGGGAGTGTCGACCAGGCTATACCAGGAGCCCAGTAAATTTTATGCCAATTCACTGGATCTAAAAGAGGGCGTAAAAATATGCTTATTATGTATATAAATTAATATTATACTGCATAATGAAATGATATAATTATTTTATTAAATATATACAATAAATATTATATTAATTTTATTATTGTGTAAATTATTTATACATTTAAATTAAGCATGATATATTTTATATTCTATAAATTATGGCCCATTTTTATGTATTTAATAAATATAAATTCATAATTAATTAGTTATAAACATATATTATAATTATAAGTGTAAAATGAGCTTATAATGTAATTAAATTAATTAAATAAAATTATATATTAATTAAAACCATACATATCTTATAAACCAATAATATTGGGCGCTTTTTTGACCCTTAATTGTGTCAGTAAAATTATTAAATAAATTAAAACACTTATTTAATAAGATGGTATTAAAATTCTCACTTTAAATGGGAAATATCATTAAATTATTTATTTGTTTCATTTAAATTAGTTATTGAATTTAATTACTTAGTTAAAACAATTAATTAAATTTGCATAATACTGGATTAAATTAATTACATAGATTTTTGCATGAAAATCATTCTGTTTGTTTTAATTAAACCCTTTATATCTCACTGTAATATCTGTTTTGGATTATTTTACTCACTGTTCTTATGTTTCAAGCTTACTTAGTTACTAATTATTTTAATTAATTGTTTTGGGAACTTATGGTGGGAAAATTTATTACTTACTCATGGATTTAGTTTATTGTTTCATGTTTTTCTCTCAATATCTATGTCTTAATTAAATTCTTTTATATTCTTGTTTCACTTTATTACTCTTCTGTAATTACTTATTTTGGCGCTTCAGAGGATCCCTTGCCTATAAAAGGCTTTGGATAATCCCCTGTAGCTACATCACTTACTATACAATCAAAACTTGAACATATTTTTAATATATTATGTTTATATTATTTTTATTAGTATTTAAATTCTAATTTAAAATTTTATAACTAATTACAGGTTGCTTTAAGTCTGATAGTAATAATAGTGTTTTCCACACAGAGAAAATAATCCTTACTCTAAATAAATATTGTTATTTAATAAGCCTTATTTTTTTGTGTCAGCTCTCAAATAAATTGTCGTTTCTTCTCTTTAAATAAATTAAATCATTTTGTTATCTTATTTTTTTATTTCTTATAACCCTTTTCTTTCCTATTTTTCTTTCCTCCTCTTCTTCTTTCCCCTTTTCTTTCCTTCTTCTAGACGACTGGCTGACATTTCACATCAATTTTTAACATGCAATAAGTATCCACCATGCAAATTCAAATGCATATGGATCTATATCATACATGCAACATATATTCAAGTTTAATATTTGAATATTAAGGTATGCTAAGTGATGTTGTTCAACCTTTTGCCAAACCTGAGATTAACTGATGTTCAATGTGGTTCCTAAGCTCTGCTCAAGGAGGGATTGTTCTGGATTCAATCTGTTACAGTTTATTTTTTCAATGTTTTTTCATCAGATTTAAAAACATATTTATGACAGTTTCAGGATGGTTTCCCAACAGTTTCCTGAAAAATTCCTGATAGTTTTAAATAGAGGGAACTGCTAGCAGTTCACCCCCAGATTTCCTGTGGTGATATTTATTTTTTTTCTGTTATATAACAAATAAGAATCCTAGTTAAAAAATTACATTGTTACAGGGTTTAAGGAAATGGATACATAATGTTCTTTTATTCTGTTTTTGTAAATAGTTAATTAGTAGCCCTTATTTCCTTGTTACACTTCATTTCAATGGTTTCCTTTCTTTTATTCTGTATATACACTTAGCAACAACTCAGAGGTACTCATTTGCCTATTTAAAGTCCTTTCTTTCTCACTTTGTAGTCCACATTACTTACATTACCTTTCAACTTACAACTTACATCTATTTGTTGCAAATATAAATTTCTTTATTAAAATTTTATTACTGTGAATAGTATAAAAAAATTAAAGAATAAATATATATACAAGGTGGCTCTAAGGGTGGGTCAAGTGCTCAAAGCTTTTTTTCTCTTGTAGAGGTAATAAAACTTACTTATACGGCTTACAATTTTGGCCAACCTCCTATCTGTAAGTACCATAATATTTCATTCAATTTCATCAAAAAAAAACAACTTCTGACAAAAATTCTTCTTGTTTAGATGGCATCCCTCCTCCTGAAACTAATATTGGAGCTGAAAAGACTCTTGAAACCTCTTTAACCCTGGATTATGAGGATTTGAAGAAAAACTAAAGCATCATATATTTGAACAGGCTAAAGGCTTTTGCTCTTCATGGACCATTAAATGAGTTTAAAAAGACCCTGAGAAAGCAACTTCTGGATGACCACTGGAAGATTTCAAGAATCATTGATCACACCTTCCAACATTCTATTCCAGAATCTTTTGCTTCCTATCACAAACTACCTTCTAAACCAGTTCCAGACCATTTCAACCCATACAGTCTTTCCAGCAGAATGCACTTTAAAGAACACAGAGCATACACCAACCCTAAAAAAAAACAAAAATGTCAACAAAATCCTAACCAGCCTCCATATGCTTGTTCTTCCCAACATTAAATTATTTACAAAAAAAATTTAATAAATTAAATTACTTAATTAAAAAGAAAACAGTTAATAATTGGAAATTCAAAAAAAAAAATTCCTTTTATTTTTTCTTTTTAATTTAAATTTAAATTTAAAGTAAATTTTATTTTATTTTTATTTTTATTTTTATTTTATCTGTTGTCAGGCCGAGGTCAAGTACAAAGACGTGAACTAGCTTTAATGGTCAGTTGTCTAGAAGATTATAATGGTCCCATATGAATTCTGTAGTACAAATCCAATAAGAAAACTATAACTCAATATAAGGGTCTCAGTAGTTCTAATCTCACTAATTATCAGCCGGTTGTCTAGAAGAGGGGGAAAAAGAAGAGGAAAACAGAGAGGAGGAATAGGTAATATAAAAGGGAAATAAAATAAAGTAATAAAAATTGTATAGTTATTTTAAAGGAGAGGCAACAAGTAGACTTTAGGGACTTTGTACAACGGTGAGGTTTTAATAAATTTTAATATAATTATTTAATGAGTAGTTATGTTCAATGCGCGGAAAACACTTTCTATTACTAAAAGACTTAATGCAACTGTAAAATATTTATTTACTTTTAAATTTAGATTTTATAAGGCTAATAAAAAATAAAGTAAATGAAATATAATTAAAATTGTATTGAGTTGAGTGTATATAATAAGTGATGCATTAAAGGGGATTACCCAAGGCCCTTTTATAGACCAGGGGACCTCTGAAGCGCCACAAATCAGTATATACAAAATAGCAATAATCTAAAACAAGAATATAAAAGAGTAGAAATGAAACATAGATATTAAGAGAAAAACATGAAACAATTAACTAAACCCATGAGTAATTAACTAATTTTCCCACCATAATTTCCCAAAAACACTTAATTAAAATAATTAGTAACCAAGTAAGTTTGAAACATGAGAACAGTGAGTAAAATAATCCAAAACAGGCATTATAGTGACACGTTATGGTAAGGTAAACTCTTACAGTCGCCTTGCTGTAAGCAGAATCCGGAGGAGATATGTGGATTTAGCTGAAAACCCCGTCCTTCCAATAAAAATAACAAAATGGGAATTCTAAATCACTAAGCTAACCAATCAACTTGGATCTGATTGATGAAAATAATGAAACTCTAAAATAATTAACGCTTATTGAGATTTAAATAAAGTGGCTGTTGATAAAGAAATAATGATAACAACAATTAAGGTGTACCAGTGAAAGATCTGAAAAGATTGACTTTTATGTTTTTATAATAATTTGAATTTTTATGAGACAGCAATAATCAAGTCCCAGCAATGAAGACCTTTCTAAAGATACCCTGTATGAAAAGTGATTTAAATTGTTGAGTAGTATTTCTAAAATGTTATATATAAAATATAAAGTTATAAGGGTATTACAAATTTATTTAATTTGTTGAGTAATAAAAAATGAGACCGTGGTGGTTAATGATTAAGCTGTATGATGTATCCCCCCTCTTCAGTTTCGAGTTTGAGAGGCGCTTAAGTATTCCTAGTCACGTGCCTAAGTTTTCCCCTCCAGAGCTCTCCCAGAGTCAATCCGGAGCCCGTACGGAGCCCGTACGGAGTCGGAACAGAGTCGAAACGGAGTCCGTCCGGACTTCCGGACTCAATTAGAACCTTAAAACTATAATAAAAAATCTAGAAAAATTACACATAATAGAACTACTTCCCCTTTACATACCAAACTATTTTTCGTAGTCTGCGCAGCTCTAATTACCCCGTGAAAATTCATCAAAGTTAAGTAATTTCTGAAAACGTAAATATTTCTATAAAACTTTAAAATTCATTTAAAAATATAAGAAAAATAGTAAAAATTCTGGGAAAATTTCCCAAAGTTCTTGAGTAACTCGGCTTAATACTTATAAATTTTTCAGACCGTAAAAATAAGTTTTCTCCGTAAAATAAATTGTTTTTGTGTAGGCATTCGCTCGTGACCAATTTCTTCATATTTAAAACTCAAATAAATTAAATAAAACCCTTTATATATAAAAAAATAATAACGCCAATCTTGCACGCCATAATAACTCCATTTATGTACTTAGGTGCCATACTAAACTTTAGGCTACCACATCCTCCCTCCAATCGAGAATGTCCCCATTCTTAAAACTTTGCATAAGTGATTGAGCAATTCCAAAAGAATTATCTTTTCTAATAAAATAATTTGATAAATTTGTTTTAGCTGGTCTTCTTTTAAATCTTTATAATAAAAACGTTCTTTCTTCTTCTCTGGCTTGATATAACATAAAATAATATAAATCTTGTGATGATTCCACTACTGAGAGCAAGGTTTGAATCCCTTCAGACTCCCATATACCAGTCTTCCTTCTTGTCACAGCATTGAGAGAGTGGATCTTCCTATGAGCCGAATACTCCTGATTCAAACCTCATAGGGCCCCCCACTGAGCCGAATTCTATGATTCCAATCTCACCATAAGGTCTTCCAAGCTTCACACCAAAAATGGCCTAACACTGAGGCACTAAAAAAATCATTCCCTAAAATCCAACTACCATCCTAACTTCTGATTCCTTCATCACAATTTTCAAACTTTGCTATACAGCAAACCCATAAAATACTTTTTCCAGGCTTCCAATAATAATATTAACTTTAGACCATGTTAAAGCGCCACAAATTTCACCTAATTAACAATTATGCTTTCCTTAGCATCATCACCACCTAAAATTTTAACCTCCTAAAGCTTATCAGCACCCAATTCCAGAAATAATTGAATAACCAGTTTAGAGTCTTAGTGGACAGTGATAAATTAAAAGATTGAATTGAGTTATCCAAACAAGATTGACATTCCAATTTAAAGTCTTGGTAGACCAAACATATAATTGATTGCCAGTTTATGGTCTTGGTGGACCAAAGATCGTTTAGGTGCATAAATAACTTGATAAATTCCTAAGTAAGGCCTAGGCTTGACCAAAGATTGAATAAATTTGATAATCCAGTTTAATTTCATAGTGGACCAAACATTTGATCGACAAGTAATCCAGTATAAGGCCATAGTGGTCCAATGAATGTTGAATTATCCTGCAGATATTAATTTTCCAGTTTAAAGTCATAGTGGACTAAAACAATGAATGAACTACCAGTTTAAAGTCATGGTGGACCAAACATTTAATCGATAAGAAATCCAGTTTAAGGTCATGGTGGACCCAACAGCTTGATAACAGTCCAGTTTAAGGTCTTGGTGGACCTAACATTTGATAACACTCCAGTTTAAGGTCTTGGTGGACCTAACATTTGATTGATAAAAAAATAAAAAAATCCATCTCCAAAAATATCCATAAAATCTTGAACATCCTTGAACTTCAGTTTAAAGTCTTGAAGGACTGACAGCTCCAATATAAAATCTTTAATGATAGTCTTGAAAATTAGCCAGTTTTAAGTCTTGGAGGACTAACAGATCCAAAATATGTATAAAAAACCTTAAAGAATGTCTTGAACAGTAGCCAGTTTAAAGTCTTGGAGGACTAACAGATGTCTTGAAGTAAAATCCCATAGGTATTGAGTTCCCCTAGACCCTGTTTCCTGTCTAAACTAAATGAATAAAACTAAAAAAGAATGAAAACTAAAAAAAATATAACTAAGAAATATAATAATAATTTTGATTTAATTAATTAATTTTTTTATTATTTTATTATTTTATTTTATTTTTATTTATTTTTATTTATTTTATTTTTATTTCATTTTATTATTTTTTATTTTTTATTTTTTATTTTTTAATTTTTATTTTTTTTAATTTTAATTTTATTATTTTTTTTATTTTTTATTTTTTATTTTTTATTTTATTTATTTTATTTTTTATTTATTTTTATTATATTTTATATTATTTTTTTTTATATTTATTTTATTATTTTTTAATTTTAATTTTGTTTTTAATTTAAAATAAAAGATTTTAGAATAGATAGTTTTGAAAAAAAAGTTAAGATTTAATTTTAAAGAAAGATAAACGAATGTGAAAAGAAAGTTAAAAAAAGTAATAATAATAAAAAAAATTTCAAAATAAAATTTTAAAAGATGCCCCCCAGCCATTTGATGAGCCGTACCCTCGACATCATACCCACATCCAAGTGCAACTTGATGTGGTTACACAATTTTGAGAAATTGAAAGAAAAGAAAATAAATGAAAGTTTTTAGAAGATAATTTTTATAATGATGATCACTGGGTGGGCTCCCTCCAATTTATAAAAATGATTAGAGACCACCAGTGAGCATCACCTTTACAATAATTCATAATATATATTAAAGAAAAGAAATCACAATCTAACATAAAAAATCAAAAACAAAATAAAATAAAAAAAATCTTGAATCCAGCGTTGAGAGCGGTGTCTCTTGATTCGTTCCAGTTTATAGTCTTAGTGGACTTCCTATAATTAAAAGACAAAGCCAGGATTCAACTAGAAACAGGGAAAATTTTGGAAACGAACATTATGGGGTAATTGTGTATAGAGCAGCCAGCCCATCAATTACCCCCACACCTGCCAATATTAAATTAAGAAGGTTCCCCTGTGAACACTTCTTCCAATAAATTTTTAAAAAATTTTCCAACACTATCTTCACCCATATTTTAAGAATTTTAAATTTTGAAAATTTCAAAGAAGGTCTTCTTGAATTTCGTTATGTTTCATCATAGTTTTGTCGACCATATACAGTGTAACAATAGTAAAGTATTTTTTGATAAAAAAAAGAAAATAGTTTATCCTCATTGTGGAGGAATCCATAAAATTTCATCGATATCATAGTTTATCCTCATTGCGGAGGTATAAATTAAATGAAAGTCATTAAAATTGTAGTTTATCCTCATTTCGGAGTTATCCATAAAATTTCATAAATGTCATAGTTTATCCTCGTTGTGGAGGAAGACTTCTGCACTCCTGGTGCCTCTAGGATAGAACCGTTTCACTTGATCGGCTGCTACCCTCTTCTTTAATACTACTCCATCCAACTCTTCTAGCACATATGAACCGCCGGAAACTTGCTCCTTGATTTAATATGGTCCATTCCACCTATCTGCAAACATCTTTCCCCACTGACTTTCCAAACTCCTATTATACACCAGGACCATATCACCTGGGTTCAAAGGTTTCCTTAATCGATGTGCCAACCTCTCATCCCAATATCTGACTGATTGATTTCGGATCTTCATCATCCGCGAATATGCCTTTTCTAAATAATCTTCTTTCTTTTCTAGCTGCATCATTCTTGCACGCAATAATTCTTCAGTAGTTTTGACTGTATCCCAGTCAACTCTAAGATATGATTCAGCTTCTAAATCAACTGGTAAAACTGCTTTCTGTCCAAAAACAAGTTCATAAGGTGAAAATCCGGTCGTCCTTTTGGCAGTGATTCGATCAGCAAATAAAACTAAAGGTAAATAGTGCCTCCACTTTTCAGCACTTGTCCCACACATTTTAACTAAAGCATCCTTAATAACTTGATGCCCTCTTTCAACCATTCCTTCAGCTTCGGGATAATATGGGGTTGCTACCCTAAACTTTGATCCAACTTTCAATACGGCCTCTTTAAACTCTGTCCCAAATTCAGGACCTCCATCTACCGTTACCAATTTTATCACTCCATACCTATATACCCAATTATTCAAAAAAAATTCTGCCACATTTTTGTCAGTTAAATTAATAAGAGGCGCTGCCTCTACCCAACCAGATAAATCATCTCTGGCCACAATTAAATATTTATACCGTCCCTCTTTTATATGAACGGCATCTAAACTAACTCTTCCAAAGAGCGTATATTCACCGGTTGCGCGTCCAGGTTCTTTTGGCCTTAAATAACTTCGTCTTTGACATTCTTTGCATGACTGAACCCACTGTTTAACAGCCATCTTCATGCCAGGCCACCAAAATCGATCAGAAATTCTTCTAAACGTTTCTCCAACGCCTCTATGCCCGAGATCTTCATGCAGTGATTTCAAAACTAATTCTTGCCCCTTCTCTTGAGTTATAACTACTTGAGGATTTGGATACCTTCTCCTCATTAAACTTCGACCAGATAGGTAAAACGTAGATGACTTCCTCTTGATAGCCACCCATTCATCGTCTTCACAATCTTCTGGCCTCTCTAAAGTCAACAAATATTTGACTAACAAAAAATAAAAACCAGTCTGACCCCAGACTTCATCTTGAAAATCGATTAATATAACATCAATAGGGACTTCTCTATCACCAATATCTCCTGCACATAAATGAGCCAATAATCGTTGACCCCTAAATAAATCTTTAATCGAGCTATGTCGACGTTTTTCTTCTGAACCTTTGGATCCTTCGAAAACCGTATTTGAAAATACCTCTTTCTCTTTATCCACCTTTTTATTTAAATTCTCTAATTCTCCAACATATACACCATTCCTTAATTTACTACTATCCCACACTACCAATCCATTTTCCTCTACATACACTACATCTTCTTCTACCTCCTCTCTGCCGAATTTATCTACACCTTTTCCAACACCTTTATTAACATTAAAACTATTTTCCAGTTTATCCTCTTGGTGGAGGTCATCATCATCATAATCTAAACACAATAGTCCTGCCAGTTTAACCTCATGGGGGAGGTATGGAAAGTCTTCAGCTCCTTTAGTGCTGGCTTTGATAATAGGTATATCTTCATCGAACTCTTCTGAGTCTGAATCTTCTTCAGTGGGTGGTCTCCTTGATAAACCATCTGGCATAGTAAAAGTCTTGCCAGGCTTATGAACTAAATCAAACGAAAAATGTTGAATAAAAGCTACCCATCTCGTCATGGGTGCTTTCGGTAAACTTGGGGAATTAATCATCTGGATTAACGATTTCGCATCCACTTGCAACTCAAAATGTTGCCCCCACAAAATATGCTGAAGCTTCTTCAGTATTTTTGCCACACCACATAATTCCAATTTTGGTTGAGAATATCTTGATTCGACCTCAGTAAATACTACAGATTCATACCTAACTGGCCTGATGTAACCAGCTTTATCCATCTGAGACAAAACCGCCCCAGCTGCAACCTGACTTGAATCAACTGCTAAATAAATTCTGCCAGCATCTTTTCCATAATCCAACTTGTGCAGGACTAAATCCTTCCCTACAACCTCCTTCAACTTCACAAACGCCTTCTCACACTCTTCATCCCACTCCCAGTCTGCATCCTTTCTCGTTAACCGTCTCAATGGTGCTGCCAATGAAGAAAAGTTCTTGATAAACATTCTAACATATACGCAAACGCCTAAAAACCCTCTAACTTTGGTCGTATTCTTGGGTCTTGGCCAGGACTGAATTTCATTAACTTTCTTCTTGGACATAATCCTGCCCTCTCTACATACCACATGGCCTAATATTTCTAAGGCTGGCACACAACATGAAAATTTTGAACCTGAAATAGTTAAACCAGCCTCTTCAATTCAAAACAAGATTCTTTCTAAAGTAATTGCAAACTCCCAAATGAATTTGCGTATCCCGGGATTCTCTTCCAACACCTGGTTATCATAGTCGGTTGTTGGTCCCTTAATTCCTCCATCATCTATAAAGATTCCAGCATATTGTGGAATTTTGTCTTGAAGGATCCAAGCCATCTGAGCTTGATAAACTGCAACCGAATTTGTTTCTCCTTGAGGTAATCTTGTTAACTGTAAACGTCCAAGTGGCGTATCAAATGTAGTGAGAGGCCTTGAGTCCGGATGTAACTCTCTCTCATCATATCCACCCATAATATCTCCCAAACCATAACACACTCTCCCTGAAAATGCTTCAACAAACTCCTCAGCACTAGGCGGTATCCCAGCATCCTTTATTGTAACCCTATTTAATTCCCTAAGATCATGAACAACTCTAAGCTTGCCATTCGGTTTCTTGATACAAAATACCGGACTAGAATAACTTGACGTTGATTTCTCATACAGTCCAGTGCGTATCCGTTCTCTGACAACTTCAATATAGGCTTCTTTTAATGCAGCTGGAATAGGAATTGGTTTCTGCTGCCACGGTTCATGACATACCACAGGAAACTTGTAAGGCTCCCCATAGGAATGCTTCAACACACCCCTCTCCTCTTCTACAAAAGCAATGGCCTTCTCTCGCTTGACCATCACATCCAACAACAACTTCTTCTCTTCACCAGACAAACAACCATCAGGTCCAAAATTAACAACACCCAGTCTCTCAAAAGTGATTCTTGACGTCTCAGAAAATTCAGGCGGATTCTTTACCAAGGGACTTTCATAAGGATCTCTTGATAACCTTGGTCTTTTCAAGGGTGGATTTAATTCAGCAGGTAGCGGTTCATTAATAGGTCGAACTTTATTTGCTACTTTCTTATATTTGGCTGCGTCCACATCTAAATAAACTTGAGGTAAAACATTTTCTTTTGTATCGCCATTAAAACTTTCATCAAATGAATCTTCTTCATCGCCAGAATCGGAATAAGAAAAATTAGAAAAATATTTTATTTCATTTTTAAATTTTACCATTTTCTCCTTTCCCTCTTCTAATTTATAAACAGATTTTCCAACACCTTTGCTTCCCTTATCCAACAGTAAATCACCCGTAAAGAAAGTTGGCAGTTTAACCTCTTGCTGGAGGACCGGAAATGAATTTTCACAAAAATTATTTTTTTGTGTTTTAATTATACTGAGATTTTTAAACGGATTTTGATGTGATTTTTGCAGTTTACCCTCTTGCTGGAGGTCCATAATAGAAGGAGATAATTGCAGTTTAACCTCTTGCTGGAGGTCCGGAAATGAATTTTCACAAAAATTATTTTTTTGTGTTTTAATTATACTGAGATTTTTTATAGGATTTTGATAAGATTTTTGCAGTTTACCCTCTTGCTGGAGGTCATAAAACATACCCTTCCAATCTTTATCCAACCTAATTTGGCCCATTTTGCCTTTTTCACCATTTTTAAATTTAATAGAAAAACAGGGTAAATCCAATAAACATATAGAAAAGTCCAAAACTTATTTGCACTCCAAAGTAATATTAACAGAAAATAATTGAGAATCCACTTGAATTATCTCCAAGTGAGCTGACCTATTGCAATCCGGGATCTCATCCTGAGGAGAGATTACAAAATTAGAGTGATCAGCCCCTGCTACCCCAAAAAATGAGGGCCTTCATAATAATTTGAATCCTGAATAAATTGAAGACATAAAGATAAAAGAAAATTTCAGCCCAGTTTAGGTAGTTTATCCTCATTTCGGAGGAATTATATTCTTGATATCCCCTGGAGATAATCCATAATTTTGCCCCAAGGGCTTATCCACCGATTCCATAAAACCCAAAAATAAACCCCCATAATTTGTCCTACCATTGGACATAAAAAATAAACAACCCTTTTCCAAAATATGAGTGCATCCAATTTATGCACTCTATTATCAAATGCCACTACACTCTTTATTAGTGCAGGTAAAACCATATCCTCCTTAACAATCTCTCCCTGAGATTTTAACAAATCCACCATATCCATATCTTCATTGCAGACAGTCTCTGCTTCTAAAGACAAAACCTGAGGCAAGAAATCCTCTAAATCCGATTTCAAATCATTCAACACAAAATTATCCCCAACATCCAAATTTTCTTCATCAGTGACAATAATATCTTCATCTTCAGAAACCTCTTCTTTCCAAACAGAAGAGTAAACAAAAATAATATCTTCAGGCTGGACAAAATCTTCAGGAATGGCTGAATCCGAAATTTCATCAGTAACTAGTTCTTTTACACCATCCTCTTCTATCTCTTGAGCGACCTCAGTGTCTTCTCCAGAGTCCAAATCAACAGAGTTATGAGTATCCAGATGTTCCAAAATAACCTTCTTTAGCACCTCCATACCAGGAATCCTAGTTTCTCCATCTGGGAGATCCTTCATTAAATTTGCATTAATAAGCACCATCAAAACATCTTTCTTAACCTTTTCCCCCATAGCATCCCAAAAAACATACTTTGATGCATTATCATGAAATAAAATTTCATACTCCAACAAATAATCCAGAACCACCTGAAATTCAACCATAAACTGATGATACTGATGCAGAGATGTTACACCACCTTTTGATTCCCATTTCCTAGATATATCCTTTAGATCCTCCAATGAATAAACTTTTGGCCACCTTTTTTCCATTTCCATATTGAGCTTTCTCCAATCTTGATCTTTATAACCATCCATAGAAATAACCTTCTTTTCCACCTCTCTGTCCAAAATAAAGAACCTTATCTGCTTCACCATATCCAAAGGTAAAGCACCATCAATTGCAGCTGCAGTTTCATACCTATTTAAAAATCCTTCTAAATCATCTCCAGAAAACTTGGGCCCAACCCAAGATACAATCCTTACTGATGCCCTAACAGGTACACCAGCAGCCAACACAGCAGTTCCAATAGTAGAAGACATCCCAAAACATAAAAAAAGTGTTAACAACCGTTAAAATAACAAGCCTCTTGCAGGCCAAAAACAAAAAATTCAAATTAGAGTTCCAGAAAATAAGCCTCTTGCAGGCTAAGAACGTTCTTGATCCAAGTAAGTCTTTAAAGAAAGCTAGAGAAATCGAACCCCATGTTGGGCGCCAACTATGGTAAGGTAAACTCTTACAGTCGCCTTGCTGTAAGCAGAATCCGGAGGAGATATGTGGATTTAGCTGAAAACCCCATCCTTCCAATAAAAATAACAAAATGGGAATTCTAAATCACTAAGCTAACCAATCTACTTGGATCTGATTGATGAAAATAATGAAACTCTAAAATAATTAACGCTTATTGAGATTTAAATAAAGTGGCTGTTGATAAAGAAATACTGATAACAGCAATTAAGGTGTACCAGTGAAAGATCTGAAAAGATTGACTTTTATGTTTTTATAATAATTTGAATTTTTATGAGACAGAAATAATCAAGTCCCAGCGATGAAGACCTTTCTAAAGATACCCTGTATGAAGTGTGATTTAAATTGTTGAGTAGTATTTCTAAAATGTTATATATAAAATATAAAGTTATAAGGGTATTACAAATTTATTTAATTTGTTGAGTAATAAAAAATGAGACCGTGGTGGTTAATGATTAAGCTGTATGATGTATCCCCCCTCTTCAGTTTCGAGTTTGAGAGGCGCTTAAGTATTCCTAGTCACGTGCCTAAGTTTTCCCCTCCAGAGCTCTCCCAGAGTCAATCGGGAGCCCGTACGGAGCCCGTACGGAGTCAGAACGGAGTCGAAACGGAGTCCGTCCGGACTTCCGGACTCAATTAGAACCTTAAAACTATAATAAAAAATCTAGAAAAATTACACATAAGAGAGCTACTTCCCCTTTACATACCAAACTATTTTTCGTAGTCTGCGCAGCTCTAATTACCCCGTGAAAATTCATCGAAGTTAAGTAATTTCTGAAAACGTAAATATTTCTATAAAACTTTAAAATTCATTCAAAAATATAAGAAAAATAGTAAAAATTCTGGGAAAATTTCCCAAGGTTCTTGAGTGACTCGAATTAATACTTATAAATTTTTCAGACCGTAAAAATAAGTTTTCTCCGTAAAATAAATTGTTTTTGTGTAGGCATTTGCTCGTGACCAATTTCTTCATATTTAAAACTCAAATAAATTAAATAAAACCCTTTATATATAAAAAAATAATAACGCCAATCTTGCACGCCGTAATAACTCCATTTATGTACTTAGGTGCCATACTAAACTTTAGGCTACCACAACGTAAAGGGTTTAAGTAAAACAAATAGAATTATTTTCATGCCAAAAATTCATGTAATAAATTCAATCTAGTTTAAAGCAATTTTAATTAATTTTTTTAACTATGTAATTAATTCAATAACTAGTTTAAATGAAACATATAATTAATTTAATTATATTTGTATTTTAATGTGGGGATTTTAATACTATGTTATTAAATAAGTGTTATAATTTATTTAATAATTTTTTCTGACACAATTAGAGGTCAAAAAAGCGCCCAATATTATTGTTAAACAATATATGAAAAGTTTTATTTAATATATAAATTTAATTAATTAATTTAATTACTTATAAGCCAGTTTTACACATATAATTATAATATATGTTTGTAATTAATTAATTATTAATTTATAATTATTAAATACATAAAAATGCACCATTATTTGTAGAATATAAAATATATTATGCTTATTTTAAATGTATAAATAATTTATATAAAAATAGAATTAATATAACACTTATATTTAATAAGATACTTATATAATTTTATTATGCAATAAAATATTAATTTATATACATCAAATGCAATTCTTACGCCCTCTTTCAGGTCCAATAAATCAACATATCATTTACTGGGCTCCTGGTATAGCCTGGCTGACACTAATTATATATGGCTCACAATCTTTATAGTTGGTAGAAAAATAGATTTAATAAATTCAGATACTATTCAAAGACTATATAAGTACTATTGATATGTATTGTAATTGTATCGGTTATATGTATAAATTTTAATGATAAAGAATGTTGAAAACAAGACCCAAAACATCATCCTTTTATACACATTGAGTTCCCCAATGAATCCCTTGATTTACCAGTCCAATACACAGTTAATGATGCCTCCATCCAACTGAGAGACATGTTCATCAACATTTCTTGTGACCTATAACATAATTAGAAGAGTAACTACCACCAAAATCCTGAAATAATAAGGAAAATCCATCAAAATTAAAGAATAAGTAAAAAAGAGAGTACATGTGTATTATACATCAATATAAAAGACAAAAGAGGGAGAATTAAGGTTAATAAGAGCTTAATAATAAGGGGTATTCACTGTAGAAATTATGGGGCTAATCCTGACATTATACTACGTGAAATTTCCATTCAAAAATGACCAAAATTGACTGAGAAACCACCTAGAAACCCAAAAAAGGGTGTGAGATGTGGGGTAACTACATGCAGTCCTTGGCAGGAGCTTTCATGGGAAAATACTTGACTAATTTTAGGAAAATTTGAGTGTGGTAGTGAAATAAGGCGCCAAGAGTGAGGTTATTAATGAAATTAGTGCATATAAAGAGGGTCAATGCATTATTACTTAAGCTAGGACACTAAATAAGTGCCTGTCACCTATTTTAGTGTGTTTCCCCACAGTGAACATAGAATGTGGGGTAATTATAGTGTGAAAAAGCTAACTTTGCTAAAAATGAATCTATTCACATGGGAAAAATGCAGGCAGTATGTGGCCAGTACACAGAAGTCATTTCTGCCATAAAAAACACCAAATTTGAAAAGTGTTGTTTTTATGCATTTAAGAAGCCAAATCAATAGTCATAAATGAGACGAATTAGACTGTCAAAGCACATTTTTAATATTCTTAAATTTATAGTTCATATAATCAACTTTTAAGTAAAATAAAGCACATTTCTTGTTTTTTGCATAAAACAATGAAAATAACAGCTTTAAGTATACTTAAAAATTATGTAGCCTTATAATTAAGGTTCTTAAGGCTACCCTAACATATTCCAAGTTAATATTAAGTACATAAGACTTATAAAAGGTGGATATATGCGTGTATATAAGGTGTTATAATGGCATTTTTTGTGTATTATCATAATTTTACTTATGTATACTATTTGTGTACTCTCATTTATTATTCCCATGTATAGTTCATGTGTTTAAAATAACTTATAAGTACTTTTTACTCAGTCCTGGGGATACACAGGCTGAAAACTGTACTGATTACTACATATAACTACTAACATACTAAAAAACTTTAAAAGAATTAAAACCATAATGCCCAAAAAATATGAGAGCTGAGAATATACATGAATAATAATAAAATAAAATAAATACAAATGGTATCCCCCAGAAAATTTATGAGCTGATCTCCTGATACATTACCCACATCCAAGTGCAACTTGATGTGGATAAACCTTTAAATAATTTTTGAATAATTTTGATCGGAAAGTAAATATAAAAATACTAAAAAAATGATAAATAAAACATAAATATAAGAAACTGATAAGTAAGAATAATAAATAAATAAACAAAAAAATAATAATAGTGAAAAAGAAACAGAAAAATGGAATTTCCTGATGTGGTCTTCCAACATTGGCGGAGCCCTATGTTGGTCTATTTGGTGTTGTTTTGATATGTCTTAAATGGAATTATTTAATAATTGGGTGTTTTTCTAGAATTATTTAGCAAATATTGGGACTGCAGGGATGTGAGTACTATCATTGGATAGCCCCGGGTTTTCTCTATATTTTATATCTTTTTGAAATTTTTCAGATTTTAAGTATTAAGGGGATAATTTCTCATTTTTCATTTAAAAAGAAAGCTTTTTAACTTTGTTTTTTGTGTTTTATCTGATAACCTTAAGTCATAGGGTTAAGTGATAAGTACCATTGGAATGAGCTTATTTTTCTCTACATTTTATGTCACAATGTTGTTATAGCCTAATTATGTGTTTTAAAGGTTTTAGTAGTCGTAGTAAATTTTTCTAAGTATTTTGGGTATTTTTGGAGTTTTTTGGTGGTTTTCTGGCTTCAGGGTGGTCCGGCCACCTTGGTGCTAGAAGGCTTGGAAGCTTTTCTAGAGTGGTTTTATGCAATTTGGTTCTTAAGAACACCAAATTTGTTGGTGCGCATTGATTTTTTAGATAGTGGTCTGTGTGTACATACTGAATAAGACAGTTTGGGGCAACTTTAATTATCATACAACCATCTGGAGGTGATATCATTTTCCCTCACTCAGTTTTCACTGTTTTTTGGCCACAATTTTCTGTGTTTTTTGAAAAGTTAGTTCTTCATTAAACTTAACTTTGAAACTGGTTTCTCTGGTATAGTCTTGCAAGCTACATCAAGTATTATTTCTGTCTCTGGTGTGGATTTTAAACCTACATCAAGTATCATTGCTTTCTCTGGTATGGAAATTGGTCTTAATTTCAGTTCTTTGATTTGGTACTCTGTCTGGATACTACTTTCTTGTCTTATCAGGCAGTCAAGTGTTTTGGAAAAGGGGCTTTATCAAACAGGAACCAATTTACTGTAACAGGTAAATCTCACTTTATTTTTTAAAGGGACAGGGGATTTCCTCTCTGGGTTTTCTCCAACTCCCTTGGTCAAGGCCTATAGCTAGTACTATAAGATTCACTACGCAATATAGGGGGTGGACTTGCTAGCAAGTCCTCAACCTGAACTCAGATGGAACTCAGATGGAACTCAGACTGAACTCAGACTGAACCCATACTGAACTCTACTTGAACACCCACCTAAAACTGTTCTGCTGAGTGGTGTTCATCCCTGATTGTATGGTTCCTTTATCAATAGCTCAATGTGTGTTCAATCTATGGTGAGTTTGGGTCCAAGGTTGCGGACTTGCTAGCAAGTCTGCCCCCATATTGTGTGGTGATTGTCTACATTTCTGGGGCCCAACATGGGGTTTGAACTTGCTAGTTCTTTGGAAAATCTGTTTTCTTTGAATGGCTTCTGGGTCTTCTATTCCTGTAGTGACTGTTGGTGGGGGGGAAGGTCCACCTTCTGTGATGGTTATGGAGTGTGTTAGGATTTAAACTTGGAATGGTATCAAGTTTAATGGTGAAGATGTGAAGTGATTTCTGGAGAAGTATGAAACTTCTGCTGGTGTAGATGTTGCTTCTTACCTGGACATGGTGAAGCAGATTATTTTCTTCATTGGTGAGAGGGTAGTGGAGAAGGAGGTTGTGGCCATGTCTGGCTACAAGGAGAGGGACTGGAAGTTATTGTGTAGGAAGATGGTGAATTGATGGGGTGTCAGGTTCACTATGGTGGATCTGAAAAAGGTTGTCAATGAATGGAAGTCTTATGGTGGTGCTGGTAACTTGCACAGTTACAGGAAGTTTCTGCTACAGTTTGATCCTGTGGTGGAATATTTGGTGGAAGTGGAGGAGCTGGCACATGAAAATGCTTCCAAGGAAGTTTTTTGGTTTGCCTTGGCTAGAGATGTCAAAATCGATGCGTTGAATGAGCTGTCAAGAAAGGACTTGATGAAGACTCTTTCTAATGGGGGTCAGAAGTTGCCTGCCTTGGACAAGGTGAAGGAGGCTGTGGAGGCCCATTTGAAGCTATTGGTTGTGGACACCTATCAGGAGGGGTGTTTCAAATATGTCAGCAAAGTCAGTGAGGCTTTGGCTGAAGAGGAGATTAGAGTGAATAAAGAAGAGAAGAATATGGTGAAGATTCACAAACAGGAGAGGTACCCAGTGGTGGAGCAGTTGACTGATCTGACAAAATAGCTACATATTTTTGTTCAGGAGGCTAAGAAGGCCAATAAGTCTCCCTCTCAGCCTAGAGGTTTTGATAGGAGGGCTGGTAGGAGTGATCCTTGGGTCTGCTCTTATTGCAGCAGGAGGGGGCACAAGTCCCATTATTGTTGGGATCTGAACAGAGATGTGTCAGAGGGAAAGGTGGAGTTTGATGGCAGGGTGTTCAAGTTCCCTGATGGTTCATTTGTGAAGCACAGTGAGGGGCAGGCGCCTGTTGATTTGGTCAGGAGAAGGAGCAGTCTCAATCAGAGGAGGCCAAGGTTTGAGGAGATTCCTGATCAGGGGAAGTCTTCTGGTAAGGAAGATGATGTTGTCAAGGGAAAATGGAAGGAGTTTAATAAGGTTTCTTCTTCTACTTCCTTTGGTGGTTTGGAGTTGTATTCTTGTGGTGGACAGTCAAATGGTGAATTCTTGGCTGGTGTTTATGATGTACAAGGGGGAAAGGTGGAAAAGCCTAAGAGCACTTCTCAGGCCCAACCAAAGCCTAAGGCTTCAAAGGTGGATCCTAATCTGAGTGCAGCTAGGAAGAAGTACAGCAAAGAGGAGCTGTACAAGATGCAGAAGGGGATTGCTGATATGGGCCCCCCTAGTTTTGGTGCATTGGACATGAATGGTGAGCTAATGCCTATGGATGTTGATCCTGACTCTGAGGAGGATCTCCCTTTGGCTTCATTTCCAAAGCCTTCTGGAGTTAGAGGTTCTGGTGAGGGATCTGGTTTGATTCCTGTTGGTGGTTCTGGTCCTCAAGAATCTTCTAAGACCAAGGTAGTGAAGCCAAGGGCTCACTTTGAGAGGCCAGCATTTTCTGGCCAATATAATGTTATGGACTCTGTTCTGGAAAGGATGAATCAGGGTCAGTTTTCCCTTTCTTATGGGGAGTTGTACGCTATCAATCCTGGGTTGGCTGATAGACAAAAAAAGTTGTTGACCAGGAGAAGGGTTTCTTCTGGGGAGGTGGAATACATTTGTGATTCTGCTGAGAAGTTTGGTGAAGGGTTAGAGACTCATATTTCTGCACCTCTGCGTTATGTCAATGTCACTCTGAATGGCAGGGAGGCTAGGGCATTGGTTGATTCAGGTTCTCATATTAACCTAATTTCTTTATTTGAGGCTACTCATCTGGGCCTCCCCATCAAGACAGGAATTGGTGTAAATTTAAAAGGGATTGGTGGCCATGTCACTGAGTTTATTATAAAAGCTGAATTTTTGAAGCTGGATGTTGATGGAGCCTCAGGGAAGGTTCATTTTTACTTTGCCAAATGTAATGTAAAAGCTGTTTTGGGTGTACTGTTCTTGATAGATTTCCAGGCAAGAATCGGTTATCAGTTATATATGGGAATCAGTCTGGAATTTACTGGTGAACATGAAAGAAGACTTCACATGAGGCTTTCATCTCCTGGAGATGGTAGTTGGGAGACCAGGCCTTGCTTGTCTTCAATGTGGCAGTGCATAGATTATTGTAGGACAAGAATGGAAGTGGGTGCTGCCTCTGGTTTTTTGGAGTGTGGCTCAGTCTCTAGTGAAAGTCTGTCTTTTTTATAGTGATGAGGGCTGATCCCCTAAATGCTAAAACCTCTCCCAAAGATGAGGAAATCCCAGGTTTTAGTAGGTCAGCTGCTTTGGAGATATACCAAGTGGATTTTTAACTTTCTCTTTTTAATGTGTCTCTTCTTTGCAAGTATTCTTCATTTTATTTATCAAGTATCTGTTCTCTCTCAATATTCTCAATTATTTTCAATTCAAGTTCAAAAAAGAAGATTGGTTATATATCTTTATTGAAAGATATGTGGAAAAGCTGTGGAGTGGTGAGATTGGGGTCTTATAGTAAGTCCTCCCAATTTTGCACCACTAGGGGTTCTTCTACACCTTTCAAAAAAATTACCTTGGCTATGTCTGTGAGCATTGGGAAACTTCTGGTTATTTTTGTAGGATAGAAGAAAACTCAAGAAAATAAAATAAAAATTTCAAGATAACTAAAAAAAATCAAGAAAAAAATCTGAAAATAATCAAGAAAGAAGAGAAGAATTATTTTTGTGAAGATCATCAAGATCAATTTTTTGGGCCTCCAGCATGAGGTTAAACTGAAAAAATTTTTAAAGAAGAAGATCAGCAAGATCAATTTTTGGGCCTCCAGCATGAGGTTAAACTGCACAAGTTTTTGTAGAATGAATATCATCAAGATCAATTTTTTGGCCTCTAGCATGAGGTTAAACTGCACAAATTTTTGAAGAAAGAAGATCGTCAAGATCAATTTTTGTGCCTCCTGCATGAGGATAAACTGCATGATTTTAGAAGATGTGATTCAGATGATGAATAAAGCTTTGAAGATTTAGAAGAGGGAAGAAAAGATGAAGATGTGGAATTGGGGAACAAAAGTAAGTCTTCCCAATTGTGCACCACTAGTGTTTCTTTTACACCTTTCAAAAAAATTACCTTGGCCACACATGTGAGAAATGGGGAAACCCTTGGTTTTTTTTCCAGGTCTAGTGGTGAAGACATCCTGAAGATCCCTCAAGTTGAAGGCGTAGCTGCAAAGTATAAGAAGGTAGTGCAGAAGATTAGGCCTGTCAATGAGGCTATGCCTGTAGGTTTGAATCCTCCTTTGAAGACACCTCCTTTGTCAAGAGATCCATACTGTACTCCTCTGGTGAAGAATCCTCCAGATTTTGTGGAAACTGCTAGGGTGACTGTGGAAAGGTTGAAAGTTGTTAATTTTGGTCCTGATGGGTGGTTGTCAGATGAAGAAAAGAAGTTGTTGTTGCACGTTATTGTGATGAGGGAGAAAGCGGTGGAATTTGTTGAAGAGGAAAGGAGTGTGTTGAAACAAGCTTATGGGGAACCCAACTTGATTCCTGCGGCTTGTCATGAACCTAGGAAAATCAAACCTATTCCAATTCGGGCTGCTATTAGGGTTAATTTTGTAGATATTGTAGGGGAAGATTCAGGACTGGTTTATACAAACAATTGAAATCTAGTTACTCAAGTTTAGTGTTCTGTGTAAATAAGCAGAACGGGAAGATGAGGGTGGTGCATGATCTTATGGCCTTGAATAGAGTCACTATCAAGGATGCAGAAATGCGGCCAAGTGCGGAAGACTTTGTGGAAGCTTTTGCTGGAAGGGTGTGGTATGGTTTGGGTGATATTATGGGTGGTTATGATGAAAGGGAACTTCACATAGATTCAAGGCCACTTACAACATTTGAGACTCCTCTGGAAAGATTTCAGCTCACTAGGTTGCCTCAAGGAGCAACTAATTCAGTAGAGGTATATCAAGCACAAATGGCTTGGATTTTGCAGGATGAGGTCCCTACTCATGCTGGTATTTTTATTGATGATGGTGGAATCAAAGGACCCTCCACTGATTATGGAAATGTGGTGCTGAAGGATAACCCTGGCATAAGGAGATTTGTTTGGGAATATGCAATTACTCTAGAGAGAGTATTGTTTAGGATTGAAGAGGCTGGTTTGACTATTTATGTGTCAAAGTTTTGTTGTTGTGTTCCTGCTCTGGAAATTCTGGGTCATGTTGCATGTAAGGATGGAAGGATTATGGCAAAAAAGAAAGTCAATAAAATTCAGTCATGGTCAAGGCCTAAAAATACTACTGAAGTCAGGTGATTTTTGGGGGTTTGTGTGTATGTTATAATTTTTAGTAAAGATTTTTCTTTGTTGGCTTCACCTTTGAGGAAGTTGACCAGGAAAGACGCAGAGTGAGTTTGGACTGAAGAGTGTGAAGAAGCTTTTCAGAAGTTGAAAAAGGTTGTGGGTGAAGATTTTATTCTTCACAAGTTGGATTATGGTGTTGGTGCTGGAAAATTTTATCTGGCAGTGGACTCAAGTTATATTGCGGCTGGTGCTGTGTTATCTCAGGAAGATAAAACTGAGAGGGTAAGGCCAGTAAGGTATGAGTCTGTAGTATTTAATGAGGTTGAATCTAAATATTCTCAACCCAAGTTGGAATTGTGTGGTGTAGCAATAATTTTGAAGAAACTACAAACTTTTTTGGGGGGTAGAATTTTGAGCTGCAGGAGGATGCAAAATCTCTGGTTCAAATGATTAATACACCTAGTCTTCCAAATGCTCCAATGACAAGGTGGGTGGCATTTTCCAGCATTTTTCTTTTGACCTGGTACACAAACCTGGAAAACCTTTTACAATGCCAGATGGATTATCAAGGAGACCACCCACGGATAAAGATTCAGACTCTGAAGAATTTGATGAAAATGTCCCAGTGGTTAGGGCCAGCACAAAAGGTGCTGAAGATTTTTTTTTCCTCTCCCATGAGGATAAACTGAAAGATTTTTCTCTCCTCCACCAAGAGGTTAAACTGGCAGGTTCTGATCTTGCTCCTGGTGATCAGGATGTTTTTTTTGATGACAATGGGGCTGTTGTTTGTGATGGCTCAAAATTCAAGAATGGTGTTTTTGTTGGTAAACTAAATTCTCTTAAGATTAAGTGGAAGAAAAAGGAGGTACCAAAATTTAGGGATTGGTGTCCTGGATGGGCTGGTCATGTTGCTCATGTGTACACTGTTGATTTTGATGATAGAGCTGTACCCTTGGATGTTGTTTTGTTGGATTTTGAAGATGAGACCTGGGTTCAGACTGGGTTTTATTTTATTATGTTTGAATATCTGTTAACCTTAGAGAAGCCAGATATTTTTGATGATTATACTTGGGTGGAAATCAGGAAGAAGAGTCCTGTCCTCTATGTGTCAGGAAGGAGGTTGATGAGGAGTAGACATCCAAATCCTCAAATGGTTGTGACTTAGAAGAAGGGTCAAGAGTTTGTGTTGAAGTCTTTGCATGAAGACCTTGGTCATAGAGGCTTTGGGGGGACTTATAAAAGAATAGAAGACAGATTTTGGTGGCCAGGTATGAAGTTGGCTGTACAGGGTTGGGTTCAATCTTGTGAAGAATGCCAAAGAAGAAGTCACTTGAAACCTAAAGAGGTTGGTTGTGCTACTTGTGAATCAAATGTGTTTGGAAGAGTCAGTTTGGATGGTGTCCATATTAAAGAGGGAAGGTATAAATACTTGATTGTTACCAGGGATGATTTGTCTGGCTAAGTTGAGGCAGTGCCTCTGGTTAACTTCACTGCTAAAAATGTGGCAGAATTTTTGAAGAAGGAATGAGTATTTAGGTATGGGTTGATGAAGTTGGTGAGTGTTGATGGTGGGCCAGAGTTTGGAGCTGAATTTAAAGAAGCTGTGGCAAGTATTATTTCTAAAGTCAGAGTGGCTACACCTTATTATTCTGAAGCTGAAGGCCTGGTTGAAAGAGGCCATCAAGTTATCAAGAACTCTCTGGTGAAGATGTGTGGGGATAGTGCTGAAAAATGATGGAATTATTTACCCTTGCTTTTATTTGCTGATAGGGTCACTGTTAAAAGGACAGCTGTCTATTCACCTTATGAATCAATTTTTGGGCAGAAAGCTGTTCTACCAGTGGATTTGGAAGCTTTCTCTTATCTTGGAATTTATTGGGATGATGTGTGCTCAACTGAAGATTTGCTCTGCGCCCGGATGCAACAGTTGGAATGTAGAGAGGAACGTCAAGAGAAGGCATACTCTAGAATGATGAAGATAAGAAATCAATCAGTCAGATACTGGGACAAGAATTTGGCTCATAGACTCAGAAATCCCTTGAAACCTGGTTGTTTTGTTTTGGTGTATAATAGAAGTTTGGAGAGTCAATGGGGAAAGATGTTTTCTGACAGATGGAATGGACCTTACAGAGTCAGATCTCAGGTGTCTGGAGGTTCTTATGTTTTGGAGTAGTTAGATGGCGCAGTCTTAAAGAAGAGAGTGGCTGCTGATCAGGTGAAGAGATTTTACCCAAGAGGCACTAGAAGTGAAGAAGATTGACTCCGCAATGAGGATAAACTATGGACCATTCTTTAATTTTGGATTTTGGTGATGCTGTGCATCTGTTTTCTTGGAAACTTTTTTTTGTTAAAAGGTACCCATGGGTGGGGCTTCTAGATTTTATTTGGGCAAGTGTGGGGGTAACTGATGGGCTTGCTACTCTATCAACAGTTACTGCAGCTTGTCTGTTTCCAACCCCTAATCTTAATTTGGTTGAACCCTAGTTTTGGTTTCTTTTCACAGTTTTTAGTACTCTATGACTTAAAACTAGAAACTATTTTGGTCTTCAAGTGCTGGAATCATCATGCTTATTGGTTTTAGTTTATTGTGTTGGATGTTGTGTTTTTTGTTAGAAGGTACCCAGGGGGGGCTTCTAGACTTGTTTTTGTCAAGTGTGGGGGTAACTGATGAGCTGGCTTCTCTTTAGAACAGTTACCCCATAATGTCTGCTTCGATTTTTTGTTTGTCCTAGTTGAATACTTGTTCTGGTTTTGTTATTCAGGTTTCAAGTCCACTATCACTTTAAACTGGCTTACTGGCTTGGGACTGGCTTCTTTGGTCTATTTGCATTGGTGGTGGATCACTGGTGGTCTCCCATCATTTCTACTTATTGGAGGGAGCCCACCCAGTGATCATTTTCTTGGACTGGACTTTGTATTTTTATTTTCTTTATTTTTTGTGTCTATGGTTGTGTTTGATGGTAGTTTTAGATTATCTTCTTTTTTTCTCTTTTTTCTCATTTAATTTATTTATTGGGGTTATTAGGATATAAAGAGGTAAAAATCACAAAATTATATTATATGGTTTCACCACATCAGGGTCACTTAGATGTGGGCAAGAATTGGTTGGGAAAGGCTCATCAATTGGCCAGGCAATGCTATTTTCTTTTTTATCTCCTTCTCATTTTTTTATTTTTTTATTTTTTAGTTTTTTAATTTCTATTTATTTCATCTTTTTTTATTGGTGTTATTTTTCTTAATTTATTTTTTTATCTCAATTCATTTAAAAATTATTTAAAGGTGTATCCACATCAAGGTGCACTTGGATGTGGGTAAGGTATCAGGGGATCAGCTCATCAATTGGCTGGGGGATACCATTTGTAATTATTACTTATTTCATCCTATTATTATTCATTTCATTTTAATTTCTTAGCTCTTATATTTTTTGGTTAATTTTGTTTAATTACTTTCGAGCTTTTTTATTGGGTTAGTAGTTTAAATAAAAATTAAAATTAAAAATTAAAAATTAAAAATAAAAAATAAAAAATAAAAATAAAAAAAATAAAAAATAAAAAAATAAAAAAATAAAAAAATAAAAAAATAAAAAAATAAAAAAATAAAAAAATAAAAAAATAAAAAAATAAAAAAATAAAAAAATAAAAAGTAAAAAAAGTAAAAAAGTAAAAAAATAAAAAAATAAAAAAGTAAAAAAAGTAAAAAATAAAAAATAAAATAAAAATAAAAAAAATAAAAAAATAAAAATAAAAATAAAAATAAAAATAAAAATAAAAATAAAAATAAAAATAAAAATAAAAATAAAAATAAAAATAAAAATAAAAATAAAAATAAAAATAAAAATAAAAATAAAAATAAAAATAAAAATAAAAATAAAAATAAAAATAAAAATAAAAATAAAAATAAAAATAAAAATAAAAATAAAAATAAAAATAAAAATAAAAATAAAAATAAAAATAAAAATAAAAATAAAAATAAAAATAAAAATAAAAATAAAAATAAAAATAAAAATAAAAATATAAATATAAATATAAATATAAAATAAATAAATCACCACACAATATGGGGGGCGGACTTGCTAGCGAGTCCACAACCTTGGACCCAAACTCACCACAGATTGAACACACATTGAGTTATTGATAAAGGGACCATACAATCAGGAATGAACACCACTCAGCATAACTGTTTTAGGTTGGTGTTTAAGTAGAGTTCAGTTTGGGTTCAGTATGAGTTCAGTCTGAGTTCCATCTTAGTCCATCTCAGTTCAGGTTGAGGACTTGCTAGAAAGTCCACCCCCTATATTGCATAGTGAATAAAATAAAATGAAATAAAAATAAAATAAACCTCATATATATATCTGTTAATTATTATTTTTCTCTCTATTTTGTGAATTATTAGTTTCTTTCTTTTTATTTTAATGTCTGGAAGAAGAAGCCTCTGGCAGTTGGTCCGGATTATGGTGGCGGTTTTACTTTTTGTTAGGATTAAAGGAGGGACTGTTTCTTTGTGATGTAGGCAGCTGGAAAGTGTATATTGGTTGTTATGGTCAGGGACTGGAGTAGAAGGTAAATCATGGGAAGAAGTAGAAGAAGCAGGAATAGAGTTCTTGAAGGTGTGCTTGATTATTCTAGAAATCTTCCAGTGGTCATCAAGGAGCTCTTTTCTCATATTCTTTTCAAACTCATTCAATGGACCGTGGAGAGCAAAGGCCTTAAGCATGTTTTAACACATCATTCTTAGGTGTTGTTTCATGTCAGCATAATTCAGCGTTAAGCTAGTTTCTAGAGATTGCCCAATCGCAATTGCAGTTTTAGGAGGCAGGGTTCCAACTAAACGGAGAAATGAGGATCAGTAATTGTTTTCTCTTAAAGAAATTTGAATTATTAATTTGTTACTTACATATTGTTAGCTCATCAAATTTGTAAGGGGCCAGGATTTGAGCTGTTGAAGAATTCTGACTGCATGTGGTAGGAGGATCAACCAGATGGAGGTATGGATTCTCATGATCATTATCTAAATGGTGTTGGGAAGATGGACTAGAAGAAGGAGGTTCCTGTGGCATGGGTGAGCAGCAGGTCTGATTTTGTTGTTGTTGTTGTTGATATTATTGCTTGGCCCAGTTGAGTTGGACACTGGTGGTGGAGTACCAGGGTTGTTGAAGGAAAGACCAGGAGAAGGTGACCTGGAAGCTGATTGTGATCTTCTGGATGAAGATCTAGAAGAAAGGGAACTTTCAGAGGAATAATTGGTGGCCAGAGGAGAGGTGTATTTAGTTCTTCTTGGTGGAACAGGAGATTTTTGTTTGGGATCAGTCTTGCGTTGTAGACAATCCTATAGTACTAGCTATAGGCCTTGACCAAGGGAGTTGGAGAAAAACCAGAGAGAAAATCCCCTGTCCCTTTAGAAAAATAGAGTGAGATTTACTTGCTAAAGTAAGTTGGTTCCTGTTTTGCTAAAGCCCCTTTTTAACACACTTGACTGCTTGATGAGCCAAGAAAGTAGTCCCCAGATAGACTACCAGACCAAAGAAGTGAAATGTAGAACAAAGTCCACACCAGAGACAGCAAAGATACTTGATGTAGGCTGCAAATCCACACCAGAGACAGCAATAATACTTGCTATAGCTTGAAAGACTATAACAGAGAAAACAGTTGCCAAAGTTAAGTTAAATGAAGAACTCACTTGCAACAAACACAACCGATTGTGGCCAGAAAACAGTGAAAACTGAGTGAGGAACAATGATATCACCTCCGGATGGTTTTATGATGATTAAGGTTGCCCCAAACTGTCTTATTCACTATGTACACACAGACATCTAACTAAGAGCCCATGCGCACCCACCAATCTGGTGCCTGTACCCACCAAATTGAATAAAAAACCCTCCTGAAGTGCTCAACAACCTTCCAAAACAGAGGCGGACGGGCCGCCTGAAGCGGCCCGGCCTCCCTGAAGCCAGAAAACCAATAAAAACAACTAATCTACTTAGAAAAATTAGCTACAACTACTAAAACCTTTAAAACACGGAATTTCACTATAACAACATTGTGACATGAAATATAGAGAAAACTTAGCTCTATCCAATTGAACTAAGCACTTAACCCTAAGACTTAAGGTTAGCCCGTAAAACACGAAAAACAAAATTAAACAGCAATCTTTTATATATGAAAAATGAGGAAATGACCCCTTAAAACTCAGAATATGAAAAATGTCTACAAGACATAAAATATAGAGAAAAACTGGGGCTATCCAATGATAGTACCTACATACCCGCAGACCCAATATCCACAGAATAAAACCAGATAAACACCCAATTTCTTAACAGATGTCAATTAAGACATGCTCAAACAGCGCCAAATCACACAACAAAGGCCCCTGCCAATGTTGGAAGACCACATCCTCCCTCCAATTGAGAATGTCCACATTCTTTCTTCATCCAACCACCATGTTCAACCTTCTTACCAATTCTGCCTCTGAAATGGGTCCTTGCCAATACTGCATCGACAATAATTTAATCTGCACCATGAAACCACCTGTCCATCCATTCAGAACGTCCTGCAATGTCTGCCAATCTAGAAAGAAGCCCTGCCACAGACCTGGTCCACTATCTTCTGCAACAGATTTACCTCCACCTCAACCTGGTCCATCTTCTTCCAGCACCAAAAGATCTAGGCCATCCATCCTGATACCCAGATTAATCAAAAAGCTTCACCCTTCCCAGAAGAGTGCCACAACCCATAAAAAAACTAGTTCCACCATCCCTGGTCCATCTGATAGTAAAGAACTTTCATTTCTTCCTTCAACTTTAAACTGATGACTTCTCAGTTCCTCCATCTTCTGATAGTGATGATAACAATGTAGGATCCATTGCGCCACCAACACCAAACCACTTGCCCACTATCAAGGCCAAGTTCCAACAACACACATCTCAACAGAAACAATTTCTGCTTCACTACTTCCAATCCACTCCTGCTAGAGACCCACAGGACATTGAGAACAGAAGACACCTCATTCACCAGTTCAAGGCTAATTCTGAACACTTCATTTCATCTCTTGATTCCCTCTGTAATTCCACTAGTACTTGAGTTTGATTCAGAAAGAAAAATTGACCACACCCTCTATAGGATGTAACCACAAAACAACCCTCAGTTTTAAGTCTTGGGGGACCATCCTCATTTTATAGTCTTGGGGGACTCAAAAACCCTCAGTTTAAAGTCTTGGGGGACTCAAAAACCTAAATCATAAACCCAGAACCGGAGATCAACCAAATTAAGACACAGAGATGAAACTAACATTCTGGGGTAATTTTAAATAGAGCTGCCAGCCCATCAATTACCCCCAAACTTGCCTTTGCTAAATTCGGAGGCTCCCCCTGTGGATACCCTCCACCAATCTTTCAAAACCAACTCCAACAACAAAAACTCCTTCCTCAGTTTATAGTCTTGGGGGACTCACAACCCTCAGTTTAAAGTCTTGGGGGACTAAACTAACAACAATCCTCAGTTTAAGGTCTTGGGGGACTAACACAGTGTTCAGTTTAAAGTCTTGATGGACTAGTCTTGATAGAATCTTGAAACCAGCCAGTTTAAAGTCTTGGAGGACTAACAGAAACCAGAATTCAGTTTAAAGTCTTGATGGACTGGCAGAATTTTTCATAAAATAGACGCAGCCAATTTCATACAGAACACCTCTACAGCCAACCTGCTGAACTTCCACCTTCACTTCATCATCTACCTATCACTGACAAAAAATCTCCTCCTATCCTTTTCCATCATCTTTTCTCACCAAAGATCATGGCTGGATCTCCTGATGTTAACCCTTCTACTCTCCCTTGCTTCACTGCTCCCAAGGACTAAGCCTGCAAACAGTGCATCCACATGTGCAGACCTTGCACATTCACTCTTCCAACTCCTGAAGCCAAATTCTACAACAGGGCTTGTGATTCTTGCTATTCCAAAAAGAAAAGATGTGACAGAGATGCCAACTACCCTATTCCTCCTCCTTCACCTTCTCATAAATACATCTCTAGATCCCCTACCAGATCCCCAGAGCTTGGTCCTTCCTCTTCCTCTTTATCTTCAGCACCTTCCAGAACTCTTCCCAAAAGACCAGCCTTAGCTTCCCAAGAAACTGCTTTTATCTCCACCAAATTAGCTCTAAAAGCTTCCAGATCAGCTCCCAGGCTTCTAGACCGCATCCAGGCAGCCCGCCCGCCTCACTGGACAGTGAAAATCCAGCTCAAAATCTCCAAATACAACCGGAAAACATCCAAATTCAATCAATCAACAAAAACAACTCTACACAATCACCTCCCACTGCTCCCAGAGCAATGCAGCCAACTCTTCCAAGGTCCAAAAACTTCAAATTTACCCAAACTTATAAGAGACCTGCTAGAGAACCCCAAGAAGAAACCAGAACACCCCACACTGCACCCAAGCAACAACTTTGTACCCAACTAAGACAAAGAAACTACACCTCTCCTCTGTCAGCTAACTATTCTTCTGACAGTTCCATCTCTTCAAAAGCTCCATCCAGAAGAGATCAATCTGCTTTCAAATCACCCTCTCCTGCTCCATCTTTTAACAACCCTGGTACTCCATCACCAGCACCTCCTCCAGCTGAATCCAACAGAAATAACAACCACAACAACAACAACAATCCCACTGCTCCAACTAGGCCCCAGGAACATCAGCCTCCTAGTTCACCTTCTCAAAATCTTTCAGAGGAAGACCAAGAGAATCCATATCTTTCCCTAGTTGATCCACCCACTATGACCATTACAAAATTGTCAGAGATCCAAATTCCAGCTGCTTACAAATTTGATGAGCTTCCAATCTGTAAGTACCAAAATAATTATCCCATTTCTTCAACAAAAATAATTACTGATCCAATTCTTCTTGTCTAGATGGCACCACTACTCCTGAATCTATTATTGGAGTTGGCCAACCTCTTGAAACTTCTTTGACCCTGGATTATGTAGAAATGAAGAAAAACCTAAGCACCATGTGTTCCAACATGCTAAAAGCCTTTGCCCTCCATGGACCTTTGAATGACTTTGAAAAATCCCTGAGAAAGCGCCTGTTGGATGACCACTGGAAAATGTCTAGGATCATTAAGCACACCCTCCAGCACTCCATTCCTGCCTCTTCTTCTTCCTCCTCTGAACTTCCCTCTAATCCAATTCCTATAATCTCTCCATCAGGATGCACTTCAAAGAACACAGTGCTTCCCACAATCCCAACAAAAAACAAAAACGTCAACCCAATCCAGACCAGCCTCCAGAAGCTTCATCATCCAGACAATGAGCTCCTTCAAAAAGATTAGAACATAATAATAATATAAAACAATTAATAAAAATAATTTCAGAATTTTTTTTTATTTTTTATTTTGTATCTACCAATATACTAAAATTAAAAATTAATAAATGAAATGAAATGAAATAACATAAATGAAATAAAATAAAATATAAAAAATAATACAAATGGTATCCCCCAGCCAATTGATGAGCTGATCCCCTGATACCTTACCCACATCCAAGTGCACCTTGATATGGATACACAATTAAATATTTTAAATGATTAAGAGAAAACAAAAAACAAAAATTTAGAAATTCAGAAGATGATAAAAATAATAAAACACAGAAACAAATGAAATAAATAATAAATAAATAATTAAAAAAAGAAAATAGCATTGCACAGCCAATTGATGAGCCTTTCCCCACCAATGCTTGCCCACATCCAGGTGACCCTGATGTGGTAACACCCTATATTTTTGATTTTATAATTTTAAACAACCCCCATAAAAAAATTAAAAGAAAAAACGAGAAAAAAGAAAATAATCTAAAACTAATATCTAGCAAAAACAGAACTGCAAAATCAAAGAAAGTCCAGCTCCATAGATGGTCCAATAAGAGAAAGTCCAGTCCATAGAAATGATCACTGGGTGGGCTCCCTCCAATAAGTAAAAATGATGGGAGACCACCAGTGATCCACCACCAATCTGAAAGAACCAAAGATAAAGAAGCCAGTCCCAAACCAGTTTAAAGTCATAGTGGACTTGAAACCTGAATAATAAACAACAGAACTAGAATTCAACTAGGAAAAACAAAAGACTTGAGACAGATATTCTGGGGTAACTGTTCTACAGAGCAGCCAGCTCATCAGTTACCCCCACACTTGCCAAAATAAAATCTAGAAGCCCCCCTGGGTACCTTCTAACAAAAACACAACATCCAACACAAAAAAAACCAAAACCAATAAGAGTGAAGAGTGCGGCACTTGAAAACCAAAGGAATTACCAGTTTAAAGTCATAGAGGACTAAAACCTGTGAAAAGAAACCAATACTAGGGTTCAACAAAATTAAGAGAAGGGGTTGGAAACAGACAATCTGGGGTAGCTGTTGATAGAGCAGCCAGCCCATCAGTCACCCCCACACTTGCCAAAATAAAATCTAGAAGCCCCACCCCTGGCTACCTTCTAACAAAAAGGATTTTCCAACACAAATCTTCTCCCATAAAAAACCCAAACCATTAAAAAAACCATTAAAATTCTTTAAAGCCAAAAAAAATCCAATTTAGAAATAAAATTTTGCAGTTTAACCTCATGCTGGAGGTGAAATAAAACTAATAATATTCATTTTTATCTTCATTTTCTTATAAATAAAATACCCATATTCACTTGAATTTTTCTTTTCTTCCATCTTCATTATACAAAGATTTTTTTTTTTTCATTACGGGCGGGCCGCCCAATGTTGGAGGTGCCGTCTGAAGCGGCCTGGCCTCCCTTTTTTATATAGAGACTTGAACCAGAGAGACTGATAAGAGTTGGAAAAAACAAAAAAAAAATCCTGACCAAATACATAGAGGCCAGATTAAGCAAAACCAAAACAAATTAAGTAGTTTATTCTCATTTCAGAGGAATCAGATTCTTGAAATTCCAAGGTTAAACCAATAAGTTTGCCCCTAGGGCTTGAGCCCCCTAAGATCCTCTTCCAATTCTGATATCCCAAATCGAATTGATAACCAATTCTTTCCTGAAAATCCATCAAGAATGGCCCACCCAAAACTGCTTTTACATTACCTTTAGCAATGTAAAAATGAACCTTCCCTGAGGCTCCACCAACATCTAACTTCACAAACTCTGAAGTTTCAACCAATTCAGTGACATGGACACCAATCCCTCTCAAATTCCCACTAATACCAGTTTTGATGGGGAGGCCCATATGAGTTGCCTCAAACAAAGAAATCAGGTTAATCTGAGAACCTGAATCCACCAATGCCCTTGCCTCCCTGCCATTCAGAGTGACATTGACATATCCCAGAGGAGCAGAAAAATGAGTTTACAACCCCTCACCAAACTTTTCAGCAATATCACAAATGTATTCTACCTCACTGGAAGAAACTCTTCTCCTGGTCAACAACTTTTTCTGCCTATCAGCCAACCCTGGACTGATAGCATACAATTCCCCATAAGATAGGGAAACCTGACCCTGATTCATCCTTTCCAGGACAGAGTCCATAACATTAACTTGACCAGACACTACTGGCCTCTCAAAGTGAGGTCTTTGCTTCACCTCCTTGGTCCTAGAAGATTCTTGAGGACCAGCACCACCAACAGGTTTACCATTAACAGGAAACAAACCAGATCCCTCACCAGAACCTCTAACTCCAGCAGGCTTTGGCAATGAAGCCAAAAGGACATCCTCCTCAGAGTCAGAATCTACCTCCATTGGCATTGGCTCACCATTCATGTCCAATGTGCCAAAACTAGGGGGGTCCATGTCAGCCATACCCTTCTGCATCTTGTACAGCTCCTCTTTGCTGTACCTCTTCCTAGCTGCACTCAGCTTAGGATCCACCTTTGAAGCATTTGGCTTTGGTTGGGCCTGAGAACTGCTCTTAGGCCTTCCCACCTTTCCTGCTTCCACATCATAAACACCAGCCAAGCATTCACCACTTGACTGTCAACCACAAGAATACAACTCCAAACCACCAAAGGAAGTAGAAAAAGAGACCTTATTGACCTCCTTCCCCTTTCCCTTGCCATCCTCATTCTCCTTACCAGAAGACTTCCCTTGATCAGGAATCTCCTCAAACCTTGGCCTCCTTTGATTGAGACCTCCCTTTCTCCTGACCAAATCAACAGGAGCCTGCCCCTCACTGGGCTTAACAAATAAACCATCAGGGAACTTGAAAACCCTGCCATCAAATTCCACCTTTCCTTCAGACACATCCCTGTTCAATGCCCAACAATCATTGGACCTGTGCCCCCTCCTGCTGCAATAAGAGCAGACCCAAGGATCCCTTCTACCAGCCCTCCTATCAAAATCTCTAGGCTGAGAAGGTGCCTTATTGACCTTCTTAGCCTCCTGAATAAAAATATGCAGCTGCTTTGTAAGATCAGCCAACTGCTCCACCATTGGGTCCCACTCCGGTTTGGGAATCTGCACCAAATTCTTCTCCTCCTCCTCCTTCTTCTCCCTAACTCCCTCTTCAGCCAAAGCCTCACTTACTTTTCTGAAATACTTGGCAGACCCCTCCTGATAGGTGTCCAAAGCCAATAACTTCAAATGGGCCTCAACAGCCTCCTTCACCTTATCCAAGGCAGGCAACTTCTGGTCCCCATTAGAAAGAGTCTTCATCAATTCCTTTCTTGACAACTCCTTCAACACATCCATCCTGACATCTCTAGCCAGGGAAGATTAAAAAACATCCTTGGCAGCATTTTCATGTGCCAGCTCCTCCACTTCCACCAAATATTCCACCACAGGATCAAACTGTAGCAGAAACTTCCTGTAACTATGTAAGTTACCAACACCACCATAATATTGCCATTCACTGACAACCTTGTTCAGATCCACCATAGTGAACCTGACACCCCATCTATCCACCATCTCCCTACACAACAATTTCCAATCCCTCTTCTTGTAGCCAGACATGGCCACAATCTCCTTCTCCACTGACCTATCACCAATGAAGAAGATAATCTGCTTCACCATGTCCAGGTAGGAAGCACCAGCCACTCCAGCAGCATTTTCATACTTCTCTAGAAACCACTTGACATCCTCCCCATTAAACTTGGTACCATCCCAAGTTTTAATCCTCACACACTCCCTAACCATCACAGAAGGAGGACCATCCCCCCCACTGACAGTCACCACAGGAATAGAGGAACGAGAAGCCATTCCTCCAGACCAAAACACCAAAAAGAGCCAACCAAAGAAAACAGAGATTCCAAAGAACTAGCAAGTTCTACCCCACGTTGGGTGCCAGAAATGTAGACAATCCTATAGTACTAGCTATAGGCCTTCACCAAGGGAGTTGGAGAAAAACAAGAGAGAAAATCCCCTGTCCCTTTAGAAAAATAGAGTGAGATTTACTTGCTCAAGTAAGTTGGTTCCTGTTTTGCTAAAGCCCCTTTTTAACACACTTGACTGCTTGATGAGCCAAGAAAGTAGTCCCCAGATAGACTACCAGACCAAAGAACTTAAATGTAGAACAAAGTCCACACCAGAGACAGCAAAGATACTTGATGTAGGCTGCAAATCCACACCAGAGACAGCAATAATACTTGCTATAGCTTGCAAGACTATAACAGAGAAAACAGTTGCCAAAGTTAAGTTAAATGAAGAACTCACTTGCAACAAACACAGCCAATTGTGGCCAGAAAACAGTGAAAACTGAGTGAGGAACAATGATATCACCTCCGGATGGTTGTATGATGATTAAGGTTGCCCCAAACTGTCTTATTCACTATGTACACACAGACATCTAACTAAGAGCCCATGCGCACCCACCAATCTGGTGCCTGTACCCACCAAATTGAATAAAAAACCCTCCTGAAGTGCTCCACAACCTTCCAAAACAGAGGTGGACAGGCCGCCTGAAGGGGCCCGGCCTCCCTGAAGCCAGAAAACCAATAAAAACAACTAATCTACTTAGAAAAATTAGCTACAACTACTAAAACCTTTAAAACACGGAATTTCACTATAACAACATTGTGACATGAAATATAGAGAAAACTTAGCTCTATCCAATTGTACTAAGCACTTAACCCTAAGACTTAAGGTTAGCCCGTAAAACACGAAAAACAAAATTAAACAGCAATCTTTTATATATGAAAAATGAGGAAATGACCCCTTAAAACTCAGAATATGAAAAATGTCTTCATGACATAAAATATAGAGAAAAACTGGGGCTATCCAATGATAGTACCTACATACCCTTAGACCCAATATCCACGGAATAAAACCAGAAAAATACCCAATTCCTTAACAGATTTCAATTAAGACATGCACAAACAGCGCCAAATCACACAACAAAGGCCCCTTCCAATGTTGGAAGACCACAGCGTGCTCTGGTGTTTTCAGGATGTCCTCTGGCAGGCCTTCTAGAGATGTTGGAATTTTTAGTGTTGTCTGATGAAGAATTAGTGTGTGTACACATTGCTCTGGGAGAACTAGGAGGTTGTTGCGCAGAGTTGTTGGTGTTTAATGATGGATTTTTGCTGTTATCTGGCTGAATTTGGGCGTTTTGAGCCTGATTTTTCTTTCTGGAAAGGCAGGCGGGCCGCCTGGATGCGGTCTAGCAGCCTGGGAGCTTTTTTTGAAGCTTTTTTGGCTAAATTTGCTGAGGTAAAAGCAGATTCTTGAGAAGATAAAGCAAGTCTTTTAGGGAGTGTTTTGGGAATAGAACGGCTTGACTTCTGGAAGGAGTGGAAGATAAAGAAGAGGAAGCAGGTCCAAGTTCTGGTGACCTGGTAGGAGATCTGGAAATATATTTATGAGAAGGTGAAGGGGGAGGTATTCGATAGTTGGGGTCTCTGTCACATCTTTTCTTTTTAGAGTTGCAAGAATCACAGGCTCTGTTATAGAATTTGGCCTGAGGAGTAGGAAGAATGAAAGTGCAAGGCCTGCAAATGTGGATGCACTGTTTACAAGCATAGTCTTTTGGAGAAGTGAAGCAAGGAAGGTATGATGGGTCAAAGTCTGGAGATTCAGCCATGATCTGTGAAGGAACAACAATGAAAAGAAAAGAGATGAAAGAAAATTTTACCAGTGATGGTAGATGATGAAGGGAGAGTGGAAGCTCAGCAGTTGGGCTATGGAGCATTTTGCATGAAGCTGGCTTTGCATTTTTATGTAAAAAGTGTTTTAGTCCATCAAGACTTTAAACTGAACACTGGGTTAGTCTGTCAAGACTTTAAGCTGAAAACTGCAGGTAGTCCATCAAGACTTTATACTGAACACTGCAGGTAGTCCTTCAAGACTTTAAACTGAACAAAGGGGTAGTCCATCAAGACTTTAAAATTAACACTGTATGAAGTCCGTCAAGACTTTAAACTGAACACTGTGGTCAGTCCATCAAGAATTTAAACTGAAAAATGGTGGAGCCCCCCAAGACTATAAACTGAGGATGGTTTAATGGTTGAGTCCTTTAGGACTATAAACTGATAATGGGAGTTTGTGTGATTCTGGAAGAGGGCATCCAAGGGGGAGTCTCTGAATTTTGTAAAGGCAAGTGTGGGGGTAACTGATGAGCTGGCTGCTCTGTAGAACGGTTACCCCAGAATTTTATTTTGTTTCTTTGGTCTTTAATGTTTAGATCTCTGGTTCTGTCTTTTTGATTTAGGTTTTGGAGTCCACCAAGACTATAAACTGAGGGTTTTGAGTCCCCCAAGACTATAAAATGAGGGCTGTTAGTCCCCCAAGACTTAAAACTGAGGATTAGTCCCGCATGACTTTAAACTGAGGAAAAAAAATTATTTTTTTATTTCTAAATCAAGATTTTCAGGCAAGAAGCAATTACAGAAAAGAATCAAGAGATGTAGAAAAATGTTCAGCATTGGCTTTGAACTAGTGAATGAGGTTCTTCCTTTTCTCAAGGTCCTGTGGATTCCTGGAATGAGTGGGTTGGAAGTAATATAGAATGAGATGCTTCTGTTGAGAAGAATGTTGTTGGAATTTGTCTTTGATGGTTGGTAATGGATTAGGTGGGGTTGCTTCAATGGTTCCCACATTGTCATCATCACTGTCTGGATGGAAATGAATTGGAAATTTGTCAGATTGAATTTCAGTATGGAGAAGTATTGGGCTTATCATCAGAAGGACAAGGGATGGTAGAGCTAGTGGTTGTAGCAGGGTTGGAATTCCTTTTCAAAGGGTGTAATTTGTTGACCAGTCTGGGGATCTGCATGGATGGTCTGGATCTTTTGGTGCTGGTAGAAGGTGGATCAGGTTGTGGAGGAGGAGAAGATGTTGAAGAGGACAATGGACCAGGTCTGAAACAAGTCTTCTTCCTAGAGTTACAGGCATCACAGGAGGTTCTGTAGGGATGAGCTGGTGGTGTGATGGTACAGATGAGATTGTTTTCAATGAAGTATTGGCAAGGACCCATGTCAGTAGCAGATTTGGAAATAAAGCTGAACATGGTGGTTGTAATGAAGGAGAATGTGGAAATTCTCTATTGGAGGGTGGATGTGGTCTTCCAACATTGGCGGAACCATTTTTTAGTCTATTTGGTGTTGTTTTGATATGTCTTAAATGACATTGTTTAATAATTGGGTGTTTTTCTGTATTTATTCAGAAAATATTGGGACTGCGGGGATGTTGGTACTACCATTTGATAGCCCCGTTTTTTCTCTATATATTATGTCTTTATGACATTTTTCTGATTTTAAGTATTAAAGGGATAATTTCTCATTTTTCATTTAAAAAGATAGCTGTTTAATTTTGTTTTTTGTGTTTTATGGGCTAACCTTAAGTCTTAGGGTTAAGTGCTTAGTACCATTAGAATGAGCTAATTTCTCTCTACATTTTATGTCTCAATGTTGTCATAGCCTAATTATGTGTTTTAAAGGTTTTAGTGGTTGTAGTAGATTTTTCTATGTATTTTGGGTATTTTTGGAGGTTTTTGGTGGTTTTCTGGCTTCAGGGTGGTCCAGCTGCATTGGTTCTAGAAGGCTGGGAAGCATTTTTAGAGGGGTTTTATGCAATTTGGTGCTCAAGAACGCCAAATTTGTTGGTGTGCATGGATTTTTTAGATAGTGGTCTGTGTGTAAATACTGAATAAGACAGTTTGGGGAAACATTTATTATCATACAACCATCCAGAGGTGATATCCTTGTTCCTCACTCAGTTTTCACTGTTTTTGACCACAATTGGCTGTGTTTGTTGCAAGTTGATTTCTTCATTTAACTTAACTTGGAAACTGGTTTCTCTGGTATATTCTTGCAAGCTATATCAAGTATTGTTGCTGTCTCTGGTGTGGATTTGAAACCTACATCAAGTATCATTGCTTTCTCTGGTGTGGAAAGTGGTCTAAATTTCAGTTCTTTGGTTTGGTAGTCTGTCTGGTGACTACTTTCTTGGCTTATCAGGCAGTCAAGTGTGTTGGAAAAGGGGCTTTAGCAAACAGGAACCAATTTACTGTAGCAGGAAAATCTCACTTTATTTTTCTAAAGGGACAGGGGATTTTCTCTCTGGGTTTTCTCCAACTCTCTTGGTCAAGGCCTATAGCTAGTACTATAGGATTGTCTACACCAGCCAATTGATGAGCCTTTCTTCACCAATGCTTGCACACATACAGGTGACCCTAATGTGGTGACACCATATATTTTTGATTTTTGTAATTTTCCACCTTTTATCTAATATACTCCCATAAAAAATTATAAGAAAAAAAAGAGAATAAAAGAAAAAAATCTAAAACCACATCCATAAGCACATAACATAAAATATAAAAATAAAATAAATTTAAGATAAATTCCAGTCCAAAGAAAAAATCACTGGGTGGGCTCCTTCAAATAAGTAAAAATGATGGGAGACTACTAGTGATACGCCGGAATTCCGAAGAAACTAACAATTAAGGAACAAGTCCTTGCCAGATTAAAGTCATAGAGGACTAAAAACCTCAATTACAAAAAAACAGAACTAAAATTCAACTAGGACAAACAAAAGACTTGATACAGACATTCTGGCGTAACTTTTATACAGATCATCCAGCTCATCAGTTACCCTCACACTTTCCAAAATAAAATTTAGAAGCCCCCCCGGGTACCTTCTAACCTAAAAAACATCCAACACAATAAAACAAAAACCAATAATAATGAAGAGTCCAGCACTTGAAGACCAAAGATAAATCCAGTTTAAAGTCATAGAGGACTAAAAAACCTGTGAAAAGAAGTCAATACTAGGGTTCAACCAAATTAAGAGAAGATGTTCGAAACAGACAATCTGGGGAACTATTGATAGAGCAGCCATCCCATCAGTTGCCCCACACTTGCCAAGATCAAAACTAGAACCCCACCCATATTTACCTCAAAAAAAATTCAAACAAAAAAGCTGCTCTGCAGCAAACAAAATCCAAAACTAAAAGAATGGTCCTTAGTTTATCTTTATTGTGGAGTAAGTCTTCTTCATACTTTGTTCCTATAGGATAAAACCTCTTCAATTGATCTGAAGCCAATATTTTCTTTAAGACTGAACCATCCAACTCTTCCAAAGTATTAGAACCTCCATATACCTGAGATCTGATTCTGTAAGGTCCATTCCATATGTCAGCAAAAAATTTCTCCACTGACTTTCCAAAACTCTATTATAAACTAAAACAAAACAACCAGGCTTTAAGGGATTCCTGAGTCAATGAGCCAACTTCTTTTCCCAACATCTGACTGATTGATTTCTAATGTTTATCACTCTAGAGTATGCCTTCTCTTGACATTCCTCTTTACATTTCCACTGTTTCACCCTAGCACAGAGAAAATCCTCTGTTGAATGCACCTCATCCCAATCAATTCCAAGATATGAAACAGCATCCAAGTCCACTGGTAAAACTTCCTTCTTTCCAAACATTAACTCATAAAGAGAATAGACATTTGTCCTTTCCACAGTGAGCCTATCAGCAAACATTACCAAAGGTAATTAATGCCTCCACTTTTCAGCACTATCTCCACACATTTTCACCAAAGCATTCTTGATAACTTGATGGCCTTTTTCAACAATGCCTTCAGCTTCAGGATAATAAGGCATAGCCACACTAACTTTAGAACCAATGCTAGCCACAGCTTCTTTGAATTCACCTTTAAACTCTGGTCCCCCATCAGCTCAACACCAAATTCATTAATCCATATCTATAAAAATATTCCTTTTTTAATAAATCTGCCACATTTTGAGCAGTCAAATTAACCAGAGGTACAGCCTCAACCCAACCAGAAAAATCATCCCTGGAAACAATCATATATTTATACATGCCCTCTTTCATATGGACAGCATCCAGACCGACTCTTCCAAACACAGTTGACTCACCCATAGAATGAAAAATTTCTTTTGGCTTCAAGTGACTTCTTCTTTGACACTCTTCCCAAGATTGGAACCAACCCTGCACAGCCAACTTCATAACAGGCCTCCAAAATATATCTGCTACTCTCCTATAAGTCTCCCCAAAGCCTCTATGACCAAGGTCTTCATGGAAAAACTTCAACACCACCTATTGACCCTTATTCTGAGTCACCACAATCTGAAGATTTGGATGCCTCTTCCTCATCAACCTTCTACCTGACACATAAAAGACCAGACTCTTCTTCTTGATTTCCAACCAAGTATCATCATCACAACTATATGGCCTCTGCAAGGTAATCAGATATTCCACCATAAAAAATAAAAGCCATATTGACCCAGGTCTCATCTTCAAAATACAAAAAATAACATTCAAGGGCACAACCCTGTCATCAAAATCACCAGTATACACATGGGCCAATTTACCAGCCCATCCAGGATACCAATCTTTAAATTTTGGCACATCATTTTTTTGACTGAATTCTTTGAGAATCCAGTGTACCAAAAAAACACTATTCCCTAAATTTGAGACATCTCAGACAACAGCCCCTTCTTTCTTAATAAAAGAATCCTGATCACCAAAATCAAGATCAGATACAGCCAATTTAACCTCATGGGGGAATTTTAAACCTTCATCAGAAACATAAATATCACCAGCCAGTTTATACTCATGGGGAAGGGTAGAAAAATCTTCATCACCTTTTGTGCTAGCCCTAACCACTGGAAAATCTTTGTCAAACTCCTCAGAATAAGAGTCTTTATCTGTAGGTGGCCTCCTTAACAACCCATCAGGCATAGTAAAAATTTTACCTGGCTTGTGAACCAGTTCAAAAGAAAAATGTTGAATAAATGCCACCCACAAAGTCATTGGAGCATTTGGAAGACTAGGTGTGTTGGCCATCTGAGCCAAAAAAATTTTCATCCACCTTTAGCTCAAAATTCTGACCCCACAAAAAAACCTGTAACTTCTTCAAGATTTTAGCTACCCAACACAATTCCAACTTAGGCTGAGAATACCTAGATTCCACCTCATTAAACGCCACTGACTCATACCTTACTTTCCTAACCTTCCCAGTTTTATCTTCCTGAGACAAAACAGAACCAGAAACAATATAGCTTGAGTCCACTTCCAGATAAATTTTTCCAGCACCAACACCATAATCCTATTTGTGAAGAATAATTTTTTCACCTACCACCTTTTTCAACTTCTGGAAAGCCTTTTCACACTCCTTGTACATTCCCAGTCTGCTTCTTTTCTTGTCAGCCTCCTTAAAGGTGAAGCCAACAAAGATAAATCTTTAATAAAAATTCTGACATACACACAAACCCCCAAAAATCCCCTGACTTCAGTAGTATTTTTAGGTCTTGGCCATGACTGGATTTTATTGATCTTCCTCTTTGCCATATTAATTCCCTCTTTACACATTACATGACCAAGGATTTCCAAAGCAGAACACAACAACAAAATTTTGACCCAGATATGGTCAAACCAGCCTCTTCAATGCTAAAAAACACTCTCTTTAGAGTTATTGCATATTCCCAAACAAACCTCCTTATACCAGGATTTTCTTTCAACACCTAATTACTATAATAAGTGAATGGTCCTTTAATTCCACTATCATCAATAAAAGTTCCAGCATGAGCAGGAAGATCATTCTAAAAACTTCAAGCCATTTGTGCTTGATAATCTGCCACTGAGTTTGTTGCTCTTTGAGGCAACCTTGTGAGCTGAAATATTCCCAAAGGTGTCAGCCAGGCTATACCAGGAGCCCAGAAAATTATATGTTATTTTATTGGACCTGAAAGAGGGCGTAAGAATTGTATTTCATGTATATAAATTAATATTTTATTACATAATAAAATTATATAAGTATCTTATTAATAATAAGTGTTATATTATTTTTATTGTTATATAAATTTTTATACATTTAAATTAAGCTTAAATATATTTTATATTCTATAAATAATGGCGCATTTTTATGTATTTAATAATTATAAATTAATAATTAATTAATTACAAAAACATATATTATAATTATATATGTAAAATTCACTTATAATGTAATTTAGTTAATTAATTAATTTTATATATATTAAATAAAACTTCATATATTATTAAGCAATAATATTGGGCGCTTCTTTTGACCCTTATTTGTGTTAGGAAAAATTATTAAATAAATTATAATACTTATTTAATAACATAGTATTAAATTCCCCATTTTAAATTACAAATAACACTAAATTAATTATATGTTTCATTTAAACTAATTATTGAAGTAATTACATAGTTAAAACAATTACTTAAAATTGCTTTAAACTGAATTGAATCTATTCCATGAATTTTGGCGTGAAAATAATTTTATTTGTTTTACTTAAAACCTTTACATGTCACTATAATATCTGTTTTTGATTATTTTTACTCATTGTTCTTATGTTTCAGACTTACTTGGTTAACGATTATTTTAAATTAAGTGTTTTGGAATGTTATGGTGGGAAAAGGATTAATTACTCATGGGTTTTAGTAAATTGTGTCATATTTTTCTCTTGATAGTCATGTTTCATTTTCTATTCTGTTATTTCTTGTTTTAGCTATTTCTAATATGTATTTATTGATTGGTGGAGCTTCAGGAGTCACTTGGTCTATAATAGGGCCTTGGATAATCACCTTGAAAGCATCACTTACTATACAACCAAAATTTGAACAAATTGTTATTATAATACGTTTTATTATTATTTGTATTAGTATTAAAATTCTAATTTAAACTCTATATAACTATTTACAGGTTGCTTTAAGTCTGATAGTAATTATAGTGTTTTCCGCGCAGGAATAATAATACTTACTTAAAATAAATATTGTCATTTAATAATCCTTATTATTGTCAGCCCTCAAGTAAACCACCACTGTCTCTCTTTAAATAAATTAAATCATTTTATTATTTCACTGCCTTTACTTTTTATAAACCTTTTCTTTCCTATTCCCCTTTCTTCTTCTTCTTCTTCTTTCCCCTTTTCTTTCCTTCTTCTAGACAACCAACCGACACTTTGACTGAAAAGTAGGAAAAAGAGAGTGAGAAAGAATGATGTCGGAATTTGGGGGAAATTGAATATGGAGTAAGTGAAATGCATAAACAATTTGCAATGTATGTGTTTTAATGACATAAAACCAAAAAAAAAGTGAAATAGGGGAAAGGGAAATAATGACCATGCTAATGAGGAATGATGAGTAGGGTGATGGAGCTAAAAAAGAAAGAAAAGAGGGAGAGAAAAAAGGTTAAATTAACCATAAAAATCAAAAATAACCACTTTCAAAAAAAAATTTAGATACAAAAAACAAAAAAAAGAAAAAACAAAACAAAAAACAAAAAATAATATAATTAGCAATCAGAAAATGAAAAATCAAAAAAATGAATAAAATGACTTACCCAGAGAGAGGAGATGAGAAAATAAATAAAATAAAATTGTTTGTGGGATTTTCAAGGAGAGGAAGAAAGGATATGAGGGATGAATGAAAAAAAGAAACAGTGTAAATTTATGCAATTGCAGAAAATATGAAATTTCATGTTGAGCTGGTGAATGAAAACAAATGAGAAATACAAAAAAGAGACATTCACCATAAATTCAAAATAAAAATGAATATGCAAATAATAAAAACAGCAAACCAAGTGAATAAAGCACACAAGCTGAAAATCTGGAGAGTATGAAAAAAAAATTAGAAGGGTTGTGTTTCAAGATGTTGGAGGGTGATTTGCATAATGAAAGAGCATATTCTGGTTGAAAGAATGTTTTATGATTCAAGGGAGGGTAGAGCTGATGCATTTTTAGGATCCTCTTCTTCATAAAGATAATTGAAATGACATATAAGCTAAAGTGTATTCCAAACCCAAGTCAGAATCAGAGTCAGCAGCTAAAATTAAAGTGATAGCATTCATAGCTGGGTGAAGTGGTTTCCTAGTAGAGAGATGCTTTATCATTGTTGGTCGAAGGTTTAGATGATAAGTAGGAATTAAGAATTTTCCACCAGATGAGCAGGTGGGGTGTGTAAATAGAGAAAAAAAATTATGTGTTCACCACCAAAATTAAGTAGCATAGAGTGAAGAGACACATAAAGATGAGAAAAAATGTTAAGTGTTTTCCACCAAAATTATGTAGCATAGAGTGAGTAAAGACTTGAGGATTTCATCAGCAATTATAAGTCATGTGACTTTCTTAAAAATCTATCATGGATTTGAGGAGTTTGGAATCAGGAATTAGGAATGGAAATGGGGGTATTAGAGGCGGGATAATTCATTATTGTGGATTCATTATCCACTAGCCCTGGGGATAGTGGATAAGAATCTTCCACAATTAATAATGTCTGATCATAGGGAAAAAGTTCCTGATCCCTAAGTGTAGATCCCTAAACTTTGATACCCCCTATTTATGTATATACCCTGCTCTCCCCCACCTCTTGCTTTACTTGTCTTACTTCTCGCACATCAGTTTTTCATTCTCTCTTTCTTCCCATATTTGAAATCATCACCTAATAAAAAAAAGTAAATGTATATCATGGCTTGAGGTTTCCATCAATTATCTTAAAACTAAACTAATAAGAAAAGGCAAAAAATGAAAAAATAATCTTAAAAATTTTAAACTCCCAATTGATTATGTTGATAAAACTGATAAAAACTGATTAAAGGAAAAAAAGATAAAGAAAAAAAGTAAAGAAAAAAAAGAAAAAAACATAGAGAATTTCAAGCAGCCAGTTAATGATTCTGTAACATTCATAAAATAAAATGGTAGTAAAAATATCTGCAGTAGTTAAAACTTCAATTTTTTTAAAAAAAATTAAAGAATAAGAAAATCAAAAAATCATAAATATATAGGTTAGTCTAAATTTCCAATTAATTGCTTTAAAATTCAAGAAGTTAAAAAATTGAAAAAAATTAAAATATCTAGATAAGCTAAAACTGGGTAATTTTTTTTGGAGCTTGTGTTTGGAAAGGGGAGTCACAGTGCATTAGTGCAGAGTTAAATATAGAAGCATATTTAGATTAATATGAGAGAGTCTCAGCTTAAGATAATGGGAGTAAAGAGTTGGAAGATTGATGAAGCAGGAAAACATGAGTGATCAGTTTGGGTGGCAGCAGGGATTGGAAGTGATTGGCTTCAAGAAAATGGTCCTACCCTTGTCTGGAACACCAAAATAAGTTCAAATACTGATAAGGTCCTTTTTACTTTGTGTCAAAATAAATTTTTGAAATGAATTTAGTGGTTTTCACACTCCTTGTGGGACTACTGGAGTTACTACTGAAGTTACTCTGGGGGTAGTCTGAAGTACAAAAAGACGACTTGCCTACAAGTTGTCAGCCAGGCTGCTAGACTTACCCAGTAAAATAATTAATAATTTACTGGATGAAGCCATGCCTTATTATTTTTTTAATTATTTAATTATAAATCAGTTACATTAAAAATTCCTATAATAAATTAACTAATTACAGAATGGTAAAATTAATGAATAATTAAAATTAAATATAAAAATTTCCCTTATATTTTTATTCTCTAACACTGTGCTCATTGATAGGTTTTAAGAAATAAAAATTTATATTAAAAATTAGATTTTAAATTAAAATAAAATTTTAATATTCAAATAAAAATAAATATATACAAAAAGTTCAAATTTCTTATTTAGAATTGACCTTTACAGTAAATATTAAATAAATTAATGTATTCCTGTCATACTCCGTAAATATGTCTTTTTGACGCCTTCTTTTTAGAACAACTTTCTTATTTGAAAATATTCCTTCTGAAATAATCCTTTTCTCTCTCTCATACTACTGTTTTTAGAATTTTATTGTTGTGCTTTGTCCCTCCTTTGCCTATATAAGGCCTCTCTTTTGGTTTTTTCCAGGATTCCATTATTTACTTATATTACCAAACATTTACTAAACTTAAAGATTTCTTACTATTTATTATTGTTTTAGTATTTACATTCACGTATTTCTAACTCATTAATTATAATAATAATTTTATATCTCAACTCTTTAATTTGAGTAAACAATCATTAGGATAAGAGAAATACATACCCCAAACTTGAGATCAAAAATCCCTTTGTCACCGCCATTGGACTGCTGTTAAAAACCTTCTAGACTTGAAAGACCTCTTGACACAAGTCCTCTTATATTTTAACCTGTGAAAGGAGTTAAAATCTCTAATAACTATAAGTGTACAATACAAAAGACATCCAAATAAAGAGATTTAACTCATAAGATGTTACAAACAACTATAAGTGTGGAATATAAAAAGGGTAGCTCTTTTGCTCAAAAAACCCAATTGCTTCTTTCTACCAAAATTCAAACATTTTACATATTCCTTTATAGTTTCACTATATGATGTCTCTGCCAAACTTTTCATCTAATCAGGGAGATTAAAGTACAAAAACAAGAACATATAAATGTTTAATTATGTATTAAAGAATATAAAAGATATGTTAAAAGACTTTCATAAAGATAGCAAAAATGAAATCTCAAAAGAATTTGAGTAATTGTAGATAATTAAGCTGTGTCTGAAAAATAAGCAAGAGTGATAGGAAGAATTTTTACACAAATTCCACCAGGTTGAGATGAGGAAATGGAGGATGATTCAATAGCTGGAGGTGATTCAGGAATTTAATCTTCATAAAGATTGATACACTCATCCTTTAATTGTGCAAGGAGATTATGCAGTATAAATCATGAGATGATCCAATTAATAGTAACTTTCTTTCTTTCTTGTTATGTAAAGAACCCCTCATTTCCCTTAGTGAATCAAATAAAACTTTTGAAATTACAATTGAATGCTAAATCTTTACTTGAGACTTGGCTAGATAAGTGTTGAATCAGGATTTTCCACTAGTTACATCACCAGTCCCAAGAAATTCTGGGATCACATATGTACCAGTAGTGTAAGCATTGTTGGTAAGGAGATATTAATTTTCATCAAATTAATTCTCTTATTGTTGATAAATAATCATTTTTCAAAAAACTTAAGAGTCATGGTGAGCACCAGGAAAGCCAGCATGAAATGTGATAAACTTTATATTTATATCACAAAACAATTGGAGAGCAATAGAATATCTGAAAAAAGCAAAAGTAAGAGAGGATTTTTAATAGATTTGAAAACATTTAAGATATCCATGAGATCAAGGGCAAGAGCATTAGTAGTTGTGTGAAGCTTTTGTAAAAGTGAAGGACTCATGTTAGTGTTTTGGGGGAAAAAATAAGGGCAGGATTAATCAAGGATGGGAGGAATTGAATTTTGGATTATTATGTTAGGGGAGTCTTAAGACTTAATTCACAGTGTACTGTGTGTGTATAAATTAGCCCCTAAAGATTATGTGAGGAAAAATTTTAAGGTATGAGCATGCGTGTACCTAATGCTGACTAATCAAGTTAAGGGGAAGAAGTTCTATCTCAAGACACTCTTTTCAATTAATATTCTGTCTTGTGAAACATCCACTTGTTTTACTGAAAGATCATTTTGTTTCTTGAACATTGAATTAGTTCTTGACATGCTTCTAAGTGGGTTTTCAGCCAAGTCTTTAAGGCAAGTAGTTATGTTGAATTTATCTTCACTTATCATACTTTCAAGAAATCTTCTTTTTTCACTGCTTTTTGACCCATAGGGCACACACTGAGAACATTGAAATGTGTTGGAGTTGTTGGGTCACTTTTCTGACCATTAAAGCTACTTGAATTTGATTCTGTTATGGCAGGGTCCACAGGAACTAAATTCAAAGATTTGTCTGTCTCCATTCTCCATTTTGGCACAAACTTAAGCTGTTCTCATTCTGGAAGACTTTTGAAAGGGGACTTGTTTTGTTCTTGATAGACAGTAAGTGACATTTGGAGTTAGTCACTTGGGTGACTTTAACTAGGTGATTTATGGGCAATTGAGTGATAAATAGCACTAGATTTAAGATTTGATTTATTTACAGCTTGCCACCTGAAATTCAATGCAAAAATAAGATATATTAAATGGGTAAAATGTGATGTGATTAAGAAGGTATGGGGATTCACTACACAATATAGGGGGTAGACTTGCTAGCAAGTCCTCAACCTGAACTGAGATGGAACTCAGATGGAACTCAGACTGAACTTGTACTGAACCCATACTGAACTCTACTTGAACACCCACCTAAAACTGTTCTGCTGAGTGGTGTGCATTTGTGATTGTATGGTTCCTTTATCAATAGCTTGATGTGTGTTCAATCTGTGGTGAGTTTGGGTCCAAGGTTGTGGACTCACTAGCAAGTCTGCCCCCCATATTGTGTGGTGATTTACCTTATTTTTATTTGATCATAATCCCTATAATGGATCTTTCTATGCTGATTGAAATTTATCTTTATTTTTTTGTAAAAGTCTTCCCCAGTTTGATATGTTGCATATTTAGGCTGTCTAATGATGCTTATCCATGACAAGGCAAGCTTTTCTTCTTCCTGTGGGTTCTAGTTAAGCAGTTGTTTTTTTCTTTGAATTAGAAAAAATATTGTTGTTGTTTTTAGTTGAAAGGTTTATATAGTTTTCTGTAGTGCCAAAATATGTTAATAAAGGGTGTTATAAAGTCAAAATAGTGTTGTGTAATGAAATGGAGAAATAAAAAAAATCATTGACCTTCAGATGGACCTTTGTTTTCAGCAAGCAAGTTGAGAAGTGAAAATTTTTGGCAGCCATGAGGATGAGGAGTTAATGACTTGCAAGCGGTAGTAACCAGTAAGGTTAATGAGCCTTATTGACAAATTTCCAAAAGGAGGGCTTACCAAAGGTTCTTGATGGAATGGGTGTTGTTGGTGGGGTCAAAATAGGCATACCAAAGGGGTTTAACAAAAAAAGTGGAGATGTCCTTGTAGAATGGTGTCAGCCTGTAGAACTCTGGAAGGAACCTGATTGAATTACTTTACCTGTAGCACAGTGTCAGCCTGTAGAACTCTGGAAAGAACCAGAGAACGGGGGACACCACAACTACAGACTATATACATTCACACACATAACTAAATACCTAGTCCTAGTGACTTAACATCCCCTAAACTTAGCTATGAAAGATATTACTGATATCCCCCCCATGCAAACATAAACAACTCCAAAAATGAAAAAATAAAGGAAAAAATAAGAAAAGAAAGAATACAGAGAAAATATATGTATATCCTCATTACCACGCACAGACATCTTTCCTTCTAAGCATTGTCCGAGATTGGCCCAGAGATTTTGTAAGTATATCTGCAGGCATTTGAGAAGTGGGAACCCATTCCAACATTGATTTTTTCAGAAAAGTTGTTCATTCACAATATAGAAGCACCTATCCACATGCTGTGTCCTCTTGTTTCCAGGATTGTATTTTGCATTTTCTATTTCTCCTTTTTTTTTCACAGAAGATCTTGATTGGGGGAATATCAGGAAATATATCTTTGAGAAGGTTTGAGATCCAAATGGAATCTTTCATCCCACCACCAAGTGACACATATTCAGAAGTGCATGAAGAGTCACTTACTGTCAACTAGAGTCTTGATGTCTACACAATTAGAAAAGAATTAAGGAGAAGTAGGTGTCCATTTTGTCCTCTTGATAATTCTTTGTTATTCCAGGTGGAATCAGAAAAAGATAGGAGTTCAAGTGGTGAATTTTGGTCAGGATGAATGTGAAGACAGAGGGTGGAAGTGTCTTGGACATATCTGAGAAGTTGGTTGAGAGAAATCCAGTGAGTGGCAGTAGGTTTGTATGAGAAGTGTTCTAAAAATTTGAAATTGAAGGATAGATCTGGTCTAGTTGCTACTGTAACATAACTGAGGGCATCCAGAATAGAGAGATATTTAGCTGTATCAATAGCTACCTCTTCATCCTTGGATGTTGTGATTTCTAGGTTTTTCGGTAGAGGTGATCTTGTGGTTAGTTCAGAGGGTTTATGAGTCTGTAGAATTTTATCAATGAGTTGAAAACTGTGCAGATCAGAACCTTCTGGAAGTTCTTTGATAGCAACACCTACAATACCATCTACATTATCATTCCACTTTGCCTTTAAACTACCATCCAAACCATCCCCCAATTCCTTCAATACCTCCTCACTACTTCCAGTAACTATACCATCATCAACATGAATCTATATCACACCCAAAGATCCCTTCTTCCTAAGAACATAGAAACGTTTATCATACTGACTTTCCTTGTACACCAGAGCATCCAATTTTCTTGCTATATGAGGCCACTAGCATCTTGCTACTTGCTTCATACCATAGAGGGCTTTCTTCAAATGTAGTACATTACCAATGGCATGTAGCTGGTAACCTTCAGGAGGGTGTACCCAAATCACTTCATCAATTGGGCTGTGAAGGTGAGCAGCTGTGACATCAAAAGATTTTACAGGCCATTTGTGATAATCAGCTAAAGTTAGAAGAATATGTTGAGAAGCAAAAGTGGAAGTTGCGGAAAAAGCTTCTGTAAAATCAATAACATACTGTTGTAAAAAACTTTTTGCTACATATTGTGCTTTGTAGGTTGGGGATTTAGATGAAGGATTTTTGATGGTGAAGACCTATTTTGCAGTGGTGAGCTTGGCGCCAGGAGGAAGCTTTTCTTCATACAACACATCCATATCTTTCATGTTAAACAGTTCCCTTTTGCATGCTTGGTCCCACTTACTGCTGTCAGGTGAGAACATAGCTTGCAAATGGGTTCTGGGGATAATGGATGATTGGGACAAACCTTTTTTCACAGTTTCATGTATGGATTTTTCTTGAGAAATAAGAGTCTTTTCATCCTTGAAATCACCTAACTTCATATTTTTGAGAATATGATTAAGAGAACCCTTGGATGGTGGTGGTTGATAAGCAGCTTTGTGAGCAGGAAGTTGATCACCAGGGAAAACAGCCATAGCAGATTCAAAAAAATAGTTTGACTCTGGGTGCCAGAAAATCCAACCTGCAATATTTAAAGAATAACCTACAGACTTACAGACCAAAGCATGTTGGTCCAGTTTGCATCTAGTTTCTTTATGGATATGGGCAAAGTTTTTTTCACCGAATATTCTGAGGTTGGAGTAAGTTGGGCCACAGTTTTACATAAGCTTCAGGGGTTTTTTGTCACCATTCTTGACATTGGGGAGCCGGTTTTAAACATAAGCTTCCCATTTGTAAGCCAGGCCCCAGAAGCATTCAGGTAGTTCACTTGCTAGTAAGATTGTCCTGAAAATGTCACCAACTTTTCTGTTGAAGCATTCAGCTGATCTATTTTGTTCATGGTGGTGAGGACAAGTGATTTCATGAGTAGTGCCAATGTCAGCCAGGATCTGAGCCATCTGTTTACTGTGCGTTTCCCCCCATTGGTTCTTAATGCTTGCAATTTCTTACCGGTAACATTTTCCAGCTTTTTATAAAAGGTATCAAAAGCAGTTGTGGCCTCAGATTTGGCATTAAGCAGAAATACCTCACCATAAGAATTTGAACTTTCCCTGAACATTTCAGCCCATCTTGAACCATGGACAGTAGGATCCATAGGACCAACTAGGTCTCCAAATATAAGGCTCATCATAGATTCAGGTCTTGATTCATGTGTAGCTGAAAGTTTCCTGGTACTTTTTGCTATCAAGAAATCTTGACAGTCAATCTTACCTGGTGGCATAGAGAGGGGTAAGCCAGTACCAATTCCAGTTCTGATGATAGTTCTAATTTTTTTCACTGGTATGGCCAAGCCTTCTATGCCAGTCCATGAGGGAGCCTTTTGCAGCAGGGGGTCATTTGATGTTTTCATTCTTTTTAACAGTACATAGGAGGAAATTATTCAAGGAATAATGGTAAAAGGAAATATTAATTTGATTGAAGTCACTAAACCTAATTACATCTAAGATCCAGCACCTCCTTGTACTTTCCAACTGTCCTGTCATAATCAGATCATCTTTAAAATAAATCCCTAAGATCTTGTCTTCAGAAGATAAACCAAAACAAAAACCACTTTCCACCAAATCAAAAAGAGAAATAAGAGCAGTTCTAACATCACCACAGTAAAAAACATTGGCAATAATAACAAATTTTCCATCTCCTTTTATTTTCAGGTCCCCTATACCAGTAATAAATGAGGAAGGAAAGTTAGTTGCTACTTTGATTGGGATTTGATTTTTAAGAGGTCTGAAATTTCTGAGAAGGCTCACATTTCCAGTGAGATCATGGGTAGCACCAGAATCCAATATTTCCACATTCCCTGAAAGTGCTTCAGGTGACCATTCTGCACTGTTCAGATCAATTTGTGCATCTTGCTCATACAAGGCCTCTATTTTTTCTTCAAAAATAGTGACTTCATCAGCTTCAATCTGTAAATCTCTTACTTTAATTGGTCTACGTTGTGGTCTCTTGTAAGGGATGTAAACCGGTTTGTTTTTTGCATTTGCATCAGACGCAAAGGTTTTAGCATATTCTCTCATGATGTAGAGTCTTTCAGAAAAGGTTGATGAGTAAATATTGTAGGGACAGTGAGCAAAAATATGAGCTGTGGATTTGCATTCATGGCATTGTCTTTGAGCACCAGGGGGTCTGTAAGAGTCCGTTTGATATTGGGGGTGAGCTGCTGCATTAAAAATGGGTTCAGTTGACAAAGATGCAGTAGGAGTTGTTGAAACAGATTCTCTATCTGCCCTTTTTTAAGCTAATGATGGCATGAGTTGGCAGAAATCCTCAAATGTGACAGATTTTGAGTCAGGGCAGTTATTCATAGCAACACAAAGATCAACATTAAGGTCTTTCAGAGATGAAGGTAGTAAAGTGTGGGACATTAGTGCTTTAAAGACTTTATGATCAAAAATCACTCCTTGAAGTTCAATTGCCTCAAAATATTTGTTGAATGTCTCTAGATACTCACTGTGGGACATAAACTGAGCTTGTTTCAGATTGATAAAATTGCATATTGCTGTCATAGTTGAAGTATGATTAGATCTAGAGATTTTGTTGTTAATGTGAAGATATGTTTGATGTGCTTTCCAGTCAGTGGATATCTCATGACGCAGGTGTGGTGAAATGAAGTGTACTAAGATTAAGTGGGAAACTCTATCTTCACATTCATCAGGACCACTATCATCATTCAACACATATGCTCTAGTGACAAAAAGTCTTTGATTAATTCCAATACATTGCAATGCCAGTCAGAATAGTTGCTGCCACTTGTTTCAAGGTTAGGTATAGATTTAGTGAACTCCATGACATTATGTAAGGTGTGTTGTCTCTCTACCATACTAATGGATGGTGATTGTACTGATGCTGACATGTGAGGTGGCAAAGGACGTGAATTACCAACAGGATCAGTCTTCCTAAATGGAAAGACTGATCTCCCAGTTGGGATTTCCCTGTTTGATTTGCTTGTGCATTCAGATAGAGGAGTGGGGTGAAGGGAATGGGGGAGGATTGGAGTGGGGTGGGGTAAAACTGGCATTGGTAGACTTATTGTTAAGTCACTGATTGCTTCTGTAAGGTCCTCTATTGGGTTGGGGACGTTTGCTACTGATTCTGAGGTTAATTTAAGTTTGGTAGATTTGCTTGCATTAGGAGAAGGGATGCAATTGGGTGGATTGCCCATTGTTGGTGGCGCAAAGATTGGGGAGGGGGAAGTTTCAATGTGATTATCAGTAGCAAGGGGATTCTCGCAAGAAAATGGGATTGAGTAGGGGGGTTATTTTGAGCCGGGGAGGATGTTAGGGAGGTAAGGGTAGGAGCAGGAGTAATGGACAATGTGCTAGTTGTGGAGGAGCAAGTTTTGCAGGTTTTGCAATGGATAGTGGGATGAGGTTTAAGAGGGTCAATGCCGAGGCTGTGTACCTCTTGGTTGGATATTGGATGTGTGATCCGGGATGGATTATTTTTGCCAGCAGAAGGTTAGTCTTTTTCAGACATGCACTGAGGGTCTTTCAGTTACTAACATTCTTAGTGTCAATAATGTTGTGGAGTTTTTTTACGGCTAACATTTCAATGCCTGCGGGTACAACCCATAACCTGTAGAACTCCGGAAAGAAATGGAGAACAGGGGAGGCCGCAACTACAGACTATATACATTCACACACATAACTAAGTACATAGTCCTAGTGACTTAACAGAAAGCAGCCTAGTGTCATAATCTGTTGCTCGGTATCAGCACGCAGGACTCCAGAAAGAACCGGAGAACTGGGGATTCTGCGACTACAGGTTATATACTTCTCATGAAATAACTAAGTACATAGCATATTACACATAGGATCCCCCCCACTTAGTTATGGCAGAATATTCCTTCTCTACGTATAATATCCCCCCAATGCCAGTAAGTTAAAAATGATGAAAAATTGCTTATAAAATAGTAAAATAAAAGGAAATAGAGAAGAAAAATAATGATATCAGAAATATAACTCCCATATTTACCAGACACAAACATCCCACCTTCTATTTAACGTTAGAGTAGGGCCTAGTGCCTTTGTTAGAGTGTCAGCACGTATTTGAGCAGTGGGGACCCACTCTAGAAAAGCTTTCTTCAAGAATAGTTGTTTGTTAACAATATAAAAGCATCTATCTACATGTCTTGTTCTTTTGTTTCCAGGGTTATCTTTTGCATTTGCAATTGCACCCTTGTTATTGCAGAAGATTTTTATTGGTGGAATATCAGGAAAAATATCTTTTAGGAGATTAGATATCCATATGCTGTCTTTCATACCATCTCCCAGAGCAAAATATTTGGCCGTGCGAGATGAGTCTCTGAATGCCAGTTGCCTCCTGGAAGTCCAGACAATCGGTGAAGAGTTTAAAAGCAGCAGGTGACCTCTTTGAGCCCTTGAGAACTCTCTGGTATTCCAGGTTGAATCAGAATAAGACACTAGTTGTAGTGGTGCCGTACAGTCAGGGTGGATATGTAGACAGAGTTTTGCCATATGTTAAACATAGCGTAAGAGGTGATGTAATGCTGTCCAGTGAGTTTTTGACGGTGTGGTCTTCCAACATTGGCAGGGGCGTTTGTTGTGTGGTTTGGCGCTGTTTGTGCATGTCTTAATTGACATCTGTTAAGGAATTGGGTATTTTTCTGGTTTTATTCTGTGGATATTGGGTCTGCGGGTATGTGGGTACTATCATTGGATATCCCCAGTTTTTCTCTATATTTTATGTCTTGAAGACATTTTTTATATTCTAAGTTTTAAGGGGGCATTTTTTCATTTTTCATTTATAAAAGATAGCTGTTTAATTTTGTTTTTTGTGTTTTACGGGCTAACCTTAAGTCTTAGGGTTAAGCTCTTAGTACCATTGGATAGAGCTAACTTTTCTCTATATTTCATTTCCCAATGTTGTTATAGTGAAATTCCGTGTTTTAAAGGTTTTAGTAGTTGTAGCTAATTTTTCTAAGTAGATTAGTTGTTTTTATTGGTTATCTGGCTTCAGAGAGGCCGGGCCGCTTCAGGCAGCACCTCCGACGTCGGGCGGCCCGCCCGCTTCTGTTTTAGAAGGTTGGGGAGCGCTTTAGGAGGGTTTTTTATTCAATTTGGTGGGTGCGCATGGGCTCTTAGATAGTGGTCTGTGTGTACATAGTGAATAAGACAGTTTGGGGCAACCTTAATTATCATACAACCATCCGGAGGTGATATCCTTGTTCCTCACTCAGTTTTCACTGTTTTCTGGCCACAATTTGGCTGTGTTTGTTTCATTTAACTTAACTTTGGCAACTGTTTTCTCTGTTATAGTCTTGCAAGCTATAGCAAGTATTATTGCTGTCTCTGGTGTGGATTTGCAGCCTACATCAAGTATCTTTGCTGTCTCTGGTGTGGACATTGTTCTACATTTCAGTTCTTTGGTCTGGTAGTCTGTCTGGTGACTACTTTCTTGGCTCATCAAGCAGTCAAGTGTGTTAAAAAGGGGCTTTAGCAAAACAGGAACCAACTTACTTTAGCAAGTAAATCTCACTCTATTTTTCTAAAGGGACAGGGGATTTTCTCTCTGGTTTTTCTCCAACTCCCTTGGTCAAGGCCTATAGCTAGTACTATAGGATTGTCTACATTTCTGGCACCCAACGTGGGGTAGAACTTGCTAGTTCTTTGGAATCTCTGTTTTCTTTGGTTGGCTCTTTTTGGTGTTTTTTACTGGAAGTATGGCTTCTGGTTCTTCTATTCCTGTAGTGACTGTCAGTGGGGAAGATGGTCCTCCTGCTGTTATGGTTAGGGAGTGTGTAAGGACTAAAACTTGGGATGTTACCAAGTTTAATGGGGAGGATGTGAAGTGGTTTCTGGAGAAATATGAAACTGCTGCTGGTGTGGATGATGCTTCCTACCTGGACATGGTGAAGCAGATAATCTTCTTCATTGGTGATAGGGCAGTGGAGAAGGAGATTGTGGCCATGTCTGGCTACAAGAAGAGGGATTGGAAATTGTTGTGTAGGGAGATGGTGGATAGATGGGGTGTCAGGTTCACTATGGTGGATCTGAACAAGGTTGTCAGTGAATTGAAATATTATGGTGGTGTTGGTAACTTACATAGTTACAGGAAGTTTCTGCTACAGTTTGATCCTGTGGTGGAATATTTGGTGGAAGTGGAGGAGCTGGCACATGAAAATGCTGCCAAGGATGTTTTTTAATCTGCCCTGGCTAGAGATTTCAGGATGGATGTGTTGAAGGAGTTGCCAAGAAAGGAATTGATGAAGACTCTTTCTAATGGGGACCAGAAGTTGCCTGCCTTGGATAAGGTGAAGGAGGCTGTTGAGGCCCATTTGAAGTTATTGGCTGTGGACACCTATCAGGAGGGGTGTGCCAAGTATGTCAGCAAAGTCAGTGAGGCTTTGGCTGAAGAGGAGAGTAGGGTAAAGAAGGAAGAGAAGAATATGGTGGAGGTTCCCAAGCAGGAGAGGGACCCAGTGGTGGAGCAGTTGGCTGATCTCACAAAGCAGCTGCATATTTTTGTTCAGGAGGCTAAGAAGGTCAATAAGGCACCTTCTTAGCCTAGAGATTTTGATAGGAGGTCTGGTAGGAGTGATCTTTCGGTCTGCTTTTATTGCAGCAGGAGGGGGCACAGGTCCAATGATTGTTGGGCATTGAACAGGGATGTTTCTGAAGGAAAGGTGGAATTTGATGGCAGGGTTTTCAAGTTCCCTGATGGTTCTTTTGTGAAGCCCAGTGAGGGGCAGGCTCCTGTTGATTTGGTCAGGAGAAGGGGAGGTCTCAATCAAAGGAGACCAAGGTTTGAGGAGATTCCTGATCAAGGGAAGTCTTCTGGTAAGGAGGATGAGGATGGCAAGGGAAAGGGGAAGAAGGTCAATAAGGTCTCTTTTTCTACTTCCTTTGGTGGTTTGGAGTTGTATTCTTGTGGTGGACAGTCAAGTGGTGAATGCTTGGCTGGTGTTTATGATGTGGAAGCAGGAAGGGTGAGAGCCTAAGAGACGTTCTCAGGCCCAACCAAAGCCAAATGCTTCAAAGGTGGATCCTAAGCTGAGTGCAGCTAGGAAGAGGTACAGCAAAGAGGAGCTGTACAAGATGCAGAAGGGTATGGCTGACATGGGCCCCCCTAGTTTTGGCGCATTGGACATGAATGGTGAGCCAATGCCAATGGAGGTGGATTCTGAATCTGAGGAGGATGTCCCTTTGGATTCATTGCCAAAGCCTGCTGGAGTTAGAGTTTCTGGTGAGGGATCTGGTTTGGTTCCTGTTAATGGTAAACCTGTTGGTGGTGCTGGTCCTCAAGAAGCTTCTAGGACCAAGGTAGTGATGCAAAGAGCTCACTTTGAGAGTCCAGTAGTTTCTGGTCAAGTTAATGTTATGGACTCTGTCCTGGAAAGGATGAATCAGGGTCAGGTTTCCCTATCTTATGGGGAATTGTATGCTATCAGTCCAGGGTTGGCTGATAGGCAGAAAAAGCTGTTGACCAGGAGAAGAGTTTCTTCTGGGGAGGTAGAATACATTTGTGATTCTGCTGAAAAGTTTGGTGAGGGGTTGGAAACTCATTTTTCTGCTCCTCTGGGATATTTCAATGTCACTCTGAATGGCAGGGAGGCAAGGGCATTGGTGGATTCAGGTTCTCAGATAAACCTGATTTCTTTGTTTGAGGCAACTCATTTGGACCTCCCCATCAAAACTGGTATTGGTGGAAATTTGAGAGGGATCGGTGGTCATGTCACTGAATTGGTTGGAACTTAAGAGTTTGTGAAGTTAGATGTTGGCGGAGCCTCAGGGAAGGTTCATTTTTACATTGCTAAAGGTAATGTAAAAGCAGTTTTGGGTGGGCCATTCTTGATGGATTTTCAGGCAAGAATTGGTTATCAATTTGATTTGCAAATCAGCTTGGAGTTGACTGGTGAAGATGAAAGGAGGCTTCACATGAGGTTATCATCCCCTGGAGAGGATGGTTGGGAGACCAGGCCTGGTTTATCTTCAATGTGCCAGTGCATGGATTGTTGTAGGAGAAGGAAAGAAGTTGGTGCCGCCTCTGGTTTTCTGGAGTGTGGCTCAGGCTCTATTGAGAGTCTGTCTTTTTTAGAGTAATGAGGGCTGATCAACCTAGTGCTACAACCTCTCCCCAAGATGAGGAAATCCCAGGTTGTAGTAGGTCAGCTCCCTTGGAGATATACCAAGTGGATTTTAAACTTTCTCTTTTTAATGTTTCTCTTCTCTGCAAGTATTCATCAATTTTTTTATCAAGTCTCTGTTCTCTCTCAAGATTCTTAATTATTTTTAATTCAAGTTCAAGGAAGAATATTGGTTATATATCTTTATTGAAAGATGTGCGGAAAAGTTTTGGGCGGTGAGATTGGGGTCTAAAAGTAAGTCCTCCCAATTGTGCACCGCTAGGGTTTCTTCTACAACTTTCAAAAATATTACCTGGGCCACACCTGTGAGCATTGGGGAAACCCCTGGTTATTTTTGTAGGTCAGAAGAAAACTCAAGAAAAGGAGATAAAAATTTCAAGATAATTCAAGAAAATCAAGAAAAAAATCTGAAGATAATGAAGAAAGAATATTCAAAATAATTTTGTGAAGATCATCAAGATCAATTTTTGGGCCTCCAGCATGAGGTTAAACTGCAAAATTTTAAAAGAGTTGATTCTGAAGATGAATCAAGATTTGAAGATTTGGAAGACGGAAGTCAAGATGAAGATTTGGAATTGCGGAAAAGTTTTGGAGTGGTGAGATTGGGGTGTAAAAGTAAGTCCTCCCAATTGTGCACCGCTAGGGTTTCTTCTACACCTTTCAAAAACATTACCTTGGCCACACATGTGAGCAATGGGGAAACCCTTGGTTTTTGTTCCAGGTCTGGTGGTGAAGATTTCCTGAAGATCCCTCAAGTTGAAGGTGGAGAGGCGAAGTATAAGAAGGTAGCGCAGAAGATTAGGCCTGTCAATGAGCCTATGATGGTGGGTTTGAATCCTCCCTTGAAGAGACCTCCTTTGTCAAGAGATCCATACTGTACTCCTTTGGTGAAGAATCCTCCAGAATTTGTAGAGATGGCTAGGGTGACTGTGGAAAGGTTGAAAGTTGTTAATTTTGGTCCTTATGGGTGGTTGTCTGAAGAAGAAAAGAAGTTGTTGTTGCACTTTATTGTGCTAAGGGAAAAGGCTGTGGTGTTTGTTGAGGAGGAAAGGGGTGTATTGAAGCACTCTTATGGGGAACCTTACTTGATTCCTGTGGTTTGTCATGAACCTTGGCAAATCAAACCTATTCTGATTCCAGCCGCTATTAGAGAGGATTTTGTGGAGATTGTTAGGGAAAGAGTCAGGACTGGGTTATACGAACAATCGACATCCAGGTACTCAAGTCCGGTTTTCTGTGTAAAGAAGGAGAATGGGAAGTTGAGGATGGTTCATGATCTTAGAGCCTTGAATAGAGTCACTATCAAGGACGCTGGTATGCCACCAAGTGCAGAGAATTTTGTTGAAGATTTTTCTGGAAGGGTATGTTATGGTTTGGGTGATATTATTGGTGGTTATGATGAGAGGGAACTTCATACGGATTCAAGGCCTCTCACAACTTTTGAGACTCCTTTGTGAAGATTTCAGCTCACTAGGTTGCCTCAAGGAGCAACTAATTCAGTGGCAGTTTATCAAGCACAGATGGCTTGGATTTTGCAGGATGAGGTTCCTACTCATGCTGGTATTTTTATTGATGATGGTGGAATTAAAGGACCATCCACTGATTATGGTAATGAGGTGTTAGCGGAGAACCCTGGCATAAGGAGGTTTGTTTGGGAATATGCAATAACTCTAGAGAGAGTGTTGTTTAGGATTGAAGAGGCTAGTTTGACCATTTCAGGATCAAAATTCTGTTGTTGTGTTCCTGCTTTGAAAATTCTGGGTCATGTGGTATGTAAAGAAGGAAGGGTTCTAGCAAAAAAGAAGATTAATAGAATTCAGTCATGGCCAAGGCCTAAAAATACTACTGAAGTCAGGGGATTTTTTGGTGTATGTGTATATGTCAGGATTTTTATTAAGGATTTTTCTTTGTTGGCTTCACCTTTAAGGAAGTTGACCATAAAAGATGCAGATTGGGAATGGACTGAAGAGTGTGAAGAGGCTTTTCAGAAGTTGAAAAGGGTTGTTGGTGAAGATATTGTTCTTCAAAAGTTGGATTATGGTGTTGGTGCTGGAAAAATTTATCTGGAAGTGGACTCAAGTTATATTGCTGCTGGTGCTGTTTTGTCTCAGGAGGATAAGACTGGGAGGGTCAGGCCAGTAAGATATGAGTCTGTGGTGTTTAATGAGGTGGAATATAGGTATTCTCAACCTAAGTTGGAATTGTGTGGTGTAGAAAAAATTTTAAAGAAGCTACAGATGGTTTTGTGGGGGCAGCATTTTGAGCTGCAGGTGGATGCAAAATCTTTGGTTCAGATGATCAATACACCTAGTCTTCCAAATGCTCCAATGACTAGGTGGGTGGCATTTATTCAACATTTTTCTTTTGACCTGGTACACAAACCAGGCAAAACTTTTACTATGCCTGATGGATTATCAAGGAGGCCACCTACAGATGAAGATTCTGAGGCTGAAGAGTTCGATGAAGATGTTCCAGTGGTTAGGGCCAGCACAAAGGGTGCTGAAGATTTTTCTGACCTCCCCCAAGAGGCTAAACTGGCTGGATCTGATCTTGATTCTGGTGATCAGGATGTTTTTGTTGATGAAGATGGAGTTGTTTTTTGGGACAGCTCAAATTTGAAAAAGGGTGTTTTTGTTAGTGAACTGGATTCTCACAAGGTTCAGTGGAAAGAGAAGGACGTGCCAAAATTTAAGGATTGGTGTCCTGGTTGGGCTGCTCAATTGGCTCATGTTCACACTGGTTATTTTGATGATAGAATTGTACCCTTGGATGTTGTTTTGTTATATTTTGAAGATGAGACCTGGGGTCAGTCTGGGTTTTATTTTATTTTGGTGGAATATCTGTTGACCTTGGAGAGGCCAGATAGTTGTGATGATGATACTTGGTTGGCAATCAAGAAGAAGAGTCCTGGATTTTATGTGTCAGGAAGAAGGTTGATGAGGAGAAGGCATCCTAATCCTCAAGTGGTGGTGACTCAGAAGAAGGGTCAAGAACTTGTGTTGAAGTCTTTGCATGAAGACCTTGGTCATAGAGGCTTTGGGGAGACTTATAGAAGAGTAGCAGACAGATTTTGGTGGCCAGGTATGAAGTTGGCTGTGCAGGGTTGGGTTCAATCTTGTGAAGAATGTCAAAGAAGAAGTCACTTGAAACCTAAAGAGGTGGGCCATGCTACTGGTGAATCAACTGTTTTTGGAAGAGTCAGTCTGGATGCTGTCCATATTAAAGAGGGCAGGTATAAATACTTGATTGTTGCTAGGGATGATTTGTCAGGTTGGGTTGAGGCAGTGCCTCTGGTTAATTTGACTTCCAAGAATGTGGCAGAGTTATTGAAGAAGGAGTGGATTTATAGGTATGGGTTGATGAAGTTGGTGACTGTTGATAGCGGGCCAGAGTTTGGTTCCAAATTTAAAGAAGCTGTGGCTAGTGTTGGTTCTAAAGTTAGAGTGGCTACACCTTATTATCCTGAAGCTGAAAGCATGGTTGAAAGAGGCCATCAAGTTATCAAGAATGCTTTAATGAAGATGTGCGGAGATAATGCTGAAAAGTGGAGGCATTATTTACCCTTGGTGTTATTTGCTGATAGGGTCACTGTGAAGAGGACAACTGGCTATTCTCCTTATGAGTTAATGTTTGGTCAGAAAGCCATTCTACCAGTGGACTTGGAAGCTGTCTCTTATCTTGGAATTGATTGGGATGACGTGCACTCAACAGAATATTTGCTCTGTGCCAGGATGCAACAGTTGGAATGTAGAGAGGAATGTCAGGAGAAGGCATACTCTAGAATAATGAAGATTAGAAATCAATCAGTCAGGTACTGGGACAAGAAGTTGGCTCATAGACTTAGGAATCCCTTGAAACCTGGTTGTTTGGTTTTGGTGTATAATAGAAGTTTGGAGAGTTAGTGGGGCAAAATGTTTGCTGACAGATGGAATGGACCTTACAGAGTCAGATCTCAGGTATCTGGAGGTTCTTATGTTTTGGAAGAGTTGGATGGTGCAGTCTTGAAAAAGAGGGTGGCTGCAGACCAAGTGAAGAGGTTTTATCCCAGAGGCACTAGGCATGAAGAAGATTGACTCCGCAATGAGGATAAACTATGGACCATTCTTTAATTTTGGTTTTTTTTGTGGTGATGCTATGCATCTGTTTGTTGGAATTTCTTGTTAGAGGGTACCCATGGGTGGGGCTTCTAGATTTGATCTTGACAAGTGTGGGGGTGACTGATGGGCTGGCTGCTCTATCAACAGTTACCCCAGATTGTCTGTTTCCAACCCTTTCTCTTAATTTGGTTGAACCCTAGTATTGGTTTCTTTTCACAGGTTTTAGTCCTCTATGACTTTAAACTGGTAATTCCTTTGGTTTTCAAGTGCCGCACTCTTCACTCTTATTGGTTTTGGTTTTTTTTGTGTTGAATGTTGTGTTTTTGTTAGAAGGTACCCAGGGGGGCTTCTAGATTTTATTTTGGCAAGTGTGGGGGTAACTGATGAGCTGGCTGCTCTGTAGAACAGTTACCCCAGAATGTCTGTCTCAAGTCTTTTTTTTTTCCCAGTTGAATTCTAGTTCTTTTGTTTATTATTCAGGTTTTAAGTCCGCTATGAGTTTAAACTGGTTTGGGACTGGCTTCTTTATCTTTGGTTCTTTCAGATTGGTGGTGGATCACTGGTGGTCTCCCATCATTTTTACTTATTGGAGGGAGCCCACCCAGTGATCATTTCTATGGACTGGACTTTCTCTTATTGGACCATCTATGGAGCTGGACTTTCTTTGATTTTGCAGTTATGTTTTTGCTAGATAGTAGTTTTAGATTATTTTCTTTTTTCTTGTTTTTTCTTTTAATTTTTTATGGGGGTTGTTTAAAATTATAAAATCAAAAATATAGGGTGTTACCACATCAGGGTCACCTGGATGTGGGCAGGAATTGGTGGGGAAAGGCTCATCAATTGGCCGGGCAATGCTATTTTATCATTTTAGTTTATTTTATTTTTTTTATTTAATTTCATTTTTCTATTATTTTTATTTTTTATTTTTTTCTATTTATTCTCATTTTTACCCTTAATTTATGTTTCTTATTTCAAATTTTTTTTAAATTTTTAAGGTGTTTCTAAATCAAGGTGCACTTGGATGTGGGCAAGGTATCAGGGGATCAGCTCATCAATTGGCTGGGGGATACCAATTTTATATATAATTATTTATTTCATATTATTTTATTTAGTTCATTTACATTTTATTTTCAAATTTTCTTATGATTAGTAGTTTAGTTAAAATAATAATAATAATAATAATAATAATAATAATAATAAATTCTGAAATTATTTTTATTAATTGTTTTATATTATTATTATGTTTCTAATCTTTTTTCAGGAGCTCATTGTCTGGATGATGAAGCTTCTGGAGGCTTGTCCGGATTGTGATGTTGTTGTTTTTTTGTTTGGATTGTGGGAAGCACTGTGTTCTTTAAAGTGCATCCTGCTGGAGAGATTATATGGATTTTAATGGGCAGGAATTGGATTAGAGGGAATTTCAGAGGAGGAAGAAGAAGAGGCAGGAATGGAGTGCTGGAAGGTGTGCTTAATGATCCTAGACATCTTCCAGTGGTTGTCCAACAGGCGCTTTCTCAGGGATTTTTCAAAGTCATTCAAAGGTCCATGGAGGGCAAAGGCTTTTAGCATGTTGGAACACATGGTGCTTAGGTGTTTTTTCATGTCTCCATAATCCAGGGTCAAAGAAGTTTCTAGAGGTTGGCCAACTCCAATAGTAGATTCAGGAGGAGGGGTGCCAACTAGAAAAGAAGAATTGGATCAGTAATTATTTTTTTTGAAGAAATGGGATGAATTAATTTGGTACTTACAGATTGGAAGCTCATCAAATTTGTAAGCAGCCAGAATTTGGATCTCTGAAGATTTTGGAATGGTCATAGTGGGTGGATCAATCAGGGAAAGATATGGATTCTCTTGGTCTTCCTCTGAAAGATTTTTAGAAGGTGAACTAGGAGGCTGATGTTCCTGGGGCATAGTTGAAGCATTGGAATTGTTGTTGTTGTTGTGGTTGTTATTTCTGTTGGATTCAGCTGGAGGGGGTGCTGGTGATGGAGTATCAGGGTTGTTAAAAGATGGAGCAGGAGAGGGTGATTTGGAAGCGGATTGATCTCTTCTGGATGGAGCTTTTGAAGGGATGGAACTGTCAGAAGAGTAGTTGGCTGACAGAGGAGAGGTGTAGTTTTGTTATCTTAACTGGGGACAAAGTTGTTGCTTTGGTGCAGTGTTGGGTGCTCTGGTTTCTTCTTGGGGTCCTCTGGCAGGTCTCCTAGAAGTTTGGGAAAATTTGGAGTTTTTGGACCTTGGAAGGGTTGGCTGCATTGCTCTGGGAGCAGTGGGAGGTGATTGCGTAGAGTTGTGTTTGTTGATTGATTGAATTTGGATGTTTCAGTTGTTTTTGGAGGGTTTGAGCCTGATTTTCACTGTATAGTGAGGCGGGCGGGCCGCCTGGACGTGGTCTAGAAGCCTGGGAGCTGATCTTGAAGCTTTTGGAGCTAATTTAGCAGAGATAAAAGCAGTTTCTTGGGAAGCTAAGGCTAATATTTTGGGAAGAGTTCTGGAAGGTGCTGAAGATAAAGAAGAAGAGGCAGGACCAAGCTCTGGGGATCTGGTAGGGGATCTGGAGATGTATTTATGAGAAGGTGAAGGAGGAGGAATAGGGTAGTTGGCATCTCTGTCACATTTTTTCTTTTTGGAATAGCAAGAATCACAAGCCCTGTTGTAGAATTTGGCTTCAGGAGTTGGAAGAGTGAAGGTGCAAGGTCTGCACATGTGGATGCACTGTTTGCAGGCATAGTCCTTGGGAGCAGTGAAGCAAGGAAGAGTAGAAGGGTTAACATCAGGAGATCCAGCCATGATCTTTGGTGAGAAAAGATGATGGAAAGGGATAGGAGGAGATTTTTTGTCAGTGATGGGTAGATGATGAAGTGAAGGTGGAAGTTCAGCAGGTTGGCTGTAGAGGTGTTCTGTATGAAATTGGCTGCGTCTATTTTATGCAAAATTCTGCAAGTCCATCAAGACTTTAAACTGAAATCTGGTTTCTGTTAGTCCTCCAAGACTTTAAACTGGCTGGTTTCAAGATTTTATCAAGACTCTAAACTGAAAAATCTATGGTATCAAGATCAGTCCATAAAGACTTTAAACTGAAATCTGGTTTCTGTTAGTCCTCCAAGACTTTAAACTGGCTGGTTTCAATATTTTATCAAGACTAGTCCATCAAGACTTTAAACTGAACACTGTGTTAGTCCCCCAAGACTTTAAACTGAGGATTTTTGTTGGTTGAGTCCCCCAAGACTATAAACTGAGGAATGGGTTTTGTTGTTGGAGTTGGTTTTGAAAGATTGGTGGAGGGTATCCACAGGGGGAGCCTCCAAATTTAGCAAAGGCAAGTTTGGGGGTAATTGATGGGCTGGCAGCTCTATTTACAATTACCTCAGAATGTTAGTTTTTTCTCTGTGTCTTAATTTGGTTGATCTCTGGTGCTGGGTTTATGATTTAGGTTTTGAGTCCCCCAAGACTTTAAACTGAGGGTTTTTGAGTCACCCAAGACTATAAAATGAGGATGGTCCCCCAAGACTTAAAACTGAAGGTTGTTTGTGGTTACATCCTATAGAGGGTGTGGTCAATTTTTCTTTTTTGAATCAAACTTAAGTACTAGTGGAATTACAGAGGGAATCAAGAGATGAAATGAAGTGTTCAGAATTAGCCTTGAACTGGTGAATGAGGTGTCTTCTGTTCTCAATGTCCTGTGGATCTCTAGCAGGAGTGGATTGGAAGTAGTGAAGCAGAAGTTGTTTCTGTTGAGATGTGTGTTGTTGGAACTTGTCCTTGATATTGGGAAAGTGGTTTGGTGTTGGTGGTTCAATGGATCCTACATTGTTATCATCACTATCAGAAGATGGAGGAACTGAGAAGTCATCAGTTTAAAGTTGAAGGAAGAAATGAAAGTTCTTTACCATCAGATGGACCAGGGATGGTGGAACTAGTTGTTTTATGGGTTGTGGCACTCTTCTGGGAAGGGTGAAGCTTTTTGATTAATCTGGGTATCAGGATGGATGGCCTAGATCTTTTAGTGCTGGAAGAAGATGGACCAGGTTGGGGTGGAGGTGAATCCATTGCAGAAAATAATGGACCAGGTCTGTAGAAGGTCTTCTTTCTGGATTAGCAGACATCACAGGACGTTCTGTATGGATGGACAGGAGGTGTGATGGTGCAGATTAGATTATTGTCAATGCAGTATGGGCAAGGACCCATTACAGAGGCAGATTTGGGAAGAAGGTTGAACATGGTGGTTTGATAAAGAAAGAATGTGGACATTCTTAATTGGAGGGAGGATGTGGTCTTCCAACATTGGCAGGGGCCTTTGTTGTGTGATTTGGCGCTGTTTGTGCATGTCTTAATTGACATCTGTTAAGGAATTGGGTATTTTTCTGGTTTTATTCTGTGGATATTGGGTCTGCAGGTATGTGGGTACTATCATTGGATAGCCCCAGTGTTTATCTATATTTTATGTCTTGTAGACATTTTTTATATTCTAAGTTTTAAGGGGGCATTTCTTCATTTTTCATTTATAAAAGATAGCTGTTTAATTTTGTTTTTCGTGTTTTACGGGCTAACCTTAAGTCTTAGGGTTAAGTTCTTAGTACCATTGGATAGAGCTAACTTTTCTCTATATTTCATGTCCCAATGTTGTTATAGTGAAATTCCGTGTTTTAAAGGTTTTAGTAGTTGTAGCTAATTTTTCTAAGTAGATTAGTTGTTTTTATTGGTTATCTGGCTTCAGAGAGGCCGGGCCGCTTCAGGCAGCACCTCCGACGTCGGGCGGCCCGCCCGCCTCTGTTTTAGAAGGTTGGGGAGCGCTTTAGGAGGGTTTTTTATTCAATTTGGTGGGTGCGCATGGGCTCTTAGATAGTGGTCTGTGTGTACATAGTGAATAAGACAGTTTGGGGCAACCTTAATTATCATACAACCATCCGGAGGTGATATCCTTGTTCCTCACTCAGTTTTCACTGTTTTCTGGCCACAATTTGGCTGCGTTTGTTTCATTTAACTTAACTTTGGCAACTGTTTTCTCTGTTATAGTCTTGCAAGCTATAGCAAGTATTATTGCTGTCTCTGGTGTGGATTTGCAGCCTACATCAAGTATCTTTGCTGTCTCTGGTGTGGACATTGTTCTACATTTCAGTTCTTTGGTCTGGTAGTCTGTCTGGTGACTACTTTCTTGGCTCATCAAGCAGTCAAGGGTGTTGAAAAGGGGATTTAGCAAAACAGGAACCAACTTACTTTAGCAAGTAAATCTCACTCTATTTTTCTAATGGGACAGGGGATTTTCTCTCTGGTTTTTCTCCAACTTTCTTGGTCAAGGACTATAGCTAGTACTATAGGATTGTCTACAACGGTTGTGAAGAAAATCTGGCAAGAAAGTTAACAGAGAATTATAGGTCAGGCCTGGTGGCTACAGCCACATAGCTTAATGTCCCTAAGATGGATAGATATTTGGAGGTTTCTATTGCCTCTTCATCATCACCTGCGGTTGTAATGACTAAATTATTGGGGAGAGGGGAGATGGTTTTTAACCCAGCCGGGTTGTGTGTTTTTAAAATTTTATCAATAAGTTGATAATTATTGAGGTCAAATCCCTCTGGAACTTCCTTGATGGAAAGAGCTACAATACCATCAACTTTCTCACTCCACTTTACCTTTAAACTGCCCTCTAAGCCCTCTTCTAACTATTTTAATACTTGCTCACTACTCCCAGTGACAATCCTATTGTCAACATGTATCCAGATGACACCTAAGGAACCTTGTTTACAAAGAATATAAAATAATTTATCATATTGACTTGCCCTGTATCCAAGAGTGTCAAGTTTTCTGGCAATATGGAGCCACCAGCATCTTGCCTCCTGCTTGGTGCCATAAAGAGCCTTTTTTAGGCAAAGCACATTTTCACTGTCTTTTAGCTGGTAACTTTCGGGAGGGCGTACCCAGATAGCTTCATCAATTGGGCTGTGAAGGTAAGCTGTGGTCACATCAAATGATTTAATAGGCCATTGGTGGTGCGCAACTAAAGTAAGTAGTATACGTTGTGAGGCAAATGTAGCTGTAGGGGCAAACATCTCCGTAAAATCAATACAATATTTCTGGAGAAATCCTTTAGCAACATATCTTGCCTTTTAAGTTGGAGAATCAGATGACAGGTTTTTTACGGTGAAAACCCATTTGGAATTGGTCAGTTTTGCACCAGCTGGTAATTTTTCTTCATACCAAACATCCATGTCAGACATGTTTTTTAGTTCTCTTTTACAGGCTTGTTCCCACTTAGTGCAATCAGAAGAAAGCATAGCCTGGAGATGGGTTTGAGGGATGATGTTTGACTGTGTTGCTGACTGCTTTTTCTTGGGACATAAAAGTATTTTCATCCGTAAAATCACCTAATTTCATATTATTGAGTATATGATTTAAATTTCCCTTAGAAGCTGGCGGTTGGTAGGAAATGTCATGTGTTGTTAATTTATCTCCCAAGAAAATAGCCATAGCTGATTCAAAGAAGGTATTTGTTTCTTTGTTCCAAAAAATCCACCTGGAGTTGTTCAAGGAGTATCCCACACACCTGTGAATGAGGGCACGCTGGTCAAGTCTTCTGCATGTCTCTTTGTGAATGTGAACAAAAGCCAATTCTCCAAAGACTCTGAGGTTGGAGTAGTTTGGGTTTCACTTGTACATCAATTGCAGTGGGGTTTTATTGCCTGTTTTGATATTGGGAAAGCAGTTGTGCACATGGGCTGCTCACTTATATGCTAGTCCCCAAAAACATTCCAGAAGTTCACTTGCTAGTAGTATGGCCCTAGCAACATCCCCAACCGTTCTGTTGAGTTGCTTGGTGGTTCCATTTTGTTCATGATGATGAGGACATGTAATTTCATGAGTAGCACCAATGTCAGCCAAAACTTGTGCCATATTCTTGCTTTGCATTTCTCCGCCATCTGTTTGGAGGGTCTGGAGTTTTCTACCTGTTACATTCTCTAGTTTTTTGTAGAAAGAGATGAATTCCGCTGTTGCCTCAGATTTTGCATTAAGGAGGAAAACTTTTCCATATGAGGTGGAGTTTTCTCAGAAAATGGCTGCCCATCTAGCGCCATGTATTGTGGGATCCATTGGCCCTACAAGGTCTCCCACAATCAGGCTCATTAAAGAATCAGGTCTGGATTCTCTGGTAGAAGACTCTTTCCTGGTGCTCTTTGCTATTAAACAATCCTGGCAGTCAATTTTTCCAGGTGGAATTGTCACGGGTAGTCCAGTCCCCATACCTACTTTGATGATTTTCTTAATGATGTTTTCACTTGTATGTTGCAGTCTCCTGTGCCAGTCCATCAAGGATCCTTTAGCAGAAGGTGGTCAGTGGATTACTGTATTCTTCTTAGTGATACGTAGAAGGGAGGGATGCAGTGTGTAGTATGATAAAGAGATATCATTATTATTGCACTCATTATTTGTAAGTACATCTAGAACCCATTGCCTTTGTGTATCCTGTAGGCGGGCTTCCACTATCAGTTCATCATTATAAAAAATATTAAGGTTTTTATCATTGGAACATAAGCCAAAAGTAAATACACAATCCACAAGATCAAATAAAGAAATTAAATTAGTTCTAACATCAGGGCAGTAAAAAACATTTGTAATAGTAACAATTTTTTCATTGCCGTTAATTTTCAGTTTGCCTATTCCAGTTATAAATGAAGAAGCTCAGTTAGTTGCAACTTTAATAGGGATTTGTTTATTCAGAAGTCTGAAGTTTGCCAAAAGGCTCACATTGATGGTTACATGGTGTGTTGCTCCACTATCCAGTATAGCAAAATTATCAGCAAGGGAATCAACAGACCATTCCGCACTATTCAGGTCAATGTTTTCAACTGCATTGTATAGGGCTTCAATGTTTTGTCGATGATGCTGATTTCATCTGTTTCAACAGCCACTTCTCTAGCGTGAGCAAATCTGTTTTGTGGGCGCTTGAATGGCAGTTGGATGGGTTTTCTCTTTGACGGGTTGTTACAATTATTGGAGGCATATTCCCGGAGGAGGTACAGACAAGTAGAGAAAAAAGGAGACATGATATTATACGGACAGTGCGCGATAGAATGTGTGATCACTTTGCACTCAAAACATTGTTGTTGAGAGTCAGCTGGTTGATAGGAGTTGACTTTACAAGCAGGTGGCGCTACAGCATTAAAGACGTGATCCATAGTCATAGATGTTGAGGGAGTTGGGAAATGACCCTGATGATCCAGGCGGTTGCATTCAAGACTTGGTATTAGCTGACAATAGTCTTCATAAATGAGCAATAAGGAGTCTTGTCGGTTGCCCAGTGCAATGCATAGGTCAACATATATATCCTTCATTGAGGATGGAATCAACGCATGTGTCATTAGAGCTTTAAACATCTTGTTATTCATTATAACACCTTTTTGTTCAATGGCTTCAAAATATTTGTTTATCGCCTGTAGGTAGTCTGATGAGGTGGAAAATATTTGAAATTTCAGATTAAGGAAGTCAGAAATTGCCAAAATGATCAAAGTATGGTTGGATCAGGTAAACTTATTCACCAGGTGTAAATAAGCCAGACGCTGTAAAGAGTTCTAAAGTACTAAGCAGTAGACACAATGCGAGATGGTTTGGTTCTCCTTTTTAATTTCTAAAAAGAAGCGCCTGCCACTCTTATTTTTAAAGACAGCACAATAATGTGTAACACAAATATCTGATTAGAAAGTTTATAAGTTGAGAGATAAGTAAAAGATCAGAAAAAGATCAGAAAAAAACAAATATTACTATCTGGATATTTCTATTCTTAACAAGTGCTAATATCCACAGCTACTCCTTCTTGAAGCGCTCTCTTTGAATATGCCTTATTAAAGCAATAAAATAACTCTAATAATAGTCAATCCTACTGAATCTATATATTCTCTCTATGCTGTGTTTTTCCACTGTACTATATGAAATACACACACAGATGCGCAAATGACAAAGACTTAGAAATATCTCTAATATTATTCTCAAACAAATGACCACAGAAAAATTAATATCTTATACTTGACTTCACAATTATTAACTAATCATATGTTAACTAATTATTTGTCAATTGTTATTATTTTTCCTACTCAATGTCCTTCTTTTATTGTATAGTCCTCCTTTTTATATTTTTCCAGCGCTCAAGACACAGTTCCCTAGTGGATCTCCAGCACTGCCTCTAGCACCACATTAGTAAAATAATAACTATTCTATTAGTAAACTACGTACATTGCTTGTAGCAAATACAGCACCTAATTGCACCCTATGCTTACTAACACTAGTTTTTAACTTGTTTCACTCATACTCCATATACGCGCTCTTGACTATACCTTCGTTTTGTTTCAGCGCTACTTCCAGGTTTGACCCATTCTAATGCTGATCCTAGTTGCCTTGACTCTTGGGTAGTTTTCTTTTGTGATCAAATCCCCATGCTCCTTGCCTCATTACTAGTCGATAGTCCTGGTAATTTACTTGACTAGTTAGACTCTGCAACTTACGTTACTTGTCTCAATAATTATAGAACTTTCCACGGTGCAGTATATTATGCACTTCAGTCCTCCTTAAGCCATAACTCTTTCCTTAATGCGTAACACACAATTATTGGAAAACCCAAATCCATATTGTTTAGCGCTTGCGGTGTGGCATTCCAAATCTGGGTAGGCTACTTAGGTGAAAATTTGATTGGACCTTGGTTGGAAGAAAATCATGGTGTTAGCGGGTGTTAACTTGGTTGAAGGGAGTTAACTGGATTTTTTTTGGGTGGATTTATGGTGATTTTTTTTGAAGGATTTATGGTGTTTTGGAATGGATATATGTTGGTATTCCTATTGTTATTTGATGGTTTCATGGATAGGGTATTGGTTTTACTGGATTTTCTAGGGCTCTCTTGGTATTTTTGGTGGATGAAGTGTGCTCATGGAGTAGCCATTTTTTTCCAGTGCGCTCCGGTGCGCTCTGGTTCGCTCCGGTGATTTTCCGGTGCAAAAGCGAAGTGTACTGGAAAAATTCTGTCATTGTGGAAAAGTTTGGTTATGGTGAAAAGATTAACTCACTCTGGCCAAATTAGCTCATTGTGGCAAAATTTGCTCACAATGGGAAAGTCTGATCACCAGTGCAAAGTTTGGTCACTGCAGAAAGTCTGGGCACTGTGGTAAAGTTTGGTCACTGTAGGAAAGTCTGATCACCAGTGCAAAGTTTGGTCACTGCAGAAAAGTCTGGGCAATGTGGTAAAGTTTGGTCATTGTAGAAAAGTCTGATCACCAGTGCAAAGTTTGGTCACTGCAGAAAAGTTTGGCTATTGTGGCGAAATTTGGTTAGAATTTATCATGCTTGTTAGATCCATAGTTTATTGTAGATCCTATGCATGTAGGGTATTGTTGGAAAGGTATGGAGGAGGAGAATCAGATAGAAGGGGGAGAATCTTAGTCTTCTACATGTTTTTTGTCTTTTAGTTTCGATAACAAGGGTCTTTTTTGATAATTAACAATATTTAACATATAACAACAATTATAATAAAAAATATCAACATATAGGGTACCATTGGATAGCTCTCATCCTTGGTGACTCAAATTTATTTCTTTTCTTATAAATTTTATAAAATAGAAATATAATAAAGAACACTCTTTAATTTTGGTGGGAAACTTGGTAAATCTGGGGCAGACCTTTAATAAGGCACCTTTGAACAGATCATCCCAAGGGTAGTTTCTGGGGTACTTTACTGTACTTTTCAGTCTCTGGGGCAAGTGTTGCGGCTTGTTCTAAGTATTTGCTGTGACTAGTATCAGTGTAATCTGGTATTAGGTATTTGTTTTGGGGGTGTAATCATTTATTGCACTTATTTTTTTTTCTATATTATAGGTTTCCAACACTTTCAAAGTCTTTCTCTCAGATTTTCAACTTATCCAACTCTTCAAGCTTAGTTAATTGAATCTTACGTTTACTTAGAGGGACAGGGATTTCTTTTTGTTTTTCCAAATCCCTTGGATTCTGCCTGCAGAAAGGTGACTGTAGGAGTCTACTCTACATTTTTGGCGCCCAACATGGGGTTCAAATTCTCTAGCTTCTGAAGAAACTTACTTGTTGGACTTCGGGATTTTGGTTTTCTGGTTTTTGGATTTTGATTGGTTGGTTATTTGGTGATTCTGGTAACTGGCTGAACCAGTACAGGATCTGTGGTAGTAGGGATCTAGGTATAGGGCTGAACCCTTTCTATATCTGTTGTTTTTGTTTTTGTTTGTTGTTTTATCCTAGTAAAGGGCTGAACCCTCGTAGGATATTGTCGGTTGTCTGGTAAAGGGCTAAACCCTTGCAGATTTTATTAGTTTCTGGTGCTATTTGGGATGTCTTCTCCATCTGGTTCTGGTGTTATTGCTGCTGCTGCTGATGGTTTCAGGCCTTCAGTAAGGATTCAAACTTGGGATGGGCCCAAGTTTGTTGGTGATGTTGATAAGTGGTTTTTAGGCAGATATGAGGCTGCTGCTGGAATTGATGGGGCTTCTCATTTAGATATGGTGAAGCAGGTAATCTTTTTCATTGGTGATAGGGAAGTTGAGAAGGAGATTACTGGTATGGAGGGTTATAAAACTAGAGATTGGAAAAGGCTTAGTAGGGAAATGGTGGACAGATGGGGAGTCAGATATTCAATGGTGGATTTAAATAAGGTTGTTGGAGAATGGCAAGTGCAGGGTGGAATAACTTCTTTGGTGAGTTATAGGAAATTTGTTGGTAGTTTTGAAACTGTGGTGGAATATCTGGTGGAGGTAGAGGAATTGGCTCATGAAAATGCAGTCAAAAATTTATTTTGGTCTGCTTTTGGGAGGGATGTTAGGATGGATGTGTTAAAGGAGTTGTCTAGGAAGGGTTTTATAAGAAACTTACCTAATGGGGAGCAGAAGTTTCCTGCTCTTAAGGTGGTTAAAGAATCAGTGGAGTCTCACCTCAGGCTTTTGGCTGTGGACAGTTATCAGGAAACCTGTACACAGTATGTCAGCAAAATTAATGAAGTTTTGGCTGATAATAACTATATTATGAAGAAGGCTCAGGAGGCAAGAAAAGCTCAGTTGGGGAAACCGGTTCCTAAGGTGGATAAAAATGTGGATAAGGAGATGGTGGATCAATTGGCTGACTTAACAAAGCAATTGAAAATTTTTGTTCAAGAAACTCAGAAGGCCAGCAGGGTTTCAGCTTCTTCTTCATCATCTTATTCAAGTAGAGGTTATTATAGGAGGAATGGTGGTACTGTTGATGTTTGGATTTGTTCCTACTGTAACCGGAAGGGACATAAGTCTAATGATTGTTGGACTTTGAATAGGGATCAGGCTGCTGGTAGAGTAAAATTTGATGGAAAGGTATATAGGTTTCCTGATGGATCTTTTATCAAGCCCAGTGAAGGTCAGGCTCCTTTGGATTTGGTGAGGAGGAATAGTATGGGTGAAAAGAGAGCTAGGTTTGAGAAATTGCCTACTGAGGCTTCTTCTGGTACTGGAAATAATTCTGGAGATAAGGGGAAGGAAAAAGAGGTTAGTAAGGCTACTTTTTCTACTTCATATGGTAATTTGGAGTTAGTAAAGGTTGTTAAGGCGGATGGTGAGTGTATGGCTGGTGTATATGATGTGGAGGCTGCTAGGAGGGCGACTGATTCTAAAGCTAGAAGCAGTATTTCTAATCAGTTAAGGTCAAGAGGTGGAAAGGCGGATTCTAAGAAGGCTGAAGATCCCAAAAAGATTTATACGCCTGAAGAAATTTGTCAGATGCAGAAGGGGATAGCTGATATGGGTCCCCCTAGTTTTGGAGCTTTTGATCTTAATGGTGATCCTATGCCTTTGGATGATGGTTCAGATACAGAGGAGGATGTGCCTTTGGCTTCTTTGCCTAGGCCAAGTTCTAGTGGGCCAATGGAGGGAGTTAGAACTACTGTTGATGGCTCTGGTTTGGTCTCTGTGGATGGAAAGGTTCATGGGGATAATTCTGATGTGGAGATGTGTGATGTTGTTGGTAATGTGGGACCTCAGGAGTCTTCTAGGGAAAAGGTTGCTAGGAGTAAGGCTCATTATGAGAGGCCAGTGGTTTCTGGTCAAGAGAATGCTATGGATGTTGTTTTGGGAAGGGTGAATCAGCTTCAGATTCCATTATCTTTGGGTGAATTGTTCACTATTAGTCCAGCCCTTGCTGAAAAGCAGAAGAAGCATTTGACTAGGAGAAGAGTGGCTACTGGTGAGGTGGAGTATATGTGTGAAAATGTGGAGAAGTTTGGTAATGAGGTGGAGACTCATTTTTCTGCTCCTTTGGGATATTTGGTGGTTTCTTTAAATGGCAAAGATGTGAAGGCATTGGTTGATTCTGGCTCACAAATAAATTTAATTTCATTGGATCAAGCAACCAGTCTGGATTTGCCAATTAAAGCTGGTGTTGGAGGAAATCTCAGAGGGATAGGAGGGCATGCTACTGAGTTGATTGGTACAGTGGAGCATGTAAAGTTAGGTGTAGGTGGAGCTGTTGGAAAATTTCATTTTTATGTGGCTAGAGGAGCTGTGAAGACAGTTTTAGGAGGGCCATTTTTGATGGATTTTGAGGCCAAGATTGGTTATCAGTCTGGTGTTGGGATTAGTTTGGAAATTACTGGGGATGATATGAGGTGGTTACATATGAGGTTGGCACCCCCAGGTGATGAAGGTTGAGAAACTAGGCCTGGTGTTTCTGCATCTTGTCAGTGTTGCACTTGCATTAGGAAGAAAAAAGATTTGAAGTCCTCTTCTGGTGTATTTGAGGATAGTGGTGATCATTTTGTTGGTGACCCTTCTTTTTTAGGGTAGATAGGGCTGACCAGTCTAGTGCTGTAATCTCTCCTCAAGAAGAAATCCCGGATTGCAGTAGGTCAGCTCAAGTGGAATCTCAACTTTCTGTAGATAATATTACTTTATTATGTCAATTTTTGTCAAATTATTTGTCTGGTTTCAGTTTTTCTTCAAGTTTTTCTCTCAAATTTATTTCAAGTTCTGAAGATGTTTTAGGGAAAATTTTGTTGGAGCGGAAAAGTTTTGGAGTGGTGGCAAATGGGTCTAAAAGTAAGTCCTCCCAATTGTGCACCGCTAGAGTTTCTTCTACACCTTTCAAAAACATTACCATGATCACACATGTGAGCATTGGGGACACCCCTGGTTGTTTTTCTAGGAATAGCAAGAAACAATTTGACAAAAATCAAGAAAAAAATCTCAAGATAAATGAAAATCAACAAAAAAAATATTTATGTAAAGATATTGTCAATAGGGCTGAGCCTACTTGGCATGCTGGTAACCTCCTGCATGAGGATAAACTGATAACTTCTCATACTTTTGATTATTCTTTTCTTATTTCTAAAAATAAAAATCAAATTAAAAATTGTCTGCATAATGAAAAACTAGATAACAATATTTTTGAAAATTCCAATAATTCTGTTTCTAAAAACTTTAATAATTCTTTTTCAAAAAATAAAAATAAAAATAAAACTGATAAAATTTCTTTATCTGATTCTAATAATTCTTTTTGTAAAAATTCTGTTACTCTTAATTCTGATGAAGATGAAGATTCTGTTGATTAAAGGAGCTCAATTCCTCAAGTACATGTGGAAGTGGAAGCGGCAAAATATAACAAGGTTTCTGTGAAAGTTAAACCAATCAATGAAGCGCTGCCAACTGGATTGAATCCGCCGTTGAAGAGACCACTTTTGTCAAGAGATCCATAGGAAACTCCTTTAAGAAAGAATCCGCCTGAATTTTCTGAAATGTCAAGAATTACTTTTGATAGGATTGGTGTTGTAAATTTTGGACCAGATGGTTGGTTATCTGGTGAGGAGATGAACTTGTTGTTGGATGTGATGGTGTTGAGGGAGAAGGCTATTGAATTTGTAGAAGAAGAGAGGGGTGTTTTAAAGCATTCTTATGGTGAACCTTACAAGATTCCAGTTGTTTGTCATGAACCTTGGAAACTCAAGCCAATTCCAATTCCTGCTGCTCTTAAAGATGATTATATTGAAGTTTTTAGGGAAAGGATTAGGACTGGACTTTATGAACAATTGTCATCAAGTTATTCAAGTCCAGTTTTTTCTATCAAGAAGCCTAATGGAAAGCTTATAGTGGTTCATGATCTTAGGGAATTGAATAGGGTGACTATAAAAGATGCTGGTATTCCTCCAAGTGCCGAGGAATTTGTTGATGCTTTTTCTGGAAGGGTATGTTATGGTTTGGGTGATATTATGGGGGGCTATGATGAAAGAGAATTACATCTGGATTCAAGACCTCTGACAACTTTTGATACTCCTCTTGGACGGTTACAGCTGACTAGATTACCTCAAGGTGCTACTAATTCTGTTGCTGTTTATCAAGCACAAATGGCTTGGATTCTTCAAGATGAAATTCCACAGTATGCTTATATATTTATTGATGATGGTGGAATTAAAGGTCCTTCAACTGATTATGATAATGAAGTTTTGGAGGAGAATCCAGGTATTAGGAGGTTTATTTGGGAGTATGCTGTAACTTTGGAAAGGATGTTGTTTAGGATTGAAGAAGCTGGTTTAACTATTTCCAGTTCTAAATTTTCTTTTTGTGTTCCAGCTTTAGAGATTCTTGGTCATATGGTGTGTAGGGAAGGCCAAATTATGTCAAAGAAGAAAGTCAACAAAATTCAATCTTGGCTGAGACCCAGAAACACTACTGAAGTTGGAGGATTTTTGGGAGTATGTGTATATGTTAGGATGTTTATTAGGGATTTCTCATTATTGGCTGCTCCATTGAGAAGGTTAACTAGGAAGGATGCTGATTGGGATTGGGATGAATCTTGTGAAGAAGCTTTTGTTAAGTTGAAGAAGGTGGTTGGTGAAGATATTATTCTTCATAAGTTGGATTATGGTGAAGGAGCTGGTAGGATTTATTTAGCGGTTGATTCTAGTCAGCTGGTGGCTGGTGCAGTGCTTTCTCAGATGGATAAGGATAGTTATATTAGACCAGTTAGGTATGAATCTGTAGTTTTTACTGAGGTGGAATCAAGATATTCACAACCAATGTCGGAACTCTGTGGTGTGGCAAAAATTTTAAAGAAACTTCAAAATATCTTATGGGGTCAACATTTTCAACTTCAAGTGGATGCTAAATCTTTAATTCAGATGATTAATTCACCTAGTTTACCTAATGCTCCAATGACTAGGTGGGTAGCTTTTATTCAACATTTTTCATTCGATTTAGTGCACAGGCCTGGAAAATCTTTCACTATGCCTGATGGATTGTCAAGAAGACCACTTATAGTAGATGATTCTGACTCTGAAGAGTTTGATGAAGATATACCTATAATCAAGGCCAGTACCAAGGGTGCTGAGGACTTTCCATACCTCCCCCATGAGGTTAAACTGGCTGGTTCTATTTTTGTTGAATTTGATGAAGTTGATGATCTAGTTGATCATGAGGTTTTTGTAGATGAGGATTGTGTGGTTGTTTGGGATAATTGGAAGTTAGTTAATGTTGTTTATGTTTGGGATCTGAAGGAGGATAGTGGTAGCATGGAAAAATGTTTGAATGAGGTGGATTATGTGAATTTCAACAAACAGCCAAATGCTCAGAGAATGATTGCTCATTCACAAGTGGGAGATATTGGGGACAGGGAGGTTCCTTTGGATGTTATATTATTGGATTTTTCTGATGAAATTTGGGGCCAGACTGGGTTTTATTTTTTAATGGTGAAATATTTGTTGTCTCTGGGAAAACCAGAAGAATGTGATGAAGCTGAATGGGTGGCTATCAAAAAGAATTCACCTGGTTTTTATTTGTCTGGTAGAAGGTTGATGAAAAGAAGACATCCGAATCCTCAAGTTGTTTTATCTCAAAGAAAAGGTCAGGAATTGGTGATGAAATCTCTTCATGAAGATTTAGGGCATAGGGGCTTTGGAGAAACTTATAAGCAGATTGCTGATAGATTTTGGTGGCCTGGAATGAAGATTGCTGTTAGATCTTGGGTTCAGTCATGTGAAGAATGTCAGAGAAGAAGTTATTTAAGGCCAAAAGAACCTGGAAATGCTACTGGTGAAAATACTATCTTTGGACGGGTTAGTTTGGATGCTGTTCACATCAAGGAAGGTAAATATAAGTACTTGATTGTGGCAAGGGATGATTTTTCTGGTTGGGTTGAGGCTGTCCCTCTTATTAGTTTATCTGCTAAAAATGTAGCAGATTTTTTGATGAAGGAATGGGTGTATAGGTATGGTGTTATGAAGTTGGTAACTGTTGATGGCGGCTCCAAGTTTGGTGCAGACTTCAAGGAAGCTGTTTCAAAAATTGGCTCAAAGGTTAGGGTGGCAACCCCATATTATCCTGAAGCAGAAGGAATGGTTGAAAGGGGGCATCAAGTTATTAAGGATGCTTTGGTTAAAATGTGTGGAAAAAGTGCTGAAAAGTGGAGGCATTATTTACCTCTTGTTTTATTTGCTGACAGGATTACCACCAAGAGGACAACTGGTTATTCTCCTTATGAATTAGTTTTTGGTCAGAAAGCTGTTTTACCGGTTGATCTTGAAGCTGAATCTTATCTTGGTGTTGATTGGGATGTAGTCAAAGCTACTGAAGATTTGCTCTGTGCTAGAATGCAACAGTTAGAAAAGAAGGAGGAATATTTGGAGAAGGCATACAATAGGATGATCAAGATCAGGGATCAGTCTGTCAGGTATTGGGATCAAAGGTTGGCTCATAGACTCAGGAAGCCTTTGAGGCCTGGTGATATGGTGTTGGTGTATAATAGGAGTTTGGAAAGTCAATGGGGGAAAATGTTTGCTGATAGATGGAATGGACCATATAGGATTAGAGAACAGGTTTCTGTTGGTTCATATGTTTTGGAAGAACTGGATGGTGTTGTCTTAAAGAAGAGGGTAGCTGCTGATCAAGTGAAGAAGTTTTACCCTAGGGGCACAAAGAGTGCTGAAGTTTGACTCCGAAATGAGGATAAACTACAACATCAATCTTTTAGGAAATCTCACAGTCTTTCAAAAAATCAATCATTACTTCAATTTTAAAATTTTATTATGTGGTGAAAATATGAGGGGGAAACAAATTTTGTTAGGAGTGTTCACAAAGGAACCTTCTAGATTTTATATTGGCAAGTTTGGGGGTAATTGATGAGTTGGCAGCTCTATTCACAATTACCCCATAATGTTCGTTTCCAACCCTTCTCTGTTTCTATTTGAATCCTGGCTTTGTTTTTTGTTATATAGGTAGTCCTCTATGACTATAAACTGGAACCTAACGTCGACACAGCACAATCTTTTGGAAGTCTGGATTCAAGAATTTTGTTTTGTTTCATTTTTTTGTTGTATTGGGGTGGATGATCACTTGTGGTCTCCAATCATTTTTACAAATTGGAGGGAGCCCACCCAGTGATCATTAGTTTGTTTCCTTGATTTTAATTAAATTATCATTTTTCAAATCTTCAAATTTTCAAAATTTAATGTTAAAAAAATAAAATAAAAAAAATTAAAAAATAAATTTTTTTTCAAAATTTAATTTCCAAAAAAAAAAAAAAAAAAAAAAATTATTATTTTCAAAAACTTCATTTTATGTTATATTTTTAATTTTGCTTTCCTGTGTATCCACAATCAAGGTGCACTTGGATGTGGGTATGATGTCAGGGGTTCGCCTCATCCAAATGGCTGGGAGACATCTTTTATTTTTTTTATTTTTTATCTTTTTCTTTTATTATATATTTATTTTATTTATTCTGCTAGTCCATCAAGACTTAAAACTGAAATTCTTTTCAAGATCATTTATGATTGGTCCTAAACTTCAAGACCTTGGAAAACTGGAGATGTCAATAAAACTAGGAATTATAATGGTCAAGATTTGAGGAGGATTTCTTTTAGTTAGAAGTGTTCATTGGGGAACCTTCTAGATTTTATATTGGCAAGTTTGGGGGTAACTGATGAGTTGGCAACTCTATACACAATTACCCCACAAAGCTCGTTTATATGCTTTATTGTTTATAGATTGATCTCTAGCATTGGTTTTGTGATGCAGGTGGAAGTCCTCTAAGACTATAAACTGGTGATTTTTGCATTTGATGACTCAAGAAAATTCAAGTGGAGGTCATTTTTGGAAATTGGAGGACCTCATGGCAATGTCCAGATCATTGCAGTTCTGGCTCAGTGGAGATGAAAGCCCACTCTCTAAATTTTCTTTTCTGTAGTTGGTGATTTTGGAAATTGGAGGACCTCATGGTGATGTCCAGATCATTGCAATTCTGGCTCAGTGGAGATGAAAGCCCACTCTCTAAATTTTCTTTTCTGTAGTTGGTGATTTTGGAAATTGGAGGACCTCATGGCAATGTCTAGATCATTGCAGTTCTAGCTCAGTAAGGTTTAAAGCCTACTCTTTCGTACTCAGCGGATTGAAGCATCAAAAATCAAGTGCAGTCAACTTTAGAAGCAAAATTTTTATTGAAATGATGGTGGAAAATTTTTTTATGTGATTCAGCATGGAATGGGGACATTCCATATTGGAGGGAGGATGTGGCATTCCAAATCTGGGTAGGCTACTTAGGTGAAAATTTGATTGGACCTTGGTTGGAAGAAAATCATGGTGTTAGCGGGTGTTAATTTGGTTGAAGGGAGTTAACTGGATTTTTTTTGGGTGGATTTATGGTGATTTTTGGAGGATTTATGGTGATTTTTTGGAGGATTTATGGTGATTTTTTTTTGGAGGATTTATGGTGTTTTGGAATGGATATATGTTGGTATTCCTATTGTTATTTGATGGTTTCATGGATTGGGTATTGGTTTTACTGGATTTTCTAGGGCTCTCTTGGTATTTTTGGTGGATGAAGTGTGCTCATGGAGTAGCCATTTTTTTTCTGGTGCGCTCTGGTGCGCTCCGGTTTGCTCCGGTGATTTTACGGTGCAAAAGCAAAGTCACTGTGGCAAAGTTTGGTCATTGGTGCAAAAAGTCTGGGCACTGTGGCAAAGTTTGGTCACTGCAGAAAAGTTTGGGTACTGTGGCAAAGTTTGGTTACTGTAGAAAGGTCTGATCACCAGTGCAAAGTTTGGTCACTGCAGAAAAGTCTGGGCACTGTGGTAAAGTTTGGTCACTGTAGAAAAGTCTGATCACCAGTGCAAAGTTTGGTCACTTCAGAAAAGTTTGGCTATTGTGGCAAAATTTGGTTAGAATTTATCATGCTTGTTAGATCCATAGTTTATTGTAGATCCTATGCATGTAGGGTATTGTTGGAAAGGTATGGAGGAGGAGAATCAGATAGAAGGGGGAGAATCTTAGTCTTCTACATGTTTTTTGTCTTTTAGTTTTGATAACAAGGGTCTTTTTTGATAATTAACAATATTTAACATATAACAACAATTATAATAAAAAATATCAACATATAGGGTACCATTGGATAGCTCTCATCCTTGGTGACTCAAATTTATTTCTTTTCTTATAAATTTTATAAAATAGAAATATAATAAAGAACACTCTTTAATTTTGGTGGGAAACTGGGTAAATCTGGGGCAGACCTTTAATTAGGCACCTTTGAACAGATCATCCCAAGGGTAGTTTCTGGGGTACTTTACTGTACTTTTCAGTCTCTGGGGCAAGTGTTGCGGCTTGTTCTAAGTATTTGCTGTGACTAGTATCAGTGTAATCTGGTATTAGGTATTTGTTTTGGGGGTGTAATCATTTATTGCACTTAGTTTTTTTTCTATATTATAGGTTTCCAACACTTTCAAAGTCTTTCTTGCAGATTTTCAACTTATCCAACTCTTCAAGCTTAGTTAATTGAATCTTACGTTTACTTAGAGGGACAGGGATTTCTTTTTGTTTTTCCAACTCCCTTGGATTCTGCCTGCAGCAAGGTGACTGTAGGAGTCTACTCTACAGTGGTCCTAAATTGATAACACACAATTCCCCATTGTGCGGCACATCCCGCTGCAAAATCCGAGCGCACAGACCCTAAATCCTTTTTCGCGCTTCTATTTCCCTTTCTTGAAACACACAAATACATATTATATTTTAATACTATCCACGGCGCTAACTCCCCTTTTGTTCTTCCTGGACTGCGCGCGTTGATTGGTCCAAAACCATGCTTCCTGTGAGGCGTGTACCACAACGCGCACACCAGTCAGTGGAAATCTCCTGTTTGAGTGCAGGTGAAATCGAATTGGTGATGAGTAGGTGGGTCACTCAATCAGCAAAAGGGTCTAGTCCAACATTGTCGTTGAGTGTGTATCCACGAGTGCCCACAAAATCCTTAATAAGGGCAAGGATATTGCTGTTCCATGTGTGCCAGTTTTTGCCCGACGTTTCCAGAGTTGGGATGCCTTTTGTGAATTCAATAACATTATGAAGAGTGTGTTGTCTTTTTTCCATGTCAATTGGCATGTTGAAGGTTTCTGCTGGCGGAGAAGTCAGTAACGGGAGGTTTGTTGGGGCAGCTGCAGGAGGAGCATTCGCATTTGACTGGCCTGGTGGGAAAGGAGAGGATGGCCAAGTAAAGTTGGTAGGCGCAGGGGAAGGGGAAGGTTGCACCATTTCCACGTTGTTGTTGAAGACAAATATATGAGGTGGTGGTGGTGGTGTATACATCCGGGGTACAGAAGTGATGGGGACTGTTTCTGTTTCCATAGGTGAAGGGCTTTTTAGGGAAAGGTACGGACAACCAAGAGTGGGTATGGGGGGTCTTGGGGGGTTTAGGGGGTGTTGTTGGGATAGGTTGAAGTGGGTTGGTATTTGAGATAAGGGAACCAGTTGTAGGGTGGGTATGAGAGCGAGAGAGGGATCGTGTATGGCGAGGAGATGAGGATGAGTTTTTGGAATTGATTGGTATACCAAGGCCGGTGAGCTCTCATTTGGAGATGGTTCAGGAAGGGTTTTGAATTTTACCAGTGCTGGTGGAAGGTAGGTCTTTTTCAGACATGCACTGGGGGTCTGTCTGTTACTGACACAGCTCTTGTGCAATACGTAGTGGAAGTCTAATTACTGAAGTACCGGCAGGGACAGCCCATAACCTGTCATAATCTGTAGCACGGTGTCAGCCTGTAGAACTCCGGAAAGAACCGGAGAACAGGGGACGCCGCGACTACAGACTATACCAACAAAATGACTATGTACATAAGGTGCTTAAGCACATAACAAGTCCTAGTGACTTAACAGAAAGCAGCCTAGTGACTGTCGATTGTCCCGTTGTCTCTCGCCTGACACTGACACTGACACTGACACTGACACTGCTGCACTAACATAAACACTAACACTAACACTAACACTAACTCTAACTCTAACACTAACATTCCCCACGCGCTATCTCACACTCGTCCATTTATTCATTCAATTGATTATTCATCTTCTATTCATTCTTCCCCATTCATCTTCTTCCATTCTCCCTTTCTTCATCCCTCCCCTCCCTCTTCCTATATCATGAGCACCATCAAGCGCAGACCAAATAATCTTCATCATCCCGTTCATTCTCCTATTGGCCCTAATAATCTCAACATCCTTCCTTCTAACCCCTCCACCAACCCAAACCCAGATCCTCAACCTGCTTCTACTCCGCCTCCCAATCCTACTATCCCTCCTGCCTCTCTCCCTAATTATGTCCGTCAATCTTTCTGCATTATTTTCTTTTTCTGTTTCCTTGTATGCAATTTAAATACATTCTCTCCCTTCCTTTCTCTCTTTAGCAACTTGGCGAAGTCCTTGGAAGAGGCGCCTTTGGCTGTGTTTTCCGCGCCCTCAATTGGTTTACCGGTGAAACCGTAGCCGTCAAGCAAGTTGGTCATTTGTGCACTCTTCATCTACAATCTCGTATCCGTCTTCTCATCAACTTTCCTTAATTATTTTTATATAGATTGGACTCAGTAATATCCCACGTTCTGAATTGCCTGAAATAATGGTGTGTTTCTTTATTTCAATTCATTACATAACCTCTTTTTTTTGTTTATTCGATTTATTTTGGTTTTCATTGATTTATTTACTGATTTATTTTTATTTTTTATTTTTACTTGGTTAATAACTCATGTCTTGCATATTTGGGATATCCTTTTAGTCTGAAATTGACTTGCTAAAAAATCTTGATCGTCAGTCACACTCTCTTGGTCACTTTCACTCACCAAAATTTCTAATAATCAATCTTTTGCCATATTTTTTAGATCCTAATATTGTACAATATCGTGGTTTTGTCAAAACAAGTGACCATCTTTACATCATCCTAGAGTATTGTGAAAACGGTTCTCTGCATACCATTTGCAAAAAATTTGGAAAATTTCCCGAGTCCTTGGTTGCAGTCTACATTTGCCAAGTCCTTGAGGGCTTGCTCTACTTGCATGAGCAAGGTGTCATTCATCGTGATATCAAGGGCTCTAATATCTTGGCCACCAAGGAAGGTGGCGTCAAGCTTGCTGATTTTGGTGTGGCTACTCGTACTGGCGCCTTAGCTGATAATGCTGTCGTTGGTTCCCCATACTGGATGGCACCTGAAGTCATCGATCAAAGTGGTGCCACAACCGCTTCAGATATCTGGTCTGTTGGCTGTGTGGTTATTGAACTATTAGAAGGTAAACCACCCTACCATTTCTTGGATCCTATGCCTGCCCTCTTTAGAATCGTGAACGATGATTGTCCTCCACTTCCCGAGTCAGCATCGCCTGTTGCCCGAGATTTTTTACTTCAATGTTTCCAAAAAGATCAAAATTTAAGAATCAGTGCCAAGAAATTACTCAGGCATCCATGGATGGTTGCTGCTAAGAAAAGACTTGAACAAAAAGAAAGAGATCAAGCCTTAGCCTTGGGTCGCAGACTTCCCGGCGGTTCAAACTTGAGTGATACGAGCATGAGGCAAAATAACAGTAGCAATAGTAGTAGGCTTGAATCTTTATCCGAAAGCACATTGCGCTCAGATTTCGAACCAATCCATGATGCTTCTGGTATGTTGCGAAAAAAAGTAGCAATCAAAACGGGATATGATGAGACAGTTCAAAAAGTTCAAGACTGGAACAAAGCCATTGAGACTATTCCGATTAGATCAGATAACCCTTATATCTCTTCTTCAACTCTTTCGGCGCCTGCGCCTTCTTTTGCTCACCGGCATCCTACTGGAGCAGGGGCAGGATTAATCGATGATTCTCAACAAACTCAAGTTCGATATCGTTCCTCAAAACCTTTATTTGGCCTTCCACTTATTTCTCCCTCAGCTGATGAAACCATCTTTACTCCAAAACAGTCAACTGTTCGAGCCGCAGCCCAAGTTCTCAATGCACCAAACCGGTCTCTTCATGCAACCACAGGCTTTCCTATCCCCACTAATAATCTCCCTGCTGTTGTTTTAGCTACCCAACCACCAGCCCAAAAGTTAGCTGAAGTCGGTCTGGAACTCAGCTCGAGTGATACGAATTGGGACGATGATTTTGTTGGGGGTATTTCAAGTTCTAAAATTGCTGCCCTAGATAGTGAAAGTCACAACAGTGGCAGCAGTGGTGAAACCGACGACGACGATGATGATGATGAAAAAGATTATTTTGATGAGGCAAATCAACCAAATCGCAGTGCGACAGGGGCTATGGGAAAGGATGATAATTCAGCTACTATCAAGCCAAGTGGACTTGTCAAAAAGCCTTTGTCAAAGCCTTCTTCTATGCCTACTCTCACTTTACAAACCAAATCTTCATTAGGACCCATAGTAGAAGATTATTCCGATCTTGTTGATGAAGATCAAAAAGATCCTTTTGAAGGCAAAGTGGCTAGCTTAAGGGTGAAGTTTTTTTCCTTCTGATTTTATGCTCCTCTCTTTTGCCATTACATTATTTTTCTTCTTTTTTCTCTTTTCATATTTCTCATTCTATTTATTATCCTTTTGCTCATACTTTTTATTCTTATCATTACAGATGCTAAACCAACAGCAAAAAATTTTACATCCCAAAGACATCAATGCCTCTGCTAGTGGGGTAGCGTTAGAACAAAATTCGAATAGCTTAGGCAGACGCGTTCCTGCCAGCGCCCGAGCCGCCTCTCCTGCACCAACTCATAGTCGGCCCTCTTCACCTGCTCCTTCGGCTCATCGGTTGTCAATGTCTGGCCTCACTCGCTCTACAAGTTCGGCCGTCTCCCCTTTGGCCGATGAACGCTTAAATCAATTCACTGAGCAAGCCGGAGAAGATTATTCAGATTTGTTTGGTAAGAGTTCGACAGATGAGGGCCCTGAAAAACATGATGGTACCAAGTCGTTAGACACATTAAAGCTAAACACTAGACTATCCGGCAAATCTTGGGTATTTGCTTTCTCTAGTATATCATATTTGTATGCACATCGTATGAATGATCTTTCATTTTTTCAATTTAGTTAGGCGAAGAGGACAGTGACGAAGATGATCCTTTTGCTGAAGTGGAGGAAGACTTAATTATAGAAGACACTTTAGAATCTGACATAGCTCGTGATAGACTCGCTCGTCTTTCAGCACTTGTGACCGAAATTGTTGATCAAATGACGCCGGACATTGATGAAATTTCCTTAAAAGATGGATGCATGCAGTTGGTAAATACGTTTTTATTTTTTTAGTCGGTTTTATCTAAAAACTGATTTGCTGTGATAATGTGTTTGATAGATTGGATTGTTTGAAGACACTCCTGAAAGCAAAGCGCATTTTGTAAAATCTCATGGCATGCTTGCCGTCATTGAATTATTGCAGCAGTTTCAAAAATCCAGAGACCTTGTTAGCTTATTATTGCGTACTATCAACTTAGTCAGCCTGATTTTCTTCTTTTTGTTCTTTTATCTCACTTATGTTGCTAAGATAATTATTTGATTCGTTATGGGGTTTCATCTTCATATAGATCATCAATGATGATCCGGAATCACTTGAAAAAATATGTGTTAGTTTTTTCATTTTTCGATTTGATGTTTACAAGATGGTGGACTCATCTCTAGTTGTTGCTTTTATAGTATAACGGTGGATGTCCAGTGGTTATGGGCTTTGCATCAAACAAATACGCACGAGAAATTCGATTAGAAGCAGCTCTGTTCATTGGCTCGATGTGCCAAACCTCCTTGCTTACAGTTAGTGACCGTTATCGCCTTCTATGCAATAGATGAAAGATTTATTGTCAATAAACATATGAACATGTTTGCTTTTGTATTTTCCCTTATATGGTTTCACTAAATCAATTGTTCAAACGTATTCTTTTCTTCAATTGATCCAGCTTCAGATGTTCATTAGTTGTCGAGGGCTCAAGGTTCTTGTAGAAATGATGGATGAAAATTATGATGAGCAAAAAGATTTGGTTTGGATGGCAGTAGACGGGATTTGCAGAGTATTTGAATTGCAGGTTGGCCTATATTTTTTCTCAGCCTATTTGTCTTCCTTCTTCTCTTGATCAAAATAATCCATTCATATTGATTTTTTTAGGGACCCACACCACGCAATGACTTCTGTCGAATGTTTGCCCATGAAAAATTACTCGAGCCACTTTCCGAGGCCCTCCTGCATGTCTCCAGCGATGATGATGATTTAGCTGAAAACGCTAAAACTCGGATCGTTCATATATTTTTGCTTTTCTCCCAAGCTGACATGAAGGTCAAGGAAATTATGCTTACCCGGGCCGTAGTTTTGCGTCAGTGTTAATTGCTTATATCTGCCAAAAGGTCTTTCCTACCTTCCCAAACTGACTCTCCCTAGTGCTTAAATATCTTATATATCTGCCATTAATTTGGTTATAAAGGTTTAATACGCTCCTTGGCAACATTGGATAATGAATTATTAGCTACAATGTTGAAAACAATCAAAAATCTCACCATGATTCCTTCAGGACTATCTGTCCTACAAAATGCAAACGCCATCGAAACATTAACAAAAGTTCTAAAAGATCAGTATGAGCGTGATCCTGACACGCCTCTTACGACTGTTTGTCTCTCAACTATATTTCTTAATTTTGTCAACTCATTTCTAATATACCATCTTGTATTTAGGAAATCGCAAATCATGTTGTAAACGCACTATATAATTTGTGTCGGTTAAGCAAGCCTCGTCAGGAAGAAGCTGCTTTGGCTGGTGCCATTCCCATATTACAAAAAGTTGTTAAAAGCAGCTCTCCATTGAAGCAATTCGCACTGCCAATATTATGTGATTTTGCTCATACTAGTAAAACTTGCCGCAAGCTTCTGTGGCAAAGAGACGGATTTGTCTTTTATCTTGGCCTTTTACGAGATCCATTTTGGAGTATAACTGCATTGGAATCTATATTAGCTTGGTTTGTAATTTTAAAGCCCTTGGATTTGCTTTTGTTTGGTAACATGTTCTTGGACTAATTTAATATATCTCCTATGATAGGCTTTCAGACGAAACCGCTCGGGTAGAGGATGCATTGACCGAGCAGTCATCTATTGAAACAGTTCTTAATATGTTTGTTACAGCCAAAGCAACCACTTTTGAGAATCTTCTTGATCCTCTCCTCAAGGTACTGGCCCATTCATTAAGTTTTATGATTTTAAAAGCCTGGGATTTATATAAATGTCTATAATCATTTTTCAATCATTTTTAGCTTTTCCGAATGGCCCCTGTTGTAGCTTCCCGTTTAAGTGCCCAGGCTGCCTTTTCACGAAGACTTGTTAACCGGCTTCTTGGCCATCACAAGGCCGTAGTCCGTTTGAACCTTTTGAGGCTTACCAAGGCAATATATGAAACAGCACCTGATAAAACCATTGTTGTCAACCGAATGCCTGGCCTGAAGGAGGCTATTTTTTGCATGGCAGAGTCTGATCCGGCAATTTTGGTGCGAGAATTGGCTAAAGAGTTAAATCGAGAATTCTCTAGTCTTTCTATTAGCGACAGTTCGCAAGAGGCGCTCAAACCTGGGACACTGCCGGTTCGGCTTCGTAAACAAGGAAGCGGTCCTAAAGCTCACAACACTCCAGTTGGCGGTAATAGGACGAAACCTTTTTCAAGTGAAACCAACACTCCAATTGCACGACGTCATGTAGCACTACCGAACGAACGAAATATATTGCCTGGAAGCACTGTGAAAATGACATCCAGTCTTCTTAAGCAAGCCATTAACAAAGGATCAGTGGTACCACCTCGCACGAATCCTTCAAAGGATCCTTCTGTATCTTAAATTGGGGAGTGTTCTACTTTTGACTATTTCCCTGCATTAAAGTGGGTAGGGGACTATATTCAATTTCTCAGTGGAACATGATGGCTGTGTGGTTCGTCTAGCGCTTGATATAAAATAGAACCATCTGATAGAAAAAAGAATTGAGTAGTATAATGATGTGTATATATATTTGAGGATCCATGCTTTTTTAGAATCGTTCCAAGGAAAATTGCTCTGAGATTTTTTTTATCTACTTCATGTACTCTATGTACCATTTTTATTTTTTGGTCTGATTGGATATAAGATATTTAGATGTTCATATAATTGAAAAATCCAAATGTGTACAGAGGAAACCCAGCTTCTAATGATTTATTTTTATTTTTATGAGTAGATAAATTTTATTTTATGTGTTATATGTATATCTTTATTCTGGTGTGTGATTGAATTATATTAGTGAAATGATTGAAAGTTGCACAAAGTTTTTTTTTTTTTTTCAAATTGTATAATACCCACACTCCTCTTTTGCCTCACTGACACACACATGTTATTTTTATTATTTTATTTTGGCAGGTTATACGTCCACAACCTATTTTTGATACGGATATAACCTACTATACAATTTTTTTTCCTTGTTGCACTCTTACGTCACCAAATGAAATCATGTACTTACTACTAATCACATATTATGTTGTATGCAATAATACATACACTTGTTTACCCCTTCCATGAGAAAAAAAATTGACACTCTTTGACTTCCTCAATGTTAGCAATGATACCCAAGCCCACAATTTATCCCACCTTAGATAAAGCAAAAGAACATGCTAAAATCTTTGTTGTCAGACCAGGAGCAAGTATCTCTTGCAAACATTCCAACAAAGAGTCTAATGGTCAGACTGAGCATGTCTGGCTTACTTGCGTTCACTCAGGAAAAACTCAAATCAAAAGGCCTTTTATTACCAGAGAAAGTCAAAAATACAAAACTGAAAATGTGTTTGCTGCGACTTCCCATGGAAAGCTCATGTGATTCAAAGGACAGTTGAAAAACTGAAACATAAATATGAATCACTTGTATTTGAAGAAAGTTGTGTGAGTGTTGAAAGAGATTTTCCCCTCAATGTAAGAAAACTTTTTTTTTTTTTTTTTTTTTTTTTTTTTTTTTTTTTTTTTGGCATGATTTAATGAATGCTGATTTTTGTCTCTCCTTACACCATTTTTTTAGAAGCTCTGTGTAGACTTAATTGATGATCTGGTAGTGAAAAAAAAAAAAATCACAATAGTGCTGATGTGAAAAAGTACTGGTGGGAGGTCACATATGAGAATGTTTCTCATAATCATGAGCTGGACTTAACTCTGGCAGCTTATGCCCAAGAACAATCACTTAATGAAGTACTGTGCAAGGCGGTAGAGAAATTAGATGGATGTGGAGTAAAACCAAACATGATACTGGTCATTTTGTGAGAACAGCACCCTAATCTCAAAGCCATTTCACAAGATATTTACAACATCTGTCAAAAAAATTGTCTCAAAAAATTGGATGGTCAAACCCTGCTAGAGGCATTGCTGGACTCCTTACATACTGATCAAATTGGGGCAAGATGGTCTATGTGGTTAGATCATTGCCTGGATGGCCACTAGTCACTCACCTTGGCTTTTGTGTTGCAGGTTTGAATCCTTTCCACCTCACCCTCTTTGTCCATGGTTGGCACACTCATTTTCATGCTGGTGTCATTGTCTCATTCTCCCAAGTATATCTCTATTCTCCCTCAGCAACCTACAGTGGATGGACACATGCATAAAGGCTGGAGAACCCACCCCACTTTGCCATCCCCCCATTATCTGAATGATCATGCCTGGTCATTCACCTTGGGTCAGCTGTGGAATTCAACTCCCCTTACATTCTTGAAAACCCTGCCCATCAAACCACAACCCCTTGAGGATTAACCTCCACCCTTCCCCCTATGGCAACCCCATCTGTGTCCTCAAAGGCACCTAGCTCCCCCTGTATTCTGTTAATTGCCCAGATAACTTACCCACTACATTCATTACTCCTCACATGCACCTAGACTATTAGTTTACAATGCCTTCATGCCCCTAGCTGGGTGATATTGTAAGAAATTTTTAAAAAAAATACTAATCAAATCATTGTCACGCGCCACGTGACACTCGAGGCAAAAGCAGCTCATTAAATCAATAATATTGAGTTCTAAATCTATACTCGAAGTGCAGAAAGCAATTCTCCATAGCAACTGCGATTCCCCTTTGTGTACTTACTATTCAACTGCGCTAGCCTAAACTCTAAATCTAAATTAGTCAATCTCTCAATAGTGTGTCTTAGTCTTATTTTCAATAAGCGGCGCACAGCGCTATGATCAATGTAATAGTACATTAGTAGTTTTCATTAAAAAGTTTGTTAATTAATTAAAAGGGGTAAATTGAACATGGACGGATATTAGCAAAGAGGGTCTAAGTGTATGTTATTAATGGTCTGTGGTATGGGAATGGTGTGATGAGAGGGAGGTCAATGCGAGGAGGAATAAAGGATATAAAAGGGTTGGGTTCTTGGTTCGACATTCCTTAGAATTAAATTATAAAACGTATTTACATTTAATAGTGGTAAAATTACAAAATTAAATCATTGTTATTGTATTTTTCTTTAAACTTTCTCAGTAATCATTTCTAAAATCCTAAACCCTTGATTGTTGAGTTTCAAACCCTTCGTGAGATCTTAAGAATTCCTATTACCTTTGAAACTATATTATAATTCTTCTCGAACATACCTCGAACCCGTAGCTCTTACTTGGAGTGACCTTCGAATCACTTCCTTGAATCATTCCTCTGTGCTTCAAAGAAGTTTCTAAATCCCTCATCTCACTTTCAGGAACATCCTCGACCTTGTGAGTAGGTCGTCCGGTGACAGTATAATTTAATTCTCCGTAGTTCTCATTCTTTGCACTACTACTTCCTTTTAGGTGTTTTTAAAATTTTAAAATGGCACCAGTTCAACGCACTCCTCCTACGGGTGCTACTACTAGAGCTCGTGCTAGAGGCAGGCCAACAGCCACAAGGCCTGTTTCCCACACTCACTCTTTGGAACCACTCGACCTTAGGGAACGGCAACATTCAGTTCAATCTGTAGAAGACATCCCACAAGATTTTGAGGATTCTAGTGATGAAGAAGAAGGAGAAGATACAATGCACGAGGCACCATCCGCCCCTGCCAATCACCCTTCTGTTCAATCCTCAGAACCTGGACCATCTAACTCTCTGGAAGATTTCATGAGACTTTTCATGAAAACCCTTTCAAATCCAACATCTTCAGAGGGATTGAAGTTCAAAACTCCTTCTATGAAATCTCCTGACAAATTCAACGGAGATCACCCCAACAGATTGCGACCCTTCTTGCAAACCTGAAAGCTACTGTTCCATAATGACCCTCAAACCTTTAATAGCGACCGATCAAAGGTTGTTTACGCTTCTTCATTCCTAGCCAGGAAAGCAGCAAGATGGTTCGAACCTTATCTGCTCATGCTTTCTTCGACAAAAACCCACTTACTTATCAATAATTGGGAAAAGTTCAAAGACCAACTCTTTACGTTGTTTGGGGACCCTAATGAAACTGATAACGCAGAAATTGAACATGATTTTCTTCGCATGAGTGATAATGGTAAAGCCTCTGAATATATCTCAAACTTCAGAGCACTTCAAACTTGAGTAGGTTGGAATGATGCTACCCTTAAGTATCATTTCAAGAAAGGACTTCCTTCGAGGATTCTGGATCAATTAAATCTTCATGGTCAGAAGATGACTACTTTGACGGATTTAATGGATCGAACCCTCAAACTTGACGGCGTTTATCAAGGACGACTTCAACATCGTCGATACGCCAACAAATCTCAAGGCCTAAATTTTAAATCGGGATCTTCTTCACACCCACGACCAAATCAATCCTCCTCGACTCAATCCAAACCCAATAAGGGGAAGGATAAACCTCGATCAAAAGGCTCGACTCCAGGCTATATCAGCAAAGTACTGGATCCTAAAGGGGAACTTAAAGAAGCTGAGAGGAAGAGACGAGCAGATAATGGGTTATGTATGTATTGTGGGGGTAAGCACAAGTTGGAAGACTGTGTAAAGTTGAAGGAAAGAGAAGGTACTAGTTTGAAGTCAAAAAACTAGTAGATCGTTTACTTGTGTGCAAAGCAAACTATCTTATCTCTCCCAGTGCACAGAACCTCCATGTCTTAAGGACTGGAGTTGCCTTAAACCACTTGAGATTCATTCTTTTTAAGGAGGATATCCCCTTCAGTTGTCTTATAGACTCTGGAGCTTCAATTTCTTTTGTTAGTTTATCTTTTGCCGAGAAGCTTCAACTAACATTTACAGATGTCAATTGAACTCCAATCTATTTGGTCGAATCAGAGGAACCCAAATATTGGGTAAGTAAGAAAGTTTTATGGGTTTTCAACTTTCTGAACTTTCCCCCCTTCAAGTGGGAATTATCAGTCTTGGAAGCCCCAAGGATGGACGATACCATTCTTGGCCATGACTTTTTAACGCATTGGAATCCTGAAATTGATTGGACTAGGGTATTGATCACCCCACACTCTAAGTATATTTCTGATTCTTCAATGCAGGTCAATAGGGAGTTAAACAACCCGCCTGACAATGTCCTTCTAGAGGACAAATCTCTGCCAGATGACTTGCAAGCATCTAATCTTTTTCTAAATGAGCAATTGGCTAACCCTTCTAGCTCGATGACTTCACTCGAAGAGGATTTAAATTGCCTCGAAGTAATCAAATTCTGCTCTCTCAATTCAGGTATCCCCTCAACAGATTCTCTCGAAGATGAAGAGGACGACCAAATCAACGTTGAAGCCATTAAATCAACTCTACCAGAAATCTACCACAATTTCCTCGATGTTTTCTCAATCCGCAAGGCCGACAAGTTACCACCTCATCGACCCTACAACCATCAAATAGAGTTAATAGGCCCAGTACCTCCAGCAGGTCCTGTCTATTCTTTGTCAAAGGACGAATCTCAAGTTCTTCAAGACTACATTGCAGAGAATGTAGCTAAAGGTTTCATCAGAGCCAGTAAATCTCCAACGGGCTCCCCTGTCCTCTTTGTAAAAAAGAAGGACAGTAGTCTTAGGTTGTGTGTTGACTATAGAAAGCTCAACACAGTCACTAAGAAGAATGCATATCCTGTTCCTCCTATGTCATTACTTCTTACCCTTTTCAATGGTGCTAATTTCTTTTCTAAAATTGATCTTAGAGGCGCTTACAATCTGATTCGCATTGCAGAAGGTCATGAACCACTGACTGCAATGCACACTAGATTTGGTAGTTTTGAATATTTAGTTATGCCTTTTGGATTGTGTAATGCACCTTCAACTTTTCAAACTTTTGTTAATGACATCTTTCAAGATGTTGTTGAACAATTTGTAGTCGTCTATTTAGATTATATTTTAATATTCTCGAAAACACTAGATGAACATATTCATCATGTTCGACAGGTCCTAAATCGACTTCGAGATCATGGTCTCTACGCCAAGCATAATAAATGAGAATTCCACCTCAAATCAATTGATTTTTTGGGTTTTACGTTTTCCACTGACGGTTTAGTCATGGATGACAAAAAAGTCCAGAAAATCCTGGAATGGCCTGAGCCCAAAACCATTAAATCACTCCAAGGATTTTTGGGTTTTGAAAACTTCTATAGAAGATTTATTAAAGATTACTCTAAAACTATTTCCAATCTTACTTCTCTTCTTAGAAAAGACATTCCTTTTGTTTTTACTTCTAGAGCACAAAAGGAATTCGAAGCACTAAAAAAGGCGTTCACCACAGCCCCAATTCTTCGACATTTTGATCCTTCTGCTTCAACAATAGTTGAGACAGATGCGAGCAATTATGCTATTGCAGGGGTCATCTCTCAATTAAATCCTGAAACAAATTTGTTTCATCCTGTTGCTTTTGAGTCACGCAAACTCATAGCCGCAGAATTAAATTATGAAATTCATGACAAAGAGCTTTTAGCTATTATCCATTGTCTTAAAAAATGGCATTCTTTTCTTCTCAGCCTAGATAGTCCTTTTCAAATTTTAACAGATCATAATGCTTTAAAATACTTCATGTCTTCCAAAGTGTTAACCATGCATCAAGCCAGGTGGGCTGAATTTTTGTCTGAATTTTCCTTCTCTATTTCCTATTGCCCAGGTAAGAACTGCATTGTCCCAGATATCTTGTCACGTCGGGACAACGTTTACCCACAGCGGGGGGACGCATTTGCTGACAAGAACCCAGCAAATGTGCAAACAATTTTCAACGAATCAATGTTAACGACTCATCAACTTAATTCGATGACAATTCAATCTTTTCAAAATCCACTATCCAACATCCTCGAAGCTCAGTCAAAGGAAGATTATTGTTTAGGGTTAAAAGACAAAATACTCTTGAAGCAAGGGGCCAAAAGATTTAGTATTGAATCAGGTCTATTAGTCTTTGAAGGTAGAGTAGTCATACCCAACAACAATGAGATAAAATTATGGATTTTCAACAGTCGACATGATTCTCCATTAGCTGGTCATTTTGGTGTTGATAAAACCTACCAGTTAATAGCGAGGGATTTCTTCTGGCCAGGTATGACCAGAGAAATCAAGGCCTATATAAAAGCTTGTTACGAATGTAATAGGAATAAGGCTCCCCGTCACCGGAAGCATGGGTTGCTTCAACCACTTCCTATTCCCTCTAAACCTTGGGAATCTTTATCGATGGATTTCATTTCTCAACTTCCTTTTTCTAATGATTTTGATGCTATATTAGTAATAGTAGATAGATTTTCATTAAAACCACTACTACTGCTACAGCAGAAGATTTGTCAAAATTGTTTCTAGAATATGTATTTTCCAAACACAGCTTACCAAATGATATTATTTCAGATAGAGGCTCATTGTTTGTATCCACATTCTGGACCCAACTGTGTCGACAACTCAATATCACGAGGAATCTCTCCACGGCCTATCACCCTGAAACCGACGGTCAAACAGAAAGAGTTAACCAAATCCTCGAACAATATCTTCGAATGTATGTCAGTTACCAACAAGACGATTGGACCACATGGTTACCACTGGCCGAATTTGCTTATAATAACTCGACTCATTCTTTGACACAACAATCTCCCTTCGAAACCATTTATGGACAACATCCTTGATTCAACTCAATCCATGTAGGAACTAATCATCCTGCAGAACATTATCTTCAAACTATATCATGACTCCAAGAAGAACTTAAAACAAATTTGGAATTAGCAATTCGAAGATACAAGGAACAGGCCGACAAACATCGACAATCTACTCCTTCCTTTAAACCAGGCGACAAAGTATGGCTCGACGCACGAAACATTCGAACAACACGACCATCAAAGAAACTGGCTGAAAAGCGCTTGGGACCATTTGAAATTGACTCTGAAGTCTCTAAAACAGCATTTTGACTCAAGTTACCTCCTAAATGGCAGGCGATTCACCCTGTTTTCATGTATCTCTCCTGGAACTGGCTTGAGAAATATACCCGGGAAAGAACCAACCCCCTCCGGAACCGGTCAAAGTAGGAGATCATCTAGAGTGGGAAGTAAGTCGTATCCTTGATTCAAGAATGCGCAAGGGGAAACTTCAATACCTCGTGGAATGGGAAGGCTTCCTCGATGACTCAGACAAAACATCCTGGGAACCAGCCATCAATGTTTCTAACGCCCCTGAACTTCTAAAATCTTTTCATTTGAAATATCCTTTAAAACCAAAACCTTAAAATTTCTTTTATTTTTTTCTTTTCTTTCTTTTTTCTCTTTCTCTTAAAATCTAAAACACCTCTTAAATTTCTTATCCTTGTTTTCTTTTTTTTCTTTTTCTTTCTTCTCCTTCTATAAAATTTTCTCCAAAACCAACTAAAATTTAAAATTAAAATTTAAAATTAAAAATAAAATAAAATTTAAAAAAAAAAAAACAAATAAATAGAATAAACATAAATAATAAAATAAAATAAAAAACTTTTAAATCTCTCTAAATGTTTTTTTTCTCTTCTCTTTTTCAATTCTCTAAATACATTCTTTTCTTAAATTTAAAATTCTCTGTAAAATTTTCTTTTCTAAAATTTATTCTCTCTTTAAACTTTCTTTCCTTCGAACCATCAAAATCTTGTACGAATAACGACACAACCATTTCCTCAAACTTAACTTCAACCTCTAAATCTCTTTATAAAATTCTTCAAACAAATGATTCTTCTTTTTCAAATTCTCTTTAAATTCTAATTCTGTTTTTTCTCTCTTTTCAACTATCTAAAATTCCTAAAACATCAATAAACAACTTTTCACAAATAACAAATTCTTCTTTCATTGAATTTTCATTTCAACAAACTCATCTCAATCACCAACCATTTTTTTCTTCTTTCTCTCTTCTCTTACATAAATTTTTCTTTTAAACTTAAACTTCCTTCAATTAATAACTTATTTCTTTTTCTTTCTTTATTTAAATTTCTTCTTTCAAATTCTAAAGCAAAATTTTATTTAAAACTTTTTTTTTCTCTCTCTCCCAAATCATATAAAAAATAATATTCACCTTAAATAAAATAAAATAATACAAAAATAAAACTAAAGACAATTCTACTTTTCTAGTTCTTTACATCTCTCCCTTTCATTTCAAATTTTCTCTTTTAATTTTTCTCGAACCAATCCTTTCATCTTCTCCAAAATTACCCTTATCTCCTTCCTGCATTTCTCAAATACCTCCTCCTCTCCTACCGGAACCACCTCTCCAATCTCCAACAGTTCCTCTGCCACGTTGAAGGAAGCAGCGTTGATAATTGTATCAACCTCCCCACACAACTCTTCTGCGAACCTAACTCGTCGACCCTGACGAGGCTTCTTTGACCACACCTGGTCCAGCGTTTCCACCCGTGACCAGAGGGTTCGCCTCAGTTGGCAAAAGCGACGCAGGCTCCCCAATTGGGTCTTCAACAATGGCATTCAATGTCTAAACAAGAACTCATCAGTAACCTCATCCCTAAAAAAGCAACAGATAAAACTTACTTCGAAGATGGGGTCAGATTCTAAGAACAACCTTGGAGCCACCTCTACCTCTCCTTCTTTCTCCTCCTCATCATCTTCAATGACCACCCGTCGTTTTTTGGGTGTACGCCTTGGAACAGGGACTTCATCCTCATCTTCCTCCACCAATTCGTCGATCTCTTCTTCCACACCCTGTTTTGAAACTGTGGCCTGGGTTACCCAGGTTGTGATCTTGTTATCTAGTTCCTTATCGTTCTCCCCCACCGATTGATTGTCTCCAACCGAGACATCCCAAATGTCTTCGACCACCACTTTTGTTTTAGGGATCACCCAAAACTTAGTCTTGGTGAATTGTCGTCCAATCTCTGCGTTCTTTGTCAACGCATCGCATGCCACTCATTGCCAATAGCAAAACTCGCACTTCTGGCGAGGGCCTCGAGTCGCCCTACTTTCGACACAAAAGTACTCCATCGCTTCACAAGCCGTGCAAGCCTGGGAAAACTTTTGCGTAACCATTCCCCAATCCGCTTTAGGGTGTGGAGGCGTAGGCGTTGGGGTAGGACAGTTCATTATATAATGAGGAAAGTAATAAACAAGAAAAGATATATATAGAGGAAAGGGAAACTAGTGTGAGAAGATGGCTCAAGCTCAACGGAGCTCGCGATTCTTATACCCGGGCATCTGTCACACGCCACGTGACACTCGAGGCAAAAGCAGCTCATTAAATCAATAATATCGAGTTCTAAATCTATACTCGAAGCTAAGAAAGCAATTCTCCATAGCAACTGCAATTCCCCTTTGTGTACTTACTATTCAACTGCGCTAGCCTAAACTCTAAATCTAAATTAGTCAATCTCTCAATAGTGTGTCTTAGTCTTATTTTCAATAAGCGACGCACAGCGCTATGATCAACGTAATAGTACATTAGTAGTTTTCATTAAAAAGTTTGTTAATTAATTAAAAGGGGTAAATTGAACATGGACGGATATTAGCGAAGAGGGTCTAAGTGTATGTTATTAATGGTCTGTAGTATGGGAATGGTGCGATGAGAGGGAGGTCAATGCGAGGAGGAATAAAGGATATAAAAGGGTTGGGTTTTTGGTTTGACATTCTTTAGAATTAAATTATAAAACATATTTACATTTAATAGTGGTAAAATTACAAAATTAAATCATTGTTATTGTATTTTTCTTTAAACTTTCTCAGTAATCATTTCTAAAATCCTAAATCCTTGATTGTTGAGTTTCAAACCCTTCGTGAGATCTCAAGAATTCCTATTACCTTTGAAACTATATTATAATTCTTCTCGAACATACCTTGAACCCGTAGCTCTTACTTTGAGTGACCTTCGAATCACTTCCTCGAATCATTCCTCTGTGCTTCAAAGAAGTTTCTAAATCCCTCATATCACTTTCAGGAACATCCTCAACCTTGTGCGTAGGTCCTCCGGTGACAATCATTCATGAATATAAACAAAATGAATCTCATCAAATAATGCACCTTTTTTTCTGCACTGAGGGCAAGTATTACACTATTTCATGAGCTTCCCCATGTTATATTGATGGATGCTACTTACAAAACTAACAAGTGAGCAGAAAATATTTTTATCATAAAACTTTTTAGTCTCACAAAACATTTGAATTTGAAACTTAGGTACAGAATGCCTCTTCTTCTTATAGCCGGGTCAAGTCGTACTGGGAAAACTTTTTTGATTGCGTTTATTATTCTCAGTCAAGAAAAAGAAGAAGATTACTTTTGAGCTCTAGAAAACTTCAAGAAACATCTTCTCAAAAGTGATTTCACCAGAGTGATTGTTACATATTGTGAATGAGCCTTGATACTGGCATTGTCAACCCACTTTCAAAACTCAAAACACATTTTGAATGCTTGGAATCTAAATAATAACTTGATTGTTAATCTGAAAAAAGAAGTTTGAGTTTAATGAAGATTGAGAAACATTTCTCAAGAATTGTAGAAATGTTGTGGAGTCGGTTGATGAGTCAGAATTTCAAAAAAATCATTGTCAATTACATGAGCTATACCCTCAAGACATTGTTGACTACTTGGAGAGGCAGTGGCTAATTTATAAAGAAAGTTTTGTATTTGCATGGGTAAAAAAAGCTCCACATTTTGGCCTTTTGGTAACTTCATGCATAGAAGGGCAGCATAGCATTATCAAAGCCTGGCTTCATGTGTCTACTGGAAATTTACAAGCTTTTGTTTTGAGGCTGATCCTGGAAAATTTAAGTCAAGAAAATAAGATTTGTACAGATATAGCATGCAATGCTTCAACCACTTTGAAAACACGGCATTCCTTGTTTTGGGGGCAGGTAAGTAAAGTGTATTTCTTATACATGTTTTTTTGTGACTTATCATAGAACTTATATATAGGTGAAGCATAAAATATCACATTTAGCCTTGCAAAAAGTTGAGGAGGAACATTACAAGACTATTCACTTGCTTCTTACATCATTTGTATGTACAAATTTATTCCACAAAACAATGGGCTTGCCTTGTTCTCACCAATTTAAAGAAATTTTGAAGCAACCTGAAGCACAACTTGACATCAATTTATTTCACAAGCACTGTTGGTTGCACCCTTCAAAACTTCAAAAATAACTTTCAGAGCAAAAACCAAAAAAGCTTGCTGATATTCTTTCTAAAGTTGAAAGCTTCTGTCAAAACCTACTTCCTCTGGATCAGTGAGAAATAGAAAATCAACTTATAAACATACCTGAAGGAAAAACAATACTCAATGTTGTTGAACACAAGTATGTTCATCATCCCCAAGGCTGTCCTGAAAAAATGAAGTGGGAAAAACAAGATCTTCCTGGGTTTGAACATGTTCTTAAGGCAGAGGGTCTTACAGAAGAAAAAACTCGTAAATGCAGAAGCTGTGGAAAGAGTGGCCACAACAGTCAGACTTGCAATTTGAAGGTGTCAACACTCAATACTCATTTTTTTATCTCTTCAAATTCTCTCTCAAAAATACCTCAAGTACTTAAATTGTGTCTTGTTGAAATTCACAATGTGCCCCCTGACGGCCACTGTGGCTTCTCTTGTGTTGCAAAATCTCTTGACATAAATTGGACATGAGCTTCAGTTCAGTAAGCCATGAACCATGTAATATGGGAGGCACACTTTCTAGAAAGTCCGCAACCTTGAATCCTAACTCATATTTGATTAAGCACATAATGAGGAAGTGATGAAACATCCAACAATCAAGCTTGGAACCTCTCTGAAATAAACTCAAAGACAAGTTGAAGACTTATTGAAGCACAGTTGATCATTATTTCAAAAATTCTTGTAATCTGACTTACTGTAATTATTAAAGGAATATTAATATGAGGGAAGTCCACAACATTAACAGACTGTAAAATGCATAAGATTTTATAAATATTGTCAGCCAGGCTGTACCAGGAGCCCAGTAAAACTTATGTTAAGTTATTGGACCTGAAAGAAGGCAAAAATTTATGTTTTTTATGTATATAAATTAATATTATATTGTATAATAAAATTAAGTACAAATTACCTTATTAAATAAAATAAAAATAAGGGTTATATTTATTTTATTATTTTATTAATTATATACTATTAAAATAAACATAAATTATATTATATTCTATAAAAAATTGGGCGCATTTTTATGTATTTAAATAATTATAAAATAATAATTAATTAATTATAATATTATATTATACTTATAAGGCAAAATGTTGACTTATAATAATATTAATTAATTATTAGACCCTTATAATAATTTATACATTATTATCCCTGATTTTTGGGCGCTTCTGTGGCTCAAAATTATGTAATTAAATTTATTAAACCATTTAAACTAATTAAATTCTCAAATTTTAATCTAAAATAATTACTTATATTAATTGTATGAATTAAAATAGTAATATATTACATTCCACTTTAAAATAGTACTGCATAATACTTATTTTAAATTACATTAGTTATTTTTATATGTCTTGTACTTATTTATGCATAATATCCAGGGGGAATTAATACTGGTGAAATATTGGCTACTGCATTTTAACAATTTAGTACATTTTTTTGATTTCTAACCCCTTAAATTTACTCTTAAATTATTGTATTTACTTTTGTGGCGCTTCAGAGGGACCCTTGGCTATATAAGGGCCTTGAGGACCCCCCTTCAGCTGCATCACTTACATTATTACACTTTATTTACACTTATACATTTTTATACACATATTGATTCCTTTTCTTTTAACTAGTAATACATTTAGTTGAAATAAAATAAATAAATACTATATACAAAATCTTAAGGTTGAGGTAAGAACATTAAACTATAATATTTGACTGCTGCGCATTGAAACTAGAATACTTACATTACAATAATATTAAAACTACTCACCTAATATATTAAACCTTTTTAATTGTTTGCGTCCTTCCCTCTTTTCCTACCTTCCATTCCTTGTCTTCTTGTGTTTCCTTCTCCTTTTTCTTCTTTCCTTCTTCCACCTTCTAGACGACCGCGCCGATAAATATTGTGCTTCTGCTTTATGAATTCATAAAAAATATTAAATTTTCATGTAAATCAAATCAAAATCTTTTTACATAATTATGTAAGTTTGTGGAGCTCTCATTATATAGAGAAATCACTTAATATCATAAGAAGTTTTTGAGGAGAAAATATGTAGTTGACTGATAGTTTTCATTGTATTTAATCATTAAAATTTTTATAAATATATATATTTATTCTAATTTTAATATCTGGAATTATTAATTTTTTTTTCAAGCTTAAAAGTATTTGTGAAAGTTAAAAATCTCTTTCAAATGTAGTTAAAGTATATTAATTTAGAAGTATCAGTTATATAATTAATACATATCACTTTTTTCAATCTAGTGAAAAAATGATATGGTAACTATTATTTTTAAATAATAAATTTCCTTCTTCTCCAAAAAAACAAAAGATTAAGGGTGGAGTTTTTTGATGATAAACCATATGTCTAATAATTAGTACACTGAAATTTAAAGTTTTTTTTTGGTTTTGGGATATTACCTGTCAGCCAGGCTATCTCAGGAGTCCAGTAATTTATACAATAAATTACTGTAATCATATTGAGGAATAACTTTATGTAAATACAAAAAATTATTTAAATAAAATTATAAATATTTTGTGAATGAATAAAATAAATATTATACTTAATTTTATTATTAAATAAATTGTATTACATAAACAAATATTATATTCTATAATATCATGGCGCACTTAGTATGTATAAATAAATTATTTAAAAGTATATTATAAGTGTAAATTTAACTTACACTGTAATTAAATTTTCAATATTAACATTTATATAAACTAAATACAACTTATCATATAATAATATCCATAAATATTGGGCGCTTCCTTGACCCTTAATTGTGTCACTAATATTACTAAATTAATTTAATATGATTAAATTTAATTGCTCATGTTAAAAAGATTCCTGTATTAATTTAATTAGTTGTCCAATTAATTTAATAGTTAATTTAATTGAAATAGTTAACTTACCATTGCTTATACTGAGTGAAGATTATTTAAACATGTAAAAATAATTCCTTTTATTTTAATTATACTTTTTTTAGCTATTTGTATTCCCTCTTTAGAATTCTTTCTCATAGTTCTTATTTTCCATACTCACGTAGTTATTTGTTATATTAATTTTATTCTTTTTTAGAAATATCTGATGGAAACAAATATTTGCTTAATCATGGATTTATTTTAATTGTTTTTTAATTAAATTTGTTAATTATTTCTTTCACTTCATTTTACTTTTGTAATTATATTTGTAGCGCTCTAGAGGGTCCTCTTGCCTATAAAAGGGCTTTAGAAGTCTCTCTGGTAGCTCATCATTTACTACACACTCACTTATCATATTTTAAATATATTTCTTTTATTTACTATTTTTATTAGTTCATTACATCTAATTTAAATACTACATAAATAATTATAGGTTGCCGTAAGATTTATAATACTATTATTGAACTTTTGCGCTTTGAGCATTTATTATCAATTATAATATTTTACAATTTAAATAAACACTTACAAATTTGTCAAGTCTCAACTATCTTGTTGTCCTACTCCCTTAAATTACAAATATTTTATTTCAAATTACTTTACTATTTTATAATTTCCCTTCCTCCCTTCTATTATCCCTCTTATTTTCTTCATTCTTCTAGACATCCGGCTGATAATTGAGGGCCTCTCCGAACGACAACGACAACACCTTGCGAAGAATGACAAAGCGCACGGACCACCCAAGCCAAAAAGTAAACTTTTTGCCGCAACCGTGTTTCGAACTTGGGTTCGATAGTTTAGGTTTATATTACATTAAATTATATATTATTCTGAAGTGGTTTTACAATCACTATAGCAAGTTCATCTTTGCACCTCTCACTCATAGTACTATATTTTTACTGCAATAACAGTGTTTGTGGTTCAATTGCTGACTCACTGAGTGTAAGTTTTCATTATATTAATTTTTTTTTTCCTAGTTGACCATAATAGAGTAAAAATCTTAGTCCTAGAAGACAATAAATATTTAATAAATTATTAAATTAACTTTATTATTATTTTTTGAATATTGGTTGACCATAATAGTACTCAGTACTTAGTCCCAATTTTACCATTGAATTAATTTTGGTATTAATTATTTTTGGTTGACTTCTTAAACCTTATTGGTTGGTCCCATTTTAATTGTTATTAATTCTTAATAATTGTAATTTCATTTATTTGTATTACATTTTATTTTATAATTAATTGATTTTTAATAAAAAAATTTTTTTAAATCCAATTGATTATATTTTATTTTGAATTAACAATTTATATCTGAATTAATTTTGATTCTCCTTTTCACAGTCTTAAATGTCAAGTAGTTTGGCTAAAAGCATGGATAACATACATGTGGATGAGACTGAAGTGGATGTTGACACTGAATCTGTAGGTTCTCCCAAAGTATCTTACAAAAATAATTCAGCTGACAAAAAACCTTCAGGACGTAGAAATGTCAGGAGAAGTGACAAACCCCTCTCACCTAACAACTCTGAAGGAAGTAAAACCTCAGGTACATCAGGACAATCCACTCAGATGTATAAAAATAAAAATGATTCCTCTAGCACAGCAGGTAAACAATCTGTCAAGCCATATAAAGGAACTGAGAGCAGAAAGCATGAAGTACAAGGCAAAGTTAAACACACTCTGGCAGCAGATGCAGGAGCTTTTAAATCCCAAACAGGGTCAACCTCCTCATTTCCCAGCTTCCCAACCTCAGCCTTAACCTCAGGCCAGTCAGGCATCCAGCTCCCTCAACCAAAATCAAGGCATTCTGCAAGTGGAACAATGGAAATGGGATTACTTAAGGACCCACTACCAACAGAATGTACAACAACCAGCTCAACACCCTGGCCCATCCAGGACACCAAATTAAAATCCATCTCTTCAGAACCATCCTTATCAGGGGGGCAGAAGAAAGAAGGGACAGGGGAAGTTTCCTCCCTTGCCATGGTAAGTAATTTGTTTGATAAGCACGTTGGTATATATAATAACAAACCTTCTTCAGGTAATAATGTGGACCCTGAAAGAACAGTTAAACCTTTGAAGAGACAAATTCCTTTAATAAGTAGCCCCATTGATGTAATTAGCAAATTATTGTTTGATGAACCTTTACATTTGACTTCTACTTCTTTAATTAACCCTTCTCTTGCAATCAAGAATGATTCTGTTTCCCCTGAAGTTTACACTTTACTTGAGAAAACTTCTGAAGAAATATTGAAAGATACCCTTGATTTTAATGTTGTGAATGATAAACATTTAAGAGATTTGTTAATACATGAGAGTGATAGATTAAATAATTTGCATTTACATTGTAAAGTGAGTTCTTCTGTTCAAGACACTGCTTATTTCAAATTAAAAGACACACTAAATAATGTCCTGGCTCAACAAAAGTCTATTAAAGCTGACCACAAATCACTTTCAGATAAATATAGTCACCTACGCAAAAATTTTGATAATCTAAAAGATGAAAATACTACTTTAAAGAATGACAATATGCTTTTGCACAGTGAATTAAGAAAATTGAAAATTGATTCTCAGAATTTGAGTAATAAATGTTCTGTAGATGAGGACAGAAATGTTTTATCTATTTCTAGGATTAATGATCAACTATCTTACATTCCTGATTTGAGAAATAAATTATCTGACCTGGAGAAATTATTTTCTGCATTACAAACTGTCCAGGCTACTCATTATCATGAATTAAAAAATAGTGCTAAAACTGCTGTTATTCTTAATAATAATAAGCCTGAACAGAGTAGTTCTTCTCTCCCTTGTAATGTACCAATTTTACTGGCTGAAATTCATTCTGAAAAATCTATTGCATCAAACAGAAAGAAATTTAATTCTCACCATGAGCCATCTGCCTCTGTGAATAATGAAATATTTGAACACCTTTCAAGACTTCAGGAACTGATAACCTTGAATAATTTAAACCATAGGATGGAACATTCCAGTAGCCAGAAAAATTGGCCTAAGTTGGATCAATATCCTACCTTTGATGGTGATTCTTCATCTGATTGGCAACACTTTATACAAAGGATTGATAATTTAAAGAGATCTTATAAACTACCTGATGAGGAAATTGTTTCTAAGCTAATTTCTTTATTTTCCAATGTAGCCTTGTTGTGGTATGAATCTGTTCTATTGGATAATAACCATTATACATGGAATGGGTGGAAATCCTTGATTGAAAATTAATTTGGTAGTTCAAAATTTAGGTTGGCTCAGCAAAGACTATATGAGAATACTAGATATAAATCCTCCTCTGTTGAAAAACCCATTATTTTTCTGATGAAAGTAACAAAGATCCTGAGAGCAATTGATCCAAAGATGGATTATGATATTTGGAGAGATAAAATCTTGTATAAATTGCCAAATTCTCTTAGAGATTTAATTATAGCTAGGACTGAGCATGTGAGGGAACATTCTTCTTTCATTAATATTTGTAATGAGGTTCTACTCAACCATAGATATGAACCTAAGAATTACCTTGGTAAACCTTATAATGATCAGAATAAACCCTCTACAAAGCCCCCAGAAAAATCTGGTAGACCCTCTGAACCAGTTGCACCTAAAAAATATGCAACAAATACTTGTTATAAGTGTAACAAACCATGGCAAAAGGGTCATGTTTGTGACAAGAAAATTAATCTTGTTGAACACAATGAGGACACTGATGAAGTTGGAATGAATGTCAATGATTATTCTAGTGACTGTGAAAGTAATATCTCCTATGACAATGAATCCAGTAAAGATGTTTTCATGTTGGAACAAGATTTCCATTATTTAAATAATATATCTGAAGAATGTTTATTGGATTTATCTTCAGTAGAAAATGCTGAGATAATTAAAGATATTACTAACAATCCTATAGCCATATCCCCTTTGAAGGCACCTGTTATCATTAATGGTAAAAATGTTGATGTAGTTCTTGATTCTGGTGCTGGAGGAAGTGTAGTGTCTGAGAAAGCTTTAGCTTCAGTAGACAAGGATTATCTGAATAAATTATTACCTATAACTTCTGAAAAATGGAGAGGGTATGGTTCTACCTTAATTCCTATTGGCAAATACAAAACCTCTGTATTCTTCAAATATAATGGTGGTTTTTTCAGAGCTATTTGTGAGTTTGTGGTTATGAAAAATGATAATTTCAGCAATTAGTTTATTATGGGAAATGATATTTTGACCATGTTTGGTGTGAAATTAGACCCAGCAAATAATTGCTTCACCTTGGGATTGAATGGTAAAAGAAAATTCAAAATTTCCTCCCCTAGAAAACCTTCTGGGCATCTGTTAAAGTCTTGTAACTCACTAATCCAGTGTAAAGGCAGACCAACAATTGAGATGGATGATTTATTAAATGAAATAAATACTGCTTCTTTTGGTGATCATTTAACTAGTGAAGAAAAGGATTCTATTGTTGCCTCAATTACTTCTTTCCCTATGGCTTTTGCTCATGGTTCTCATGTCTTAGGAAGTGTTCAGGACAAAATGAAAATTACCTTATCCTGTAACTTGAATGATATTCCTCCTAATCTTAGGAAAAAACCATATCCTTCTTCTCCAACAAAAAGAAAGGATATTGAAGATAATATTGCCACATTATTAAAAATGAACATCATTGAAAAAGTGGATGTCACCCCCCAATATTGTGTAATCTCCCCAGTCTTGATTTCTTATTAAAAAGATAAAACTAGATTATGTGGCGATTACAGGCATTAAACACTTATACTGTTGATGATATTTATCCGTTACCCAGAATTACTTCAATTAATGCTACCTTGCAAGGTGCTAAATTTATTAGTTGTCTGGATGGTAACAAAGGGTATCATCAAGTTCTAGTTGAGAAAAATTCTCAGAATTTTTTGCTTATTGCTACTCATATGGGAATATACAAGTATATTAGAATGCCATTTGGCCCCAAAAATGCCCCTTCAGTTTTCCAAAAAGTCATGGATAACACCTTCCATCAGGAAATCATTGAAGGATGGCTCATGGTGTATATTGATGATATCATAGTTTTTTCTAAAACTTTTGATGAATATATGGTTCACTTGAATAGAATTTTTCAAAAAATGGATGAAATCAATATGACCTTGTCCTTGAAAAAGTGTAAATTTGGTTTTCAATCTTTGAAAGTCCTTGGCCATGTTGTGTCAGGCCTACAAATTTTTTTAGACCACAAAAAAGTTGCTGCAATTCAAAATGTGAAAGCACCAACTTCTGTAAGAGAAATCCAAAGTTTTTTGGGTATGTGTGGCTATTACAGACAATATATTAAAAACTATCAGGTTATAGCCTTACCTCTTACCAAACTCACTAGGGAAGATGTTGCATTCATCTGGAATAGTGACTGTCAAAAATCTTTTGATACTTTAAAAAGTTGCTTAATGACAACCCCTATCTTAGCTCTTCCAGACTTTAACAAACCATTTGTCTTGTATACAGATGCTAGTTTTGTTGGTCTGGGTGCTGCCTTACACCAGAAACAAATTATTAATGATAAAACCTCAGAAGTTGTAATTTGTTATATTTCAAGAACCTTGAGAAATAGTGAATTGAAATATGGTGCCACTCAATTAGAGTGCTTAGCAGTTGTTTGGGCTCTTGAGAAAATTCATTACTATCTAGATGACCAAAAGTTTGAATTGGTAACTGACTTTAGTGCTGTAAAGTCCCTCTTAAACCTGAAAAAACCTAATAGACATATGTTCAGGTGGAAACTTGCTGTTCAAGAGTACAGAGGACAGATGACAATTATCCATAGAGCTGGAAATGTTCACTCCTATGTTTACATGTTGTCCAGACTGCCTCTGCCAAATAATGACTCAAATCCTGCTTATGTGCCTGAAGATGATACTTTTCATATCCATGGTATATTTATAGTTGATATGGAAGAAGAGTTATTACAATTAATACTGGATTCATATGATAAGGATTCTGATTTAAATAAATTAGTTACTATCTTAAATGATCCTAAGAATGCTTCAATTCAAGCATTGATTAAAACTCTTCCTGAAAAATATCAAATTGCTTTGATGAAAGTAAAGTTTTCTATGGAAGATGGTTATATTTATTATAGAAGAAAGCTGACAAATGTAATTGTAATTGCCCCTTCTATGAAAGAAACTCTCCTCAAACTTTGTCATGATGACATATTAGCTGGTCATTTTGATCTAGAAAAAACATTGATTAGAATCAAAAACACTGCTTGGTGGGCTAATATGTCTGAAGATACAAAATTATATGCTGAATCTTGTGATTCTTGCCAAAAATCTAAAAGGTTGACAGGTGAGAGAGCAGGTTTACTACAACATATCGAAGCACCTAATGCTCCTTGGCAAATAATTAACATGGATTTTTTCACTGGCCTTCCTGTAGCAGGTAAAGACAGTTATAACTCTTGTTGGGTGATAGTAGACAGATTCACAAAAATGTGTAAATTTATTCCAACCCACAAAGATGTATCCACAAAAGAATTAGCTTTCTTATGGTGGTCTTCCATGTTTAATATTATTGGATTCCCAAAAGCCATTATCTCTGATAGAGATCCAAAATTTACTTCTGAGTTTTGGACCTCTTTAATGGATATTTGTGGCTGTGAGTTAAAATTGTCTACAGCTCACCATCCTCAGACTGATGCTCTAGCTGAGAGAATGATTCAAACTCTGGAAGATATGATTAGAAGGTATTGTGCCTTTGGTTTAGAATATAAAGACAATGACAGATTTACTCATGACTGGGTCACTCTTTTGCCTGGTCTTGAATTTGCATATAATAGTACTGTTCATTCTGCCACTGAGAAAAAGCCTTTTGAGCTTTGGTTAGGTTATGTCCCAAATACTCCTGCACAGATTCTCAATAATAAATAACCTAAGTTGGAACTACACCCTGGTGTAAAATCTTTTATGCAAATGCAACAGCTATGCAGAAAACATGCTCAAAGCTGTATTAATAAAGCATTTGAATATGAAAAGAAAAGATGGGATAAATCTCATAAAGAATAGACATTTAACAAGGGTGATGAAGTGTTGATATCTACTTTCCATTTCAATTTACAAGGTAACAACAAATTAAAAGATCCTTTTGTAGGACCATTTGTTGTTAAAAGAATGGTTGGTGATAATGCAGTAGAAGTTGTATTGTATTCTCCATATGATAGAAAACATCCTGTTTTTCCCATTTCTTTGCTTTAACCTTATACTTCCAACAGTGACTTATTTCCCCAAAGAAGAGGAAGACCTAAGAAAAACCCTCAGGAAGTCACAGAAACTGCAGAAATTGATAAAATTCTCAATGATAGAATTATCACTTCTGAAAGAGGTATTGAATATTTATTGAGATATAAGAACAAGTCATCTGAACATGATGCATGGATACCTGGAAAGGAAATTTCAAATCTCTCTACTCTGTTAAAAATTATAAAAAGAAAAAATCTTAACATTTTTTTTAATGTTTATTTTAGAGTGAGGGAGTGTCAGCCAGGCTATCTCAGGAGTCCAGTAATTTATACAATAAATTACTGTAATCATATAGAGGAATAACTTTATGTAAATACAAAAAATTATTTAAATAAAATTATTAATATTTTGTGAATGAATAAAATAAATATTATACTTAATTTTATTATTAAATAAATTGTATTACATAAACAAATATTATATTCTATAATATCATGGCGCACTTAGTATGTATAAATAAATTATTTAAAAGTATATTATAAGTGTAAATTTAACTTACACTGTAATTACATTTTCAATATTAACATTTATATAAACTAAATACAACTTATCATATAATAATATCCATAAATATTGGGCGCTTCCTTGACCCTTAATTGTGTCACTAATATTACTAAATTAATTTAATATGATTAAATTTAATTGCTCATGTTAAAAAGATTCCTGTATTAATTTAATTAGTTGTCCAATTAATTTAATAGTTAATTTAATTGAAATAGTTAACTTACCATTGCTTATACTGAGTGAAGATTATTTAAACATGTAAAAATAATTCCTTTTATTTTAATTATACTTTTTTTAGCTATTTGTATTCCCTCTTTAGAATTCTTTCTCATAGTTCTTATTTTCCATACTCACGTAGTTATTTGTTATATTAATTTTATTCTTTTTTAGAAGTATCTGATGGAAACAAATATTTGCTTAATCATGGATTTATTTTAATTGTTTTTTAATTAAATTTGTTAATTATTTCTTTCACTTCATTTTACTTTTGTAATTATATTTGTAGCGCTCTAGAGGGTCCTCTTGCCTATAAAAGGGCTTTAGAAGTCTTTCTGGTAGCTCATCATTTACTACACACTCACTTATCATATTTTAAATATATTTCTTTTATTTACTATTTTTATTAGTTCATTACATCTAATTTAAATACTACATAAATAATTATAGGTTGCCTTAAGATTTATAATACTATTATTGAACTTTTGCGCTTTGAACATTTATTATCAATTATAATATTTTACAATTTAAATAAACACTTACAAATTTGTCAAGTCTCAACTATCTTGTTGTCCTACTCCCTTAAATTACAAATATTTTATTTCAAATTACTTTACTATTTTATAATTTCCCTTCCTCCCTTCTATTATCCCTCTTATTTTCTTCATTCTTTTAGACATCCGGCTGATATTACCCTTTCCATTTTTGTTCTTATATATATATATAGGTTATTTATTTTATTTTAAAACTCTCTTTCCATATCTTTCCCTCCAATTTCTAGTTCATATCATCATGTAGTTTCCCTGTTGAATCTTCTCCCTTATTTTCATTTTAATTTTTTCTTACCTATTCTACTTCCTCTTCACACCTTTTGATTGCTTCTCCACCCCTCTCCATCCTACCTCCTTGGAACTCACTCCTTTCACTCCTTTCTACAGCCCTTTTTTGTTGCTTTAGAGTGAAAGACATTAGATAGAAAGTAATAGGGAGGGGGTGGAAAGTGTGAGGTGTGGACTGTATTGAAGAGCGATAGAGTTAGGATGGAAAAAAAGGGGGTGGGGAATATAGAAACAGATGTGGTGAGGGATAAAAAAGGTTAGCAAGGGGGTGGAAGTGGGAGTGAGTGGGGTATGTTGGTGTGTACTGGGAGCAAAAAGGGAGTGGTGGGGTAATGTGGCAATCAGAAGGGGTGGGCTGGGGTAGGAAGAGGAAAAAAAAGATTTAGGAGGGTTGTGATTAGAGCAAAAGGGGTGAAATGGGCTGGAAAGTGAAAGGGGAAAGAATGAAGTGTGAGCAAAAAAGGTTGAGGAAGGGTGAGAGGAGTAAAAGTTCAGTTTTGAAGGCATGGAAAGCAAAACAAAGGTAAAAAACTGATGAGCAAAAGGTAAGGGGTGGTAATAGAAGTGAAACAGGTAAGGAGTCTGAAAAGTATGTTTAAAGGGGTGGAAGGAGCATCAAAAAAGGTGGTGAAAATCAGAAGGTGAACTCTATTTTTCAGCCAAAGGATAGATTCCAGCCTGTATCAATATGATGCTTTGCTTTCATTCAGAAAACCAATAGTTAAACCTGCTGTATGGCTATTTTACATCCTTAATCAAATCAAAATACATATATATTAGCTGTTAGTAATAAATACTTATATTTGAAGTAGAAGAATTATAAAGATATAAAAACTAGCCATAAAGCCCTAGTAAATTTTTTAAAAAATCATTTCATGGAATGATTGTGATAGTTATACATAAGATCAAAAAATAAAGTTTACAGGTAAATTTTAGAAAAAAATTAAAAAATGGAATAAAGCATGTATGATATTAAAAAAAAGTCTCTTCTCTATATTATGAGGTGAATTTATTTATTCTTTAACTTAATATTAAATGCTGTTTTTTAGATGAAAAATAGCTATGGCTTTCCTTATAAAGTGCAGATGAGACTTGAACAAAAAATTCATTGCCATATTTAACCTTTTAGATTTATTTTGTTTGTTTATGATTACTATACATATCTGAATAATTATAGTTAATAAATAAAAATTTATGAAAATTAAATAATAAAGCTGTTCTAATATATTTAATGATATTTATTCAGTAAAATAATAAGCCCCTTGATCCCCTTCATTGCTTAAGTTTTTTCACACAAATAGTTATATACAATTTTATAAACATATACATCTTAGTTGTAATGGAACTTGTATTGAACTCCCAATGAGATTCTGTTTCTGACTACTGTTCAAGATAAGTTAATCCTTGAGATTTTTTTTATTTTTTGTTAAATTTTATTGCAAACTCCTTAATGTGTGCCCAGGTTTATCTTTTTATTGAAAAGATTTATACCAAATACTATGAAATGTTGAACATATATCAAAATTTGGAATTTTCCTATATTTTTTTATAATAAAATCTTTAAATTTCTTTTTATTAATTATAATATTAGTTTTTCCATATGATAGATTAACAACACTTTTAAATTTTATTTTTTTTCTTCTAAAATATAAATGAAAAGACACCAATTTTTTTTTGTACTTAAACTAAACTAGAGGAATATGATTTTGGTACTTATTAAACATTTTTTAGCTCCTTCTGATTCTCAAATTCTTTTTTCTTAGCTTTTAAGTTCAAATTATATTGAAAACTTCAAGTTATGAATCCAGATAGTTTAAAAATTTGAAAAAAAAATATTTTTCATAAATTTGAACTTGAAGATAGTTTCAACTTACAGCCTTAACTTTTTCTTTTTATACTAAATGAAAATTTAAATCTTTTTCCATTAAAATGAATTTTTATAAAAAGTAATTAATTTAAGTATTGATTCTTAATAAGGAACATAGCTAAGAAGATGCATGAATTCTTACTGTCCAATAAAATCTAAATTATTTTTATTTTTTATATTTTCTAATAAAGAACATAATTTTTTAAAATATTGGTGTTAAAATCATATCACTAACAAAGCATTAATAAATTTTTAATCTGTATTTTTTCACTTGACTATAATGTTTGCATTTTGTATTGAAAATTTGCATGGTCAATATTCTTGTTCTGAAAAAAAAGGTACTTCTGCAGTGCTATACTCAATTCAAAGCTCAAAAAGAAAAAATTGAAGCATTTCATCCCCCTATTTAAAACACCACGCAGTACGGGGGGCGGACTTGTTAGCAAGTCTGCAACCTTGGACTCAAATTCACCATAGATTGAACACACATTGAGCTATTGACAAAGGAACCATACAATCAGGGATGAACACCACTCAGAAGAACAGTTTTAGGTGGGTCTTCAAGTAGAGTTCAGTATGAGTTCAGTCTGAGTTCAGGTTGGGGACTTGCTAGCAAGTCAACCCCCTATATTGCATAGTGAAATATTTTCTTAACTTTAAATTAAAAAAATTCAATTATTCTAATATTAGCCTGTTCTATCAGTATCACCAAGATATATGTTCTCTCTCATTTCAACTCTACTCTTATAAATTGATTCTTATATAAATAAAATTATGCATTAATAAATTAAAACTCACTTTAATTCATAAAATAGAGTCTGTGAAAAATAGTAGAACTTGAAATTGAAATTCAAAAACTCTCATAGTGCATTATAAAAATCTGTTTAGTTTGTGCTGTGTATTCTCAGGTGAACACTAGTGATATCTAAAATTATTTAATTTAAGAAAAATAAAGCATACAGCTTACATTTTGAAAGAATATTTTTTGATTTATATTAATTTTTCCAATTGATTTTAAGAACAACATTTCACTGAGTAGAAGTTAATTGCTGTGACTTGATAAAATTACTTTAAAGAATGAAAATGAACCTAAAGAATATTTATGGATTTGATAAAAATTTCTTCATAATTATGAAAAGTATTGTAGTTACTAAAAATTTATCATAATATGCTTTTGAAGTTGTTATGTTTTCGAGTAGAAAGTGAAGCTGATACTTCTGCTGCAAAATCTCATTGCAATTTAATTAAAATACATTGATTATTTTGTTACAAGACAGAAAATTAATCAGCCAAATTACATTATAAACTAAGCATAAACAGAAACTATACATTCATTTTAGCTTTTAAAATATAGATACTCAAAAAGAAACAAGCAGTGTAAGAAAAAAAGTCAAAAACTAGAGCAAGAGAAAAAGCAAGAGTGAGAGTGAGGGAGAATGATGCCTTTCACAGGGTTTGAAAAATTGTATGTATTATTGCATACAGTATGATATGTGATCAGTAGTAAGTACATGATTTCATTTGGTGGCATAAGAGTGCATAAAAATTTTTTATTGTAGTTTTTATCCATATCAAAAACAGGTTGTGGATGTATAACTTTCTTTTATTTTTAATTTATTATTATTATTTTTAAATTATTTTTTTTCTGAGTGATAACTTTTTTTTGTTTGATATTCTAAGACTTTAACCTAAAAATTATTGTTCCTCATCACTTTTTCAAATACAAGACTAAATTAGATTAGATAACCATAACCATGCACTTATATATACACACATTCACACAGTTATACTAAATAATAATAATATTATTAATAATAATATTAAAAAAATGGCACCTTGGCATGGGCCTGAATCCAAAAAAAAAAAGAAAGAAAGAAAGAAAAAGAACTTTGATGAAAGGGCAGAAGAATAAGTAGTGAGAAAAAGACAGTTGGGGGAATATGGAAATGGAACAAGAGAAATAAATGCATGATGAAAGTGTAATGATATATGCATTGTGAAATAATGTGTCCTGAAATTCATTCTGAAATTTGTTGCAAAATGTGTTATGAAGGAGTTTCCAGGTAATGGAGGTGAGGCATTTTCCTCACTGGGAAATTTGAATACATATCAATCACATATATTTCCACCATGAAAGAAAAACCAAATTACAAGATAAACAGTTGTACTTATTTAATGCCTTTTTCAATGGAGATTGTATGAGTTTTTCAAAAAAAAAAAATTTTAAATGAAAAGAAAAGAAAAAGAAAAAAACTGTCCTTATTCATAATCTTTTTAAAGTGAACATGCATGAAATTATGAAAATTAAATTAAATTAAAATTAAAATTAATACAATCAATCAAGCGATTTTTTAATTTTGGCAAATGATTTGCATACATTCAGACATTCTAAAATCAAGTTTTTCCTTCCAGTTTTTTCTTCAATTTTTATTTTATTTTACTTATATATTTTTATTTTTTGCTTTTGATTTAATTTGTCCAGTTGGAACTGTCATTTGGCTTTTTCAAATTGAAGCTGTTGATCTTATAACTTCTGATACTCTTCCATTTGAAAATTTGAATTCTTCATCTCCATCTTTAAATGATCTTTCACCATTTCCAAAAAAATTTCATCCTTTTTCAGTAAGTGACACAACTTTCTTTCATCCAGGTCATAAACTTGTTTTGAAGACTTCTGTTGAGACCCCATATTCATGATTTTAATTTGAGCTTCTTCTTTTGAAACAGCAAGGTTTACTTTAAAATCAAAGAAAAGACAAAAAAAATCATATAGAAATAAACCAAAAAAAATCAGCCTTACTTTCTTCATGCTTGTCCACAATTTCTGCATAAGTAGAAAAGACAAATTTCCAACTAGACTGATGGTTTTTGAAAGATGTTAAAGCTCTTTCTTTTATATTTTTTTGGGTTTTGATGGGCTCATCTTCTACACTGTTCTTCCCCTTAAATTCTTCATGATTAGTACCTTTATTTGCTTCATCTTGACTCTGGTTCATGATTGGTATAGATATTAATAGGTGGCATAAAAAATTGTAGTGAAAAGTGGAGAAAATTTTTTCAGAAAATTAGCTCAAGCTCACAAAAACTGTGTCATCTTTCTCAGGATAAGAATTATTGGTAGAATCCTCTAAATTCTGTGTATTAAGTATTGGATCAATTGGAATGTCTAAATTGTAGTTAATTTCAGAACCCAACAGTTGGGAATCCTCAGTGTGCAGAGGATTTATATTTGCTGTTTGGCCAAGGAGCTCATCTATCTGTTGATATAGTGGGTACATTAAATTTATGTCTTCAGTAACTGAGGTGATTCCATTTTGTAAATATTCTTCTGATACTCTTAAGACAGTATAAGAAAAAGATATTTTTTCCTTCTTGTATTTTTCTTAATAATTTTGGAATCACTCCCTCATTTTTTTGGGGGTTTTAAGTCCATTTTACTTTTTGTTTTATTTTTTAGATCAACTGCCCTTTTCTAAAAACCACAGATTTTTGAGGCAAGTGGGTGTTCCAAATGTGTGGACTTTTCACAGCCAAAGCAATAATTTTAGTTTGATTTTTTTGAAACCAATGGTTCACAATCTGAAGGCCACTCTTGGTCAGTTGACTATACTTTTGTGCTGCAGTTTTTGGATGAGGCGTAATAGAATCAAAAATGGGGACAGGAAAAAAATATTAATGCATGATAAACTTTAATGACTAATAAATTAAAATCCTAAAAAGGATTTTGTGAGATAAGACAACCTGAAGAAAAGGAAAGAACAAAAACAAGAGCTTGATAAGGTGATGATAAAAAATGAAAATGAAAACCTTACAGTGACATTATCTTTTATGCTTTTCACATCACATATTCCAGCTCTTTGTTTTTGGATATGCCACATGTAGGGGGTACAAAGTTAGAAAATTTTGATTATTTAAAAGGTATTTCACAGAACACATAAAAAAGCAACAGAATTGACCTTTATTCTCAGTAAAAAGGAGCTTTGGGGTGACAATATGGCATATTTCAAAATATAATCATTGTTGATTTGGTGAAAAAAGATGTGTTTTGAAATGGATGGTTTCTAACTTTGATACCCTCTATTTTATAGATCAGATTTTTGTTTTTCACAAAAAACAGAATTTATACGTTGTTTGAGGAATACTCATGATGGAGAATGACTCATTTTCAGCATCAGTGGTGGAACACTAATCAAGGAAAGATATTTTACTATAAAATAGTGAAAAATTAGTGAGAGGGAGGGTACAAGCTGACATGTAGATACAAAACCAGTTAAAATATTAAAAAAATATTAAGTAAAAAAATAAAAAAACTAAACAAATAAGAGCATTTAAAATCATGTAAAATCATGCATTAAAAATTACATTAGGAAATTTTGTGCAAGATTAAAAAATTAGGCTAATTGTCCTGTTTCTGCGATTTCTAAAAATTGTATTTAATATGAATTTTCCAATGTGTTCTAAAGCTAGAATTTACAGTAATGCATCATTAAATAATTGCATCTCCCCCTTCCCTCTCTGCCTACCATTCCACCCATTAATTGGTGTAATGTTTTGAGAAACCAAAAAATTGCAACTTATCTCAAAATTGTGCAAAAATTTCTTGAACTATATCCTATAGATGATGGTGAGACTAATTTTACTTTTAAAAGAATACTTCATAAATTAGCTCATGGAGATTATTGACTCATATCAGATTATATTGGGGGTAACCCAAAGTACCCAGAGTCCTGTTTCAACTGCCATTTCTAAATAAATAAAGAAAAATTTGTATAATTAGAAAATTAATTTCAGGCTCATAATATCTATTGGGTTCAATTATAGGACTGTTGTGGAAATTGGGGATTATCAATATACCAGAAAATTTCAGCTGCCCTCTAGAAAATGGCATATGATGCATCAGCTGACATCACAAATGAATATATTCAAATTTTTTCTAGCACTTAAATTGAATGCCTAAATACTTTTTGAAAGATGTGAAATATATATATGGTTCTGAATTTCTTCAACCTCATAACCCTGAAACCACAAAAAAATACCTATCACCTCCTGGCAGGTGCCAATCTTTCAATCTACTTGTGACACAAGAATAGCTCAAATTTGATGCCACACAAGCTAGCATGCTCAGTTTTGAGTGTGTGGGTTTCCCATAAGAGTTATAGCTGAGCTAGAACTGAATCAAATCAAAGATAGGGATTGGCACCTGTTATCAGTTGCTCACATTTTTTTTCTGGTGTGATGAGCTAAAAAATATTTTAAAAGTAAATCAGGATTGAGGCTTCCCAGGCTGTAAAAGAAACTTTGATGGATTACGCTGAAAATGAAAAAACTGTCCCACTTCTTGGGCTGACAAGTATCAGGGTAAGGAAGGTGCAACAATAATGGTTCTGGAAGCTGTGGCATTAAGAAATTTATGGATTTGGAATACAATTTTTGGAACACCTGGTGCACTAAATGATATTAATGTGTTGAATTGGAGCACATTTTTTTTACAACTTTATATCTAGTGTGTAATTTCAAGTAAAGTGTTATTATATAATTTTTTCTCATGATTAAATCTATAGGAAAAGAATATTAAGTCCATTTTAATATAAATTATCATCATTACACTGATGGATATTATCTTGTTCATGGAATTTATCTAACTAGGCCTATTTTTTCAGCCCACTTCATCATCCTAAAGATTATGCTGGTAGGTATTATCAGACCCTCCAGACTGCTTGCAGAAAAGATTTTAAAAGTGCTTTTGATACTCTCAAATCATGGTGGGGTATAATAGCACAGACATTCTGATTGTGGCACATAGAAAATATTCATGATGTGTTGAAATTTGCAATCATTCTTCACAACATGCACTATGCAATATAGGGGTTGAACTTTCAAGCGATTCCTCAGCCTGAACTCAGATAGAACTCAGATGGAGCTCAGACTGAACTCATACTGAGCCCATACTGAACTCTACTTGAACACCCACCTAAAACTGTTCTGCTGAGTGGTGTTCATCCCTGATTGTATGGTTCCTTTATCAATAGCTCAATGTGTGTTCAATCTGTGGTGAGTTTGGGTCCAAGGTTGCGGACTTGCTAGCAAGTCCACCCCCCAATATTGTGTGGTGATGGTTTTACAGGAAAATTATAATGATGATGAGTTTATATTAAACAATAAATAGAACAGGGAAATGTTGGCTCATTTTGTCCCAGAAAGTCATGATCCTGAAATATTTTTCACACAATCAATATATGAAGAAATATATTGTACATTACAGGATACTCAGCTTCATCTCCAACTCATGAAAGATGAAAAAATTTAATATTGGCTGAAGAGAGGATTTCAATCCTAAGATAAGTTTGGTAAAAAATGTTAATTTTCTTTATTACTTTCTTTTCTTTTTCTAAAATTATCACTTTTACTTTAATTATTCTTCATATTTATTTTATATCTTTTTTTCATTATTATTTATACCTTATACTCCCAGCCATTTCTTAAATTACAAGTTTCTTCATGGATTGTTAAATTTTTAGTTTTTAAGATATGGTTTATTGGTCTCTTTATAGTAGTGTAGAGTATTTAGTATTTTTATTATATAAATAAAAGTTGGTTGATTAGTTATTGTTTCTATTTTCATATGATTCTGGAGGAATGAATATGATAAAGGGTAAGGAAAAGAAAAATAATATACAAACTTTTTTACTGCTTTGAAAGAAACTGAATTGGATGTGCATCTCCCTTCAAGAGTAGTCTGGCTGGGAGAAATTAAAAAGATAAAAAAAAAGTAATGGCTAGTCAGATACATCATACACTTCAGCTATACACTAATTATGGAAAGATAAAGCTTATTTCATTTTTTCAGTAAAACTATGCTATTATATCTTTATTTGTCTTCCTTCAAAACCTCAACTACATATTGAATTACATACATTCTGTCAGCAAGTAACCAATTTAATATAGGTAAAATAGTCTGATAAATTTTTTTACTCAATAGTTATTTACTTAATCATTAAAAATATCATAAAATTAGTATTTTAAACTCATTAAGTATTATAAATTATTGTGTAACTAGATCATTTAAATTATTTATCTATTATACAATTAATTTACTTAATTAATTAATATCTTTCTTTAAGCTAAAAATTATGATTTCTTTATTATCTTAATTGAGTTTAAGGGTGATAAAATTATGGAAAGGTTGTAGATATAAGTCCATTGAAATTACTGGGACTCAGATATTTCTTTAATATGGCTACAGGGGGGCTAAGGAGAGTAAGAACTGAAAGGGATACAATATTTTATTAAACTTTGATTTTTAATTAAATATTCAATATAAGCTTGCATTTAAATATTTCATTAAATTTATTTTATTTTATTCAAACTCAATTAAAACATTCAAATTTTAATTTTTTCTCACCATTTAATTCAATTTGATTTCTATTTTATTTATACTTTATTTCATATTTAAAATTATCAGTGATATTGTTAACTTCAACAAAATTTACCTTGTACTTATTTTCTACTATAAAAAGGCTGTTTATTTTGTTGTTTTGAGAAATCCTTTTTGTTACTATATTAGGGGGTATCAAAGTTAGAAATCTTCCATTTCAAAATACCTCTTTTTTCCGCAATATCAGCCATGATTATTTTTTAAAATATGCCATATTGTTCCCCCCAAAACACCTTTTTACTGAGAATTAATGTCAAGTTTGTAGCTTTCTATTTGTGTTTTGAAATACCTTTTAAATAATTACAAATTTCTAACTTTGATACCCCCTATTATATTATTTAAAATAAATCAAAATATTTCTTTATTCTATTTTTATTGATTAATTAAAAATCATATTATTTGAAATCATAAGTTATGGAGAAATTTTTGAAGTAAATTGATAAGTATTTTATAATTCATTAAGAATAGTCTACTGTTAAATGTGAAATAAATATATTATTTTTTAAATTAATATATAATACAATTATATTTACTGCCCTGGTTTTATCTCCTTCTCAATAATTAACTTATTCATTCTAACAATATCTCCTAACATACTGTACAATTTGACAGGATCAGGAATTGTAAAAAGCATTATACTATCTAGAACTGTTGAAACAATTATACTCTCTATTCTGATCTTTAGTAACCCACTTGATACAATTCTTGATTATGAAAGTTCAATAGGGCCACCATGAATTTTTATTTGCCACTTTATTTTCAATTTTGAATAGTTTCATATTGAATAAAAGTATAAATGAATTAACTTACACATTGCTTTATATCATTTCATAAGTATTGATTGATCTTAGTCTCTTTTATGTTTATTTAACTTAACAGAAATAATTTTATCTTGTTTCATATAATTCTATAATCTTTGATTTTAATTTACTTCTTCTCATTATAAGTAGATTGAATACATGCATTTTTTTCCTTTTTTATTTAGTGAGAGAATTTCTTATATTTTTTATTATTTTATCCTAATTTATCCTTAAAAATATTAAGAAATAAAGCATGTAGTAGGAGTTGGAAATGAATATTTAGTGAGCTAAACAGACAGGGCAAAAACTTATTGCTTGACCCATCTTAAAAAGGGAACAGGGAACCATGAACCCATACCTTCCATACAACATGAAGTGCTACAGCAGGTCACATTAAATATTTTTCTGAAAATGAAACATCATTACTATATAACATTATATTTTATCCTTATTCATCTTATTTTATTATATCATATTACATTTTATTATGTCCTAATTCATGTTATTTTAGTATATTTTTCTTTATCTTGTCTTCTTTTTCTAAAATTATTTAAATTAATTTATAATTGAGTATTGAGTTGAAGTTGCAAGCATTAGAAGCTCACTGTAGGCTAACAAGGTGAGGTTTGGGTGGCCAAATGTCAAGTATGCATTAGTGAACACTGTAGACTAAAGAGTATGTATTTGAAATCTTTGAAGCATTTCCTGCATGCATAGCTGAGGTAAGTGTGGGTGAGAGAAAAAAAACAGATTAAACTAAAAAAATAAGAAAGTGATGTCATATCACCTCAAAAATGAAACTGGAAGCTGCTAGCAGGTGCCTATCCCTATATTCAGTTTTTATTTAATAGCATATTTGATTATATTTTTTGCAAGCTAGTGTGCTCATTTTTCAGTGCACAGTCTTTCCAGAATAATTACAGTTGAGCTAAAATTTAGTTAAGTCAAAGATAGGGATTGGCACCTACTATCAGGTGTGTGCTGTAGAATAGTGCCAGACGCTGTCCAGTTAGGTGGTCCCCACCTTTTTAAGCTGCAAAAAACATGGATCTTGACTTTAATTACCATTATACACATATCAATACATCCAAAATTTTTCCTCCTCCTATGCCTCCTGATCCCCCTGCATCCCAATACATTAACCCAGCTCCCTCCACCCTGTCTCTTCCCTCCGTGCCTACCCTCAATAATGGCAAGTTATTCCCTCCTCACCCCTACCCTTCTCTCAAGAAGAGACAATATTCCTCCCCATCCCCCTCAACCATGTTTCCCAAATGTAGCTTCTACTCAGAGTCTATGAGCAATTCTAGGAATGAGCACCCAGAATTAATCTTTGACCCTCCCCTCTTCCCCCCACCTTCCAAGATACCCCATTTAACCCATCCTCCCCCAACTCATGAATCCTTGCTCAACAAACTAACCTATCATTTGAAGGCTCAATCCACAACCCCAAGTCTCCATTCTTTGGGATTGACCTCAACTCTGCACCCCTCCCTTCTCCAGACCACAATTCTCCCACAGCTTTTCTGACATGCTTGGTAGGCCAAGAAGACATTGATCACCCAACTACTCTCATGAAGTGCCTTCAAAACATCATTAGAGTAAGAAGAGATCCCCTGTGTAAAGGATCTAAAATTTTATGTCCACATCTCCACCATGGCTGATGCTCTGCTCCCTCTAATTAAGAAAGCAAATTTCCAATTCCCACCTCCTCCTCCCCAACAATCCCCTGCCTCCTCCTCCCTCTCCTCTATTGAAGACAAAATCAACTCAAATCTGGCTAGCTTGAAAATCCCACCTCCTTCAGAAAAATCACATTCTCCTCCTGAAAAATCATTTGCTCAAGCTTCTGTGTCAGATACCTCCCCCCCAAAGCATTTCCCCATCTAAAGTCCCCACCTTAACAATTAAACAACTCAACCCAACTTCCCTAGTTTTCTCAAAATATAACAACATTAAACTCCTTACATTCCTCAACAATTGTATGGCAGTAAGCAAAATATCCCTCCCCCAATCTACTTCTCCCATCAAAAATGAGATGTGCCTTCAGACATTGCTCTAATGACATCACAGTCACACTCCCATCTGAGGAGGTGAAACTTGCGCTTTCTAGCTCATGAAAAATGCAGACCCCCCAAGGGATAATTTTCAAACCACCCACATATCTAGTAGTGGCACATAGCATCCCTACTACTTTTGACCATGATGGCCAAACCTGTCTGGATTCCCTCATTGAAGAAAACAAAGAAACTCTAAAATCCCTTTACAGAGATTCTGTCACTGGACGACCTACGCACAAGGTCGAGGATGTTCCTGTAAGTGAGATGAGGGATTTTCAAAACTTCTTCGAAGCACAGAGGAATGATTCGAGGAAATGATTTGAAGGTCACTCGAAGTAATAGCTATAGGTTCGAGGTTTGATCAAGAAGAATTATAAACTAGTTCCAAGGTAATAATAATTCTTAAAATCTCACGAAGGGTTGGAAACTCAATAATCAAAGATTTAGGATTTAGAAATGAATATTGAGAAGGTAAAAGAAAGATACAATAACAATGATTTAACTTTTAAGGATTTACCACTATTAATGTAAATACAATATTATAATTTAATTCTAAGGAATATCGAACCAAATACCCAACTCCTTTTATATCCTTTGTTCCTCCTCGCATTGACCTCCCTTCCATCGCAGCATTCCCATTCCATTGACCATTACTAACATACACTTAGACCCTCTCCACTAAATATCCATCCATGCTCAATTTACCCCTTTTAATTAATTAACAAAACTTTAATGAAAAAAACTAATACTATACTATTTCGTTGATCCTAGCGCTGTGCGTCGCTTATTGAAAAGGACTAAGGTACCCTATTGGGAGATTGACTAATTTAGATTTAGAGTTTAGGCTAGCGCAGTTAAATAGTAAGTACACAAAGGAAAATCGCAGTTGCTATGGAGAATTGCTTTCTGCGCTTCGAGTATAGATTTAGGACTCAATATTATTGATTTATTGAGTTAATTTCGCCTCAAGTGTCACGTGGCGCGTGACAGATGCCCGGGTATAAAAAACGCGAACTCCGTTGAGCTTGAGCCATCTTCCCACACAAATTTCCCTTGTCTAATACTTTTTTCCCTCACCTCTTAATTATTTATTTTATAATGAACTGCCCTACTCCCACACCCTAAAGCGGATGGGGGAATAATCACACGACAGTTTTCACAGACTTGCACGGCTTGTGAAAGCATGGAATATTTCTGTGTCGAAAGTACGGCGACTCGAGGCCCTCGCCAGAAATGCGAGTTTTGCCGTTGGCGGCGAGTGGCGTGCGATGCGTTGACGAAGAACGCGGAAATCGAAAAACGATTTACAAAAACTAAATTTTGGGTAGTTCAGAAGACCAAAGAGGTGGTCGAAGACATTTGGGATGTCTCAATCGAAGATGAACAATCGGTGGGGGAAAATGATAAGGAGTTGAACAACGAGATCTCAACCTGGGTAACCCAGGCCACGAGTTCGAAGCAAGGTGTCGAGGAAGAGGTCGACGAATTGGTGGAGGAGGATGAAGATGAAGTCCCTGTTCCAGGGCGGGCACCCAAGAAACGACGGGTGGTCATCGAGGACGATGAGGAAGAGAGAGAGGTAGAGGTCGAAGTGGCGCCCAGGTTATTTCTAGAGCCTGACCCCATCTTCAAGGTAAGTTTTATTTGTTTGTTTTAAGGATGAAGTTACTGATGAGATTTTTTTTTTTTTTTAATGTTTTAGACATCGAATAACCTTGAAGAGCCGATTGCGGAGCCTGCGCCGGTTATACCAACTGAGGCAAACCCTCCAGCCACGGAAGTAGTTGAAGAGCCCGAAGACACCCTGGACCAGGTGTGGTCAAAGAAACCTCGTCAAGGTCGACGAGTAAGGTTCGCGGAAGAACTATGTGGGGAGGTCGACGCTATTATTGACACTGCTTCCTTCGACGTGGCAGAGGAGCTATTGGAGATGGGAGAGGTGGTTCCGGTAGGAGAGGAGGAGGTATTTGAGAAATGCAGGAAGGAAATAAGGGTAGTTTTGGAGAAAATGAAAAGATTGGTTTGAGAGAAGTTAAAAGAAAAGATTTGAAAAGAAAAGGAGATGTAAAAAAGTAGAGAAAAAAAATTGTATTTTAATTTTATTTTATTTTTATTTTATTTTATTATTAGTATTATTTTTTTTTCATTGTAGGTGAATGTTGTTAATTTTATAAGATTTGAGAGAGAGAGAAAAAGAAAAGAAAAAAAAGAAAAAGAAGTTTTTTAAAAAAAAATTTTAGAATTTGAAAGAGGAATTTTAAAGAAAGGAAAAAAGGTTGTTTTAATTGAAGGAAGTTTTAGTGTTTTTTTTTTTTTTTTTATCAAAGAAAAATTTTTATATAAGAAAAGAGAGAGAAAAAAGAAACGGTTTTGTGATTGAGAAAAATTTGTTAAATTGAGGATTTTTGAAAATTTTTTTTTTTTTTTTTAAGAAATTTTAGTTGAAAAGAGAGGAAGAAGAAAGAAAAGAAAAAAAAATAGAATTTAGAATTTAAGGGAGTTTGAAAAGAAGATTTATTTGTTTCGGAGAATTATTATAGGGAGATTCAGGGGTTGAAGTTAAGTTCGAGGAAATGGTCGTGTCGTACAAGATTTGATGATTCGAAGGAAAGAAAGTTTTTAAAAGAGAGAATAAAATTTTTTGGAAGAGAAGTTTTTTGAAGAGAATTTTAAATTTAAGAAAAGAATGTATTTAAAGAATTGAAAAAGAAAAAGAAGGAAAATATTTAGAGAGATTTATGAGTTTTTTTATTTTTATTTTATTTTATTATTTATATTTATTCTATTCTATTTTATTTTATTTTATTTTATTTTATTTTATTTAATTTAATTTAATTTAATTTTATTTAATTTTGATTTTAATTTTAGTTGGTTTTGGAGGAAATTTTATAGAAGGAGAAGAAAGAAAAGATGAGAGAAAAAAGAAAACAAGGCTAAGAAATTTAAGAGATGTTTTAGATTTTAAAGAAAGAAAGAAAAGAAAAGAAAATTTTAAATAAAGAAATTTTAAGGTTTTGGTTTTAAAGGATATTTCAAATGAAAAGATTTTAGGAGTTCAGGAGCATTAGAAACATTGATGGCTGGTTCCCAGGATGTTTTGTCTGAGTCATTGAGGAAGCCTTCCCATTCCACGAGGTATTGAAGTTTCCCCTTGCGTATTCTTGAATCAAGGATACGACTTACTTCCCACTCTAGATGATCTTCTACTTCGACCGGTTCCGGAGGGGGTTGGTTCTTGCCCAGGTATATTTCTCAAGCCAGTTCCAGGAGAGATACATGGAAAACAGGGTGAATTTCCTGCCATTTAGGAGGTAACTTGAGTCGAAATGCAGTTTTAGAGACTTCAGAGTCGATTTCGAATGGTCCCAAGCGCTTTTCAGCCAGTTTCTTTGATGGTCTTGTTGTTCGGATGTTTCGTGCATCAAGCCATACTTTGTCGCCTGGTTTAAAGGAAGGAGCAGATTGTCGATGTTTGTCAGCCTGTTCCTTGTATCTTCGAATCGCTGATTCCAAATTTGTTTTAAGTTCTTCTTGGAGTCATGATATAGTTTGAAGATAATGTTCCGCAGGATGATTAGTTCCTACATGAATTGAGTTGAATCGAGGATGTCATCCATAAATGGTTTCGAAGGGAGATTGTCGTGTCGAAGAATGAGTCGAGTTATTATAAGCAAATTCGGCCAATGGTAGCCATGTGGTCCAATCGTCTTGTTGGTAACTGACATACATTCGAAGATATTGTTCGAGGATTTGGTTAACTCTTTCTGTTTGACCATCAGTTTCAGGGTGATAGGCTGTGGAGAGATTCCTCGTGATATTGAGTTGTCGACACAGTTGGGTCCAGAATGTGGATACAAACAATGAGCCTCTATCTGATATAATATCATTTGGTAAGCTGTGTTTAGAAAATACATATTCTAGAAACAATTTTGACAAATCTTCTGCTGTAGCAGTAGTAGTGGTTTTAATAAAAATAGACATTTTTGAAAATCTATCTACTATTACTAATATAGCATCAAAATCATTAGAAATAGGAAGTTGAGAAATGAAATCCATTGATAAAGATTCCCAAGGTTTAGAGGGAATAGGAAGTGGTTGAAGCAACCCATGCTTCTGGTGACGGGGAGCCTTATTCCTATTACATTCGTAACAAGCTTTTATATAGGCCTTGATTTCCTTGGTCATACCTGGCCAGAAGAAATCCCTCGCTATTAACTGGTAGGTTTTATCAACCCCAAAATGACCAGCTAATGGAGAATCATGTCGACTGTTGAAAATCCATAATTTTATCTCATTGTTGTCGGGTATGACTACTCTACCTTCGAAGACTAATAGACCTGATTCAATACTAAATCTTTTGGCCCCTTGCTTCGAGAGTATTTTGTCTTTTAACCCTAAACAATAATCCTCCTTCGACTGAGCTTCGAGGATGTTGGATAGTGGATTTCGAAAAGATTGAATTGTCATTGAATTAAGTTGATGAGTCGTTAGCATTGATTTGTTGAAGATTGATTGCACATTTGCTGGGTTCTTGTCAGCAAATGCGTCCCCCCACTGTGGGTAAACGTCGTCCCGACGTGACAAGATATCTGGGACAATGCAGTTTTTTCCTGGGCGATAGGAAATAGAGAAAGAAAATTCAGACAAAAATTCAGCCCACCTGGCTTGACGCCTGGTTAACACTTTAGAAGACATGAAGTATTTCAAAGCATTATGATCTGTTAAAATTTGAAAAGGACTATCTAGGCTGAGAAGAAAAGAACGCCATTTTTTAAGACAATGGATAATAGCTAAAAGCTCTTTGTCATGAATTTCATAATTTAATTCCGCGGCTATGAGTTTGCGTGACTCAAAAGCAACAGGATGAAACAAATATGTTTCAGGATTTAATTGGGAGATGACCCCTGCAATAGCATAATCGCTCGCATCTGTCTCAACTATTGTCGAGGCAGAAGGATCAAAATGCCGAAGAATTGGGGCTGTGGTGAACGCCGTTTTTAGTGCTTCAAATTCCTTTCGTTCTGTAGAAGTAAAAACAAAAGGAATATCTTTTCTAAGAAGAGAAGTAAGATTGGAAATAGTTTTAGAGTAATCTTTAATAAATCTTCTATAGAAGTTTGCAAAACCCAAAAATCCTTGGAGTGATTTAATGTTTTTGGGCTCAGGCCATTCCAGGATTTTCTGGATTTTTTTTATCATCCATGACTAAACCGTCAGTGGACAACGTAAAACCCAAAAAATCAATTGATTTGAGGTGGAATTTGCATTTATTATGCTTGGCGTAGAGACCATGATCTCGAAGACGATTTAGGACCTGTCGAACATGATGAATATGTTCATCCAGTGTTTTCCAGAATATTAAAATATCATCTAAATAGACGACTACAAATTGTTCAACAACATCCTGAAAGACATCATTAACAAAAGTTTGAAAAGTTGAAGGTGCGTTACATAATCCAAAAGGCATAACTAAATATTCAAAACTACCAAATCTAGTGCGCATTGCAGTCAGTGGTTCATAACCTTCCGCAATGCAAATAAGATTGTAAGCGCCTCTAAGATCAATTTTAGAAAAGAAATTAGCACCATTGAAAAGGGTAAGAAGTAATGACATAGGAGGAACAGGATATGCATTCTTCTTCGTGACTGTCTTGAGCTTTCTATAGTCAACACACAACCTAAGACTACCGTCTTTCTTTTTTACAAAGAGGACAGGGGAGCCGGTTGGAGATTTACTGGCTCTCATGAAACCTTTGGCTACATTCTCTGCAATGTAGTCTCAAAGAACTTGAGATTCGTCCTTCGATAAAGAATAGACAGGACCTGCCGGAGGTACTGGGCCTATTAACTCTATTTGATGGGCGTAGGGTCGATGAGGTGGTAACTTATCGGCCTTGCGGATTGAGAAAACATTGAGGAAATCGTGGTAGATTTCCGGTAGAGTTGATTTGATGGCTTCAATGTTTATTTGGTCGTCCTCTTCATCTTTGAGAGAATCTGTCGAGGGGATACCTGTATTGAGAGAGCATAATTCGATTACTTCGAGGCAATTTAAATCCTCTTCGAGTGAAGTCATCGAGCTAGAAGGGTTAGCCAATTTCTCATTTAAAGAAGGTACAGATGCTTGCAAGTCATCTGGCAGAGATTTGTCCTCTAGCAGGACGTTTTCAGGCGGGTTGTTTAACTCCCTATTGACCTGCATTGAAGAATCAGAAATATACTTAGAGCGTGGGGTGATCAATCCCCTAGTCCAATCAATTTCGGGATTCCAATGCGTTAAAAAGTCATGGCCAAGAATGGTATCATCCATCCTTGGGGCGTCCAAGACTGATAATTCCCACTCGAAGGGGGGAAAGTTCGGAAAGTTGAAAACCCATAAAACTTTCTTACTTACCCAATATTTGGGTTCCTATGATTCGACCAAATAGATGGGAGTTCGATCGATATCTGTAAATGTTAGTTGAAGCTTCTCGGCAAAAGATAAACTAACAAAAGAAATTGAAGCTCCAGAGTCTATAAGACAACTGAAGGGGATATCCTCCTCAAAAAGAATGAATCTCAAGCGGTTTAAGGCAACTCCAGTCCTTAAGACATGGAGGTTCTGTGCACTGGGAGAGATAAGATAGTTTGCTTTGCACACAAGTAAACGATCTACTAGTTTTTTGACTTCGAACTAGTACCTTCTCTTTCCTTCAACTTTACACAGTCTTCCAACTTGTTCATACCCCCACAATACATACATAACCCATTATCTGCTTGTCTCTTCCTCTCAGCTTCTTTAAGTTCCCCTTTAGGATCCAGTACTTTGCTGATATCGCCTGGGGTCGAGCCTTTTGGTCAAGGTTTATCCTTTCCCTTATTGGGTTTGGATTGAGTCGAGGAGGATTGATTTGGTCGTGGGTGTGAAGAAGGTCCCGATTTAAAATTTAGGCCTTGAGATTTGTTGGCATATCGACGATGTTGAAGTTGTCCTTGATTAACGCCGTCAAGTTCGAGGGTTCGATCCATAAAGTCCGTTAAAGAAGTCATCTTCTGACCGTGAAGATTTAATTGTTCTAGAATCCTCAAAGGAAGTCCTTTCTTGAAATGATACTTAAGGGCAGCATCATTCCAACCTACTCGAGTTTGAAGTGCTCTGAAGTTCGAGATATATTCAGAAGCTTTACCATTATCACTCATGCGAAGAAAATCAAGTTCAATTTCCGCGTTGTCCGTTTCATTAGGGTCCCCAAACAACGTAAAAAGTTGGTCCTCAAATTTTTCCCAATTATTGATAATTAATGGGTTTCTGTCGAAGAAAGCATGAGTAGATAAGGTTCGAACCATCTTGCTGCTTTTCCGGCTAGGAATGAAGAAGCGTAAAAAACCTTTGATTGGTCGCTGTTAAAGGTTCGAGGGTCATTATGGAACAGTAGCTTGCAGGTTTGCAAGAAGGGTCGCAATCTGTCGGGGTGATCTCCGTCGAATTTGTCAGGAGATTTCATAGAAGGAGTTTTGAACTTAGATCCCTCTGAAGACGTTGGATTTGAAAGGGTTTTCATAAAAAGTCTCATGAAATCTTCCAGAGAGTTAGATGGTCCCGGTTCTGAGGATTGGCCAGAAGGGTGATTGGCAGGGGCGGATGGTTCCTCATGCATTTTATCCTCTCCTTCTTCTTCATCACTAGAATCCTCAAAATCTTGTGGAATGTCTTCTACAGATTGAACTGAATGTTGCCGTTCTCTAAGGTCAAGTGGTTCCAAAGAGTGAGTGCGAGAAACAGACCTTGTGGATGTTGGCCTGCCTCTAGCGCGAGCTCTAGTAGTAGCGCCCGTAGGAGGAGTGCGTTGAACAGGTGCCATTTAAAATTTTAGAAACACCTAAAAGGACGTAGTAGTGCAAAGAATGAGAACTACGGAGAATTAAATTATACTGTCACCGGACGAACTACGCACAAGGTCAAGGATGTTCCTGTAAGTGAGATGAGGGATTTTAGAAACTTCTTCGAAGCACAGAGGAATGATTCGAGGAAATGATTCGAAGGTCACTCGAAGTAATAGCTATAGGTTCGAGGTTCGATCGAGAAGAATTATAAACTAGTTCCAAGGTAATAATAATTCTTAAAATCTCACGAAGGGTTGGAAACTCAATAATCAAAGATTTAGGATTTAGAAATGAATATTGAGAAGGTAAAAGAAAGATACAATAACAATGATTTAACTTTTAAGGATTTACCACTATTAATGTAAATACAATATTATAATTTAATTCTAAGGAATATCGAACCAAATACCCAACTCCTTTTATATCCTTTGTTCCTCCTCGCATTGACCTCCCTTCCATCGCAGCATTCCCATTCCATTGACCATTACTAACATACACTTAGACCCTCTCCACTAAATATCCATCCATGCTCAATTTACCCCTTTTAATTAATTAACAAAACTTTAATGAAAAAAACTAATACTATACTATTTCGTTGATCCTAGCGCTGTGCGTCGCTTATTGAAAAGGACTAAGGTACCCTATTGGGAGATTGACTAATTTAGATTTAGAGTTTAGGCTAGCGCAGTTAAATAGTAAGTACACAAAGGAAAATCGCAGTTGCTATGGAGAATTGCTTTCTGCGCTTCGAGTATAGATTTAGGACTCGATATTATTGATTTATTGAGTTAATTTCGCCTCGAGTGTCACGTGGCGCGTGACAGATTCCTTGATTAAAAAATCTGAAGAAAAATTGGGGAAAAATCATTTTTCCTTTATTCTTCACCTTCTAGATAAAACTGATGCTTACCACATTGGTTCCCCTTCCCCTGTGCACCCTTTCATCTGTGATGGTCAGGTTAGGCACATTGAGGCCATCAACAAGGAACACAACACATGCTTTCAATGTTGGAACAAAAGTCACCTATCAATTCACTGCTACCTCCCTCCCAGATTCTCCAACTGTTCTGCTTACCACCTCACAGAAAAATGTGACAAACCAAAGCTCAGTTACCCAGTCTGTTTCTGGTGCATAGACTCCCTTCCTCATGATCACCATCTCATGAGATCTGCACCCTCCCTCTCAGACTTGACACCTACCTCACCCTCTGACCCCTCTATCTTTCAACACCCCCACCATGTATCCTTCCCTCATAAAGAATTATGAAGAGAGGCTCTACTATTCTTCCTAATTGTCTATCTTTAATTTTAACATATTGAAACTTAATTGTCACCACTCATTCCTATTTTTCCACTCCCTCTTTAACAACCCACTCACCCTCACATTTGATTTATTAGCTATCCAAGAACCATTCCTTTCCCCAGATCACACCTATCCAGCTCAGGCAAAAGGATGGAACTGTATTAACCATAATTCCACCTCTCTACCCTCCCCCCAGTTACCAACCAGGAGTTGCTTTTACATTAATGCTATTCACCCTATTCATTTTAATTTCTCTTTCTTTCCCTAGTACAGATCTTATGTTTCTGCTAGCAAATATTTTTTCCCCCCAGTACTAGTTGCAAACATGTACAACCCCCATTCTTCCTTCTCTTCCCTCCCATTCCTCCTCCTATCCCTCTCCCCACACTTTTACTTCCCATTCCTCTTCATCACTAACTCAAACCTTCACCAAGACCTGCAGACCAACCCAGAAACTCATAATGAAGAACACCTGGAATCCTCAACCTTCCTTAATTCCATTTCATCTCTAAACATGGCTGTTGCATCTCAGTTGAGGGTTTTCACCTTTTGCAACTCCAGAAATTTTATGTCAGTAATTGATCTGGTTTTTGCAAATGGGAAAGCACTCAAGCCTCTAACAAGGTACATGACAGACCTGGATGGTCCACTATCTCATCTCTCTGACCACCACTCAATTTCATCCTCCTTATCTTCTTTCTCCTCATTGAGATGTCTCCCCCTAGCCAGGTTTTTAACTGGAAAATTTTTGATAGGTCTTCATTCCTCTCTGATCTCTCCTCCATTCCTTCCCCAGACCAGATTGACCTGGCTGCCAAACTTCTTACCTTCTCTATTATCAAACTAATGGATGGCTTCATCCCACTGCAGCAGCCTGGCTCAAAGTGACACACATGGTGGAACTGAAGAATCCTGGATCCCCTCAAGCAAATTTTCTATCAAGCCCAGTGATGTCTCAAGTTTTCCCAAGTACCTCATCTTGTAGCTGATTTCAAAGAAGTGATAAAAGCCTTCCAAGCCAAAATTTCCTTCCTACAAACACAACACTAGAAATTTTTCTTATCTTCACTCACCCTGTCAACAGTTCATCAAGAAGCTAAGTATTTCTCTACTTGTACTTCTCCACATGCTAATCCCCCTTTAGTTTCCCAAGAAGGCTCCCCCATCTTGGATAATCTAAAGAAGGCCCATATCCTTTTTTAAGGGACATAAATAGCCTCTATTCATTGCTCCCTATACAACCTACCCCTCTCACCTGCATCCTATCTCCTTATCCCCCCATTCACTTACCAAGAGGTAATTAATGCCTTGAACTACACCAAAATTAAAGCACTCCAGTCCCAGATGGAATTCCCATTGCCCTCCTCAAACTTGACCAAAAAAATTCTTCTCACCTTCTTCTCACCATATTCCAAGCATGCCTCAATTTAGGGAATTATCCCAAAACTTGGAAAGTTTTTAAAACCATCATTATCCCTAAATTAAACAGCCCTGATTACACAGTGGATGATGCATTTCAATCCATTGCTCTCCTCAACACAATGGGAAATCTCTTAGACTCTCTACTCACCAACTGGCTCTAACATCTCCTAGAATCCAACACCCTCCTCCTGGAAGCTCACTATGGATTCCTCCCTCTCCAATCAACCACTGATTCTCTTCTACACTTTACCACATGGGTCAAGAACCATTGGAACAAGGGTAATGTTGTGGGGGCTCTTTTTCTAGATGAGAAGGTGCTGTACCATCAGTTAGAATCAAGAGACTCAAAGCTACCCTATCCTCCCTCCCCCTTCCCAGAATTTTTATCAAAATAATTATTAGCTCTTTCTATTCCAGGCTCACAAGCATTTCCTTCTCCTCCTATGAATCCCCTCCTATATTTCTCACCAAAGGCCTTCCACAAGGCTCTCCTCTCTCCCCTATTCTCTATATCACACACAATTCCCCACTTCTTTCTCTCCCCTCCATCTCCCCTAGTTTCTTGGTTCTGAGTTACATCAATTAAATCATTTACCTTGCTTCCAACAAGAACCAGGAATTGAACATAGATAAATTCTCCTCAATAGGGTCAGCTGCTCTAGAATGGGGTGAAAATCATGCAGCAACATTTAAAAAAGCCAAAACTAAGTGGTTTCTCTTATCTAAAAAACACTCCATACTAACTTCCTCCCCCTCTCTTATCTTCAACAGTTGTAACATACCTCCTTCCCTAAACATCAAATGTATGGGTATGATTATTGAACCTTGCCTGACCTATAAAGAAAATGGTACCAAATTAGCACCAGTTGGTCTCCAAGGTGCATCCAACATCCACCACTTGGCTTTCTCAAGATGGGGTTTTCCTTTAAAACAATACACAATTCTCATTTCTTAACTGATACATGCCCAAACTGATTACATGGAAATTATTTGGCATCACCCTTGGAATAACACCCACACAATCCACATGCTCCAAGTAGTTGACAACAAAGAAATTAGATGAGTGCTTGGTTGTTTTAAGACTACCCTGGTATGTCTCCTCTTACATAACTCTGCCTCACTAAACTTCCTCCAGATACTAGACCTAGTGGTCCAAAAGGCCTGGATTTTTCTTCTCTTCCTCCCCTTGTCAAACCACATGGCACAACTGGCTAGCAAAACAGTTTCCTCACCTCCACCAAAGACCCACTGCAACCAACTGCATAACCCATCAAGTCATCACAACTTTCCACACCCCTCAATATTAGAGATTTTAGATACAAAGACCAGATTCCTTGTCCCTCCATGATCCTCTCCTTTATTTAAAGCCTCAATTGTTTCTGAAAAAGAAATAGCACTCAGAGAAGTATCTTCTTCTATATTTTCCTCCCCCTTTTTCTCCCATTTTATCTACACAGGCATATCTAAATCCTGCTCTGGAACCCATGCAGCAGCATTTGACCCTAGCTCACCATTCCCTTTTTTTTCTTCCCTAGGGGACTCCTCCCTCTATTCAGTTTTTGAAGCCAAAATGATAGGGATTATCCTGAGCCTTAATCTTTTTTTTTCAACCCCCTGCATCATCACATAAAAACCCTCTTTATCTTAGTGGACAACCAGGCCATTATCAAAGCCTTTTCATCTACTTTCCTGTGCACATCAAACACAACTTTCATCCTTTCCATCATTAAAAACATCTCATTTCTCCTCCACAATAATCCCAAACTTTAAATACTTCCACAATGATGTCCTGGACATGCAGGAATTGTAGGTAACAAGATTGTAGACAGCTTAGCAAGAAGAAATCATCAATTCTCATCCAGATCCAAATCCCCAATCAACTTCTCCTCTCTTCCCCCTCCTCTTCCTCATTCAAAACCTTCATTAAAACACATTTGTGCTCTCTCCTTCTCTCCCCCCAACCACAACTTAATAAGGAAACTACAAGGACATTTTGAACCTCTCAAAATTTTTAATCATCTCATCAATCTCCCAAGGGCCTGGGAAACCACTTTCTCACAAGTATGCTCAAGTCACTTCCCCCTCAAAAACTACCTATTGTTATTCAAAGCTACAGATTCACCTTGGTCCACCAAATGCAGTGGAAACAGTAAGGACACCCCTGAAAACCTCCTACTCTTTTTCCCTTCCCACAACAAATTAGGTCTAGCACTCATTAAGATAGAAAAATTCCATATGATCCTGTTCAATACTTCTGCTCTCCATTCCTCGTTGTGTATTATCTCTGAGGTTGCCACTTACTTAGTACACAAGGGGAGATTTTTAACAACCTCCCTTTATGAGATTAGATTCCCTTTGAGTCCTCTTTAACTTTTCTACTAGTATTGCACTTTCCCACTCTGTCATAGATCCTCCCCATTTTTAGTTTACTATACCTCTTTCTCCTTCCTTTATTCCACTTGTTGGGTGAGATTGAATGAAATATAAAAATATAAAAAAAGTATAATGAAAATAGAGACTTAATAAGTCTTAAGTTCAAGGTGTGATAGAGTAATATTATATTTGGATAAAGTAAGAACTAAACTTTTATTGATACTTAAAGCTATTACAAAGAAGAGTATTTATAATCTAAGCTTTAAACAGCCATCTAAAAGGAGAGACATATAATACTAGAGAAGTAAGGTACTTATAATGAATGTATAAGTTTTTTTCAGCCACAATGGAAGTAGATAAAGATATGAAATATGTTTCAGCCATTCTAAATTCAGTTATCTAATATAGTTTTAGCCACATTTGTATTCAGCCATTGCTTTATAATATAACTAATTAATTTAGATCAGATACAGATAATATAATGATTACAAATTATGATTTATGTCTGTATATATTTTAACTGGTGTGGGAGATCAAAGTGTGGTTTAAGTAGATGGAATTGGCAGAGTATGGTATCATAAAATGAAGGAATATCCAAGAGGGGTATCCAGATATATTCATTGGTTTTATTTTTAGGTCTGATAAGATATTCATGCAGTAATCCCACCTTCCTATAGTCTAATATATTATTAATCCCAGGAATATTGGAGGAGTCAGGGAAGAGGTGAGAATTATTATAAAGAGTGAGAGGGGAAGGCATGGCACTTAGCTGAATATTTCTGTGTGTTTTTGAACCTGGGGAGTAATAGCAGGAGAGTAAGTTGACATTAAACACTGGATGTATATATGCAAATTCTGGTGGTAATTGGAGTTTGTAGGCTAACTTGCAAATCTTTTCTAAGATAGTAAATGGACCCAATCTTTTTAAAGGACAATTTTATCACTGTTCCACCACCTTTGATATATTTTTGAATTAGAAATGCTTGATTGCCTATTTCAAAGGTTGCAGGTGTCTTATAGTGTTTATTGTATGAATGTGCTTGTGTTATTTTAGATAACACTAAAGAGTGAGTTAATTCCTGATGGATTATGTTCAAATGGTGACAAAATCTGTCTACTAAAGGAACTGAGACTGGGGAATCTAATATTTCAAACCTTGGGTGATATCTGTGTAAATCAAAGAAGGGGCTCTTTTTAGTAGAGGATGAACACACATTATTATAAGAGAACTCAGCTAATCACAACCAGGAAAACCAGTCATATTGTCTTTTTGAGACAAAGTGTGGTAAATAACTTTCTAATAACTGATTATTTCTTTTTGTTTTATCATTTTTTTGGGTGAAATTTTGTGGAAGGAGCAGTTTTTATTTGTAATTTTTTATATAATTGATGAGTGAATTGTGAAACAAAAGTATGACCTCTATTGCTAAAACATTTTTCCAGGATGTCATGGTATCTTAAAAATTTATCTAAAAAAAATTCAGCTAATTTTAATGATGAGAGTGACTTGTGACAGGCAATGAAATGTGCTGCTTTAGAAAAATGGTCAACTATCACTAGAATGGAATCAAAGTTTTTTGATTTTGGTAATTTTATGATAAAATCTATACCAATAGTTTACCAATGTCTGTCAGGTATTAAGGATGGCTTTAAAAGTCCTTTTCTTCCAGAATGGTCAATTTTATTTTGCTGAAAGGAATTGCAAGATTTTATATATTGTAAAACATCTGTTCTGATTGATGGCCAAGAGTAAGATTGACCAATTAGTTCCAATGTTTGGTCAGCTCCAAGGTGACCAACTAGAGGAGAATAATAGTATTTATGAATTAAGGTATGTTGTAACATAGGGGGAGCAAATAATCTATCTTGAAACCACCATTTATTGTCTCAAAAAGAAAACAGAGGGTGGTTAGTATCATTTGGTTTCGGTGAGTCATAACTTTCAATCAGCTCTGTTAGTGTATTCATTACTGGTTGAATTTAAAAGTAATTAACAGAAGAAACTGTGACTCCTGTCGAGAAATGATATGGTTGCAATAAAAACTGATTCTGTATATCATTCTTGGAATAGTAATCTGGTTGACGTGAGGGGAAATCTGCTGGATTAAGTTTTCTTTAGTATGTACTATAGTGAAATGAAAGGAGCTCAAGAAGGTAGCCCATTTTTGTTGGTGAGGGGTTATTTTCTGATTTTTCATAAAATATTTTAGATTATGATGGTCTGAAAAAACAACCACTGGTTTTTCAGTACTGGTGAGCAATTATTGCCACACTGTGAAACTTTCAACAATGGATAACAACTCAGGGTCATGTAACTGCCATTTTCATTCAGTCTCTGTTAGTTTCATAGAGTGAAAAGCTACTGGTTCAAAGTGTCCATCATCATCTGGTTGTGTGAGTGAAGCTGCTAGTGCGTAGCCTGAGCAGCCCACATGTAGCTCCACAGGTTTTTAAAAATCCATATGTCATAGTAGAGTGGCATCAGTAAATGCTTCTTTCAAGGAATGTAAAGCAGCAATAAACTTAGCCAATTTAAAAAACATTGGATAAGTTCCTTCTTTTGTGGCAAAAGATAAGGGTAAAGCAAGGGCTGAAAATCCAGGAATGAATTTTCAGTAGAAATTGGAGAACCCCAAAAATTTCCTTTTTTGAAGGAGATTATTGGGGGGAGGCTAATGTCAAATGGTTTCTATTTTCTTTTCATCTACTTGTAACCCTTTACCTGATACTAAAAATCCTAAAAAGTGAACCTGTTGCTGAAAAAAAAGACATTTAGCTGGTGATATAAATAAATTCTTACATTTCAACATTTTTTAAACTTTGTTTAAATGAATGTAATGGTCTTTTTCATTTTCAGAAAATATAAAAATATTGTCAATATATAGAGAACAGAAAATGCCTAAACTTCATGTAAAACATATTGGACAAATTTTTGAAAGGCAGATGGGGTGTTACATAAACCAAAAGGCATTGCTAAGTATTTGTACAGACCCCATGGAGTGTTAAAAGCCATTTTCCATTTGTACCCTGGAGCTATTTGGAGGAGATAATAGGCAGATTTAAGGTCTAATTTAGAAAATACATTTTTTACATGGAGTATGTTGAAGAGGTGGGGAATAGATGAAAGAGGGAGCTGGTTTTTAACAGATATATTTAAAATTAAGCAATAGTCTACACAAGGGCGCAGGTCTTTAGGGGGTTGGGAAATAAAAAAATTGGAGAAGCTACAGGTGAAGAAGATATCCTAATAAAAACCTTTTGTAAAAGATCATTAATATAGTTTCTCATGAGTAATTCTTTGTGAGGGGGGAGAAGGGGAGGGGAGAATTAGGAAGAAGAGTAATTTTGAGATCAAAAGAGGGGCAAGAAGGGGGTAGAGGGAGGTGGGAAGGTGTTAGGATTTGGTTGAGAGGTGGGGAGGAGGAGCACTACAGGTGCTATGCATTTTAAAGAGGTGGAAGAGTGGATATTGCATAAGGGGGTTATATTGGGTGAGCGCTGTGGAGCGCTCTCCATTGGACAACTTATCTAGTAATCCAGTTATTCTCTAGTCTCACTGCCAATTGGCATAGTCAGTCCTGTATTCTCTCATTTTTGGAAGTCCCAACATATTCAGTCTTAGTTAGTCTCACTTCTGTATCAAGCATAGTAAGTCTCATCTTAGGCTAGTGTTAGTTCTAGTAGTAGTCCACCTTCTTAGGTCCTAAAATTTTTTCTGATCTTAATTGGTGTACTACCAAAGAACAATGAATCCCTCAGGCCAACCTGATGCAGCAACCCTCACTGCAATTCAAGAGCAAATGGCATGCTTACAAGAAAAAAACGCAGAATCATGGAATGTCTAGCAGAGGAAAGGCCCTCATACAGTGTCCCCACAGAAGCAGAACTGGATGCTGCTGAAGCTGAGGCACAGGTGTGGCCCTCAACACTAGCACTGCTTGTTAAAGGCCCAAAGCTTGCTGTCCCAGCAATATTTGATGGAAAGCAAGGTCCCTAGGCGGATCAGTATGCATTGCAGGTAAATCTTTATGTCCTGCTCAACCTTTATCATCTCTCAGATGAGTGATCAAAAATTGGACTCGCAATCTCATACCTCACAGACAAGGCAGAATGCTAGAAAAGGCCATATACAAAGGAACTCCTTGGAAATGGCGAGTTGGAAACAGATTTCTGTCAGTTCATGGTGGCATTTGAATTAGCATTTAAAGATCCTGATGTGGCCACAGCCTCAGAGCATGCTATCAACCAGTTGTGACAGAAACACTCTGTTGCTGAGTATGTGTCCAAATTCCAGGGCCATGCCAGATATGTTACAACATGGGGAGAAGGAGCACTCATGTTTCACTTTAGAAATGGGATTTCACAAAATATCAGGAACACCCTAATTAGTCACCCTCTCCAACCTCCCTCCAAGCACTCATGGAACTAGCTATCCAAATCAAAAACATGTTCACACATTGGCAAATGGATGGTAGGAGTGGCACTTGTCAGTGGTGCAACTATGCCACTTCAGGTGGGGCCAGTGCCAGGGACCCAAATACCATGGGCATTGATGCAGTTAGAATATGCAGCACTAATGGGAAGAAAAGACTATCCAATGAGGAATACCAGAGGCATATGAGTAGAGGGCTGTGCCTCTGGTATGGAAATGGTAGTCATCTAGAAAGGAAGTGTAAGGGGAAGATCAGGTTTAGTGAGGTGGAGGATAGCTCAGGTAGGGTTCAGGTAAAAGACAGTTCTCAGGAGTGAAGGTTGTGCCCTCCTTGAACAGATTAGAGGGAAGGAATAAAGGGGATTCGGTGCAAGAATTATTAGCATGTAAGCCACTTGAAGTAAATGATAATTGTATTATACTAAACTTAACTTTAATGGCCCTTGTCACCACAACAAATACACGAGCCCTACTGTATTTTGGGGCCACATAATGTTTTATTTATAAAAAGTTTTAGGAGAGAAATAAAATGAAAAGTGAAAAATTATACCACCCTAGGCATCTAATTATGTTTAACAGATCCCCAGGTGGGGGAGGAGAAGTAAGAGAAAAGGTTTTTGCAGGTTTTTGTGTTACATAAAATAGTTTAAGTGCAGGGAATATGCAACAAACCTGAAGGACAAGTACAACATGGTACTGGGTATGACATGGATGGACCAATATAACCCACACATTGACTGGAAAGAAAAGAAGGTTTGTATGGGAAGGAAAGGGGATTCTGGTGCTAAATTTTTGGCCCCCTGGCCCTTTCAGGGGCCAGGTATCCATCCCAGTGAGTCTTCTGATGTTTTTTTATCATCATTAAACTTGTCACCAGAACTGATGCTTTCTCTTGATTCTAAGAAGCAGGATGGGGATGGGTTGTCAACAGGGAGCGCCAGAGAGGGCCAAAAGGGAGAAGAAAGGTGCTAAAGAGGAAGGATAAGGCAGAAGATGGGAAGGTGGATGGTGCAGAGAAAAAATTTTTCCCCTGGACTCTGCAAGGGTCAGGGGCCCCTCCCAGAAAGTCTCCTGGTGTTTCATTATCATCAGTAGACTTGCCACAAGAACTGACACTTTCTCTTGATGCTAAGTTTCAGGACTTGGAGGGGGAACTGGAGGAAGAAGAGGAGCTGGAATGCAATACAACAGCTTGGAACATATCCACCTAGATTGCAGCCAAGGTCCAGTCTTTAAATCCAACAAAAAGCCTCAATTAAATGGTTCCTGAAGCTTGCTGGGAATTTTTACCAATGTTTGAAGATGGAGAAGTCAAGACCCTACCACCTTATTGACCATACAACTTTGCCATTGATCTGATTTCAGACGCAACCCCTCAATTTAGCTGCATAATTCCATTATCAACCATAGAGTCAACAGCACTAAAAGAGATGATAGATGAAAATTTAAATAATGGTTTTATTAGGGAATTCAAATCTACCTGGGCTGCCACTGTGATCTTTTCAGGAAAAAAGGATTGGTCATTAAGACCTTGTATGGATTTCAGAAGGTTAAAGGGGCTGATAGTAAAGAAAAGATATCCTCTTCCCCTGACTAGTGAGCTAATTGATAGCTTTCAAGGTGCAGAGATTTTCACATCCCTAGATCTTAGGGCAGGTTACCACAACATACATTTTAAAGAAGGTGATGAACACAAATTGGCATTCTGCACCAAATTTGGTCATTTTGAATTGCTGGTAATGCTATTTAGTCCATGTAATGCGCCTGCCACTTTCTAACATTTCATCAACAGAATCTTTAGAGAAAGAATAGGAATAGATGTGGTGGTATATCTGGATGACATCCTTATTTACTCCAGATCAATGTAAGAACACCAGATACGTGTGAAATACTGTTTTCAGTGCTTGAGGGAGGCCCAAGTATGTTTAAAACCAGAGAAATGTGTTTTTTCAGTAGGTGAAATCCCCTACCTGGGTATGATCATTTCAAAAAATAAGGTGCAAATGAACCAGGATACAGTAAAGGTAGTAACAGAATGGCCAACACCAACATCAGTAAAAGAGCTTGAGTCATTCCTAGGCTTTGAAAATTCTTACTGCTGTTTTATTGAAAATTACTCCCACATTTCCCAACCATTGCACAACCTCACAAAGAAAAAATTCAAGTTTATCTAGACAGGTAACCAACAAGATGCCTTTGACTACCTGAAAATACAATTTGTGACAGCCCCTATTCTTCTAATCCCTGACTTATTAAAGCCATTTGTTCTGGAATGTGAGTGCTCAGATTTTGCACTAGGTGCAGTATTATCCCAATACAATGCTGAAAATGTCCTTCACCCAGTAGCATATTTGTCATGAACACTGCTAGGAACTGAATTGAACTATAAAATATATGATAAGGAGTTATTGGCACTATTTGAAGCAATGCACACCTGGCATCACTATTTAGAAGGTGGGCCACACAGACTACAAGTTATTATTTACACAGATCATAAAAACTTGGAAAATTTCTTGACAATAAAAAATTTGACTCTCTGGAAAGCACGCTGGGAAGAACTGCTAATTATCATAAATTTTGCTGTTAAATTCTGACCAGGGAAGAAAAGTGGCAAACCTGATGGGCTATCATGACTTCCTGACTTGCACCCAGCACTGGACCAGTTACATACTGTTGGCACTAAGTTATTAAAGGGGTACCTTAAAGAGGGGTAATTCTAGATGAAGTGGAATTGGTGGATGAAGATTTGACAGAATGGGTAAGGAGGTAGAATGAAAGGGATGAGGGGGTTCAGGAGTTAGTGAAGGCGCTGTTATCAAAAGAGTTATTGGTAAGGAAATGATTGGAGGAGTATCTTCTAGAAGGGGGAAAACTATATTGAATGGGAGGATAGTGGTGCCAAGTGATGAAGAGCTCAAGAGGCAGGTGGTAAAATCAAGGCATGACTCTCCCATAGCAGGGTACCCAGGACCTCTGAGGACTGTGGAGCTTGAAGCTGTAGCTTTTACTGGAAGTCCATGAAGGCATTTTTCCAGGGCTATGTAGCAGAATGCAACTCTTGCAAGAGGAACAAGATCAGCCCAACAACCATGCAACTAACCCCATTAAGCATAGCCAAGAAGCCATGGAAGGAATTATCTTATGATCTTATAGTGGATTTACCCAAGTCACAATGAAAGAATGCTATCCTCACAGTAGTTGACTGCTGCACCAAGATGGAACACTTTTTTCCCACCACTACCAAGGTTACATCAGAAGGAATTTCAGACTTAATGGTGGTGCATGTCTGGAAACTACATGGATTGCCTGAAAGTATAGTATCAGATAGGGGAAGTACTTTTAACTCTAAGCTTCTGAAAGCAATGTATGAGAAAGTGAAAATAAAGCCCATCTTATCAAAAGCATGGCATCCACAGACTTAAGGGAAATCTAAGATAGTGAATAAAGAAATTAAACAATATTTTCACCATTTAATTAACTATCAGCAAGATAATTAGGTACAGCTGTTACCATTAGATTAATTCTCATTCAAAAACTGGGCACATGCTGCAACAGGCATGTCACCATTCTATACTAAATATGGGTATCACTCAGCATTCTCAAGAGGTACCCCATCCACATTACAAGTTCCAGAAGCAGAAGAGAAGATCCAAAGAATATTGAGTATACGTCAGGAACTTGAAGCGGCTCTCAAAATATCTCAAAAATAAATTAATAATCATCATTTTCACAGAAGGACCCAGCACCATGGGCTACAGGTAGGTGAAAAGGTTTGGTTAAGCTCATGTTTACTTTCCACATTATGCCCCAGTGCTAAATTAGATCACAAGAAAGTGGGGCCATTCAAAGTCAAACTCAAGGTATCTGACTCAGCTTATAAACTGGAACTACAAATCTCAATTAGACAAGTACATCCAGTCTTCAACATTTCATTGCTCACAAAGCATAAAGAAGATACAATTCCAGGATGCCCAGAAGAGCCACTATTGCCAATCCAGGTGAGAAATGAAGAGGATTTTGAAGTAGAGAAAGTTGGTTCTAAGAGGGTTTATAGGTGAAAGGTTCAGTACTTGGTGCATTGGAAAGGTTATGGGGCCAGAGATAGATCTTGGGAACTGGTAAAAAATTTGGTGAATGCAAAGGAAAGGTTGAAGGAGTTTGAGAAGGAGCGCAGGGGGAAAGAGGGGTAAAATAGGGGGTAATGTTAGGATTTGGTTGAGAGGTGAAGAAGAGGAGCGCTATGGGCTCTATTCATTTTAAAGAGGCATAGGAGTGGATATTGCATAAGGGGGTTATATGGGGCAAGTGCTGTGGAGCACTCCTCATTGGAAAACTTATCTAGTAAATTTAGTTACTCTCTAGTCTCACTGCCAATTGGCATAGTCAGTCCTTTCTTCTCTCACTGTTGGAAGTACCAACATAGTCGTTCTTAGTTAGTCTCACTTCTGTATCCAGAATATTCAGTCCCGTCTTAGGCTAGTGTTAGTTCTAGTGGTAGTCCACCTTCTTAGGTCTTAAAAGAAGGCTGGAAAATGGATTTCAAATAAGCCAAATTAAGAGGGAGAGATGGGTTATGGACTACTTTACCAATTGGTGCTGAGATAGTGCAAAGGACTACAGGATCAGGTATGCGCAATTTTTATGTAGAATAGCCCAAAACCGCTTTATATTGATGAAACCAAGGGGAACCCAGAAAAAACCCTATGTTTTCCAAGGTGTGAAAAATTAATTTTGAGAGGGAATGATGTGGTATTATTAATAAAATTGAAAGAACCCTCATTTGCAATACATATAGGTCCTCCTTCTAGAGGAGTTCCATAGACAGTATTACAATGAAGGGGAGGTTGTGGAATGCTTAGCCATTTCAAGAGATTAAATAAATAAGAATCTATAAAACTAGTTGCTTCACCCAAGTCCAGTAAGGCAACACCTGGTACTGGGCCATTTTTTGATTGTAGTATAATCTTAATGAAAGGTTGAATTCCCCTAAAAATTAATGGGAAAGAGTTAGTTTTAGGTGTAAGATAAGAGATAGGAGAGAAATACTTGTGCTAATAAAGTGAAGCAACAGGTGTATAGTCAGGACCCCGAAATTTGGACATGACCTATGCCACTTGTTATTGTTCAATATACTTCCAAGTATTTTCTAATTGATCAGTGGGAAGAGGTGGTTGAGAAAGTGATTCAGCAGAAATAGGTGGTGAAATAGTTGAGGTTTTTGTGGAAGTAGCCAATATAGAGGTAGTGGATTGAGGGGGACAATAATACAGAAATTATGTACTTTAAAGATACCCAATAGGGTGATCATATGTTTGGTAAGATTGGAAGCAGTGCAGACAAATTTTTCCTCTGATAAAACATGAATTCTCTTCCAAGGTGAGTGGAGGACCAAAAATAGAGATGGTACCTGCTAAAATTTGAAGATGCTGTACTGATAAAGCGTCAATCTGCATATGAACTTGATAAGAGGTGGATATATGAGCTCTGCTCTGGGAAACCACATCTGAATGTAATAAAGGGTTTCCTGTATCAATAAGAGAGGATAACAGAATTTGGAGACCCACTAATCTTGCCCAGTCAATTAGAGTAGTGAGGAATGGGGTACTTGTGAGATAATCTAGACAAGAAAATATAATGTGTTAGAATTTAGGGTTTAGCCTAGCTACAAACATGGAAGATCTGTTGCTTACAGTTGAATCCACAAGATAAGCCTAGGAGAGGAAATCATTAATATATTCATCTAATGTTCTGTTAGCTTGTTTTCATTTCTTCAAATTAAGGGGAGAAGTAGTTGTAGCCACTTTGTTTCCAAAAATGTTGATTATTTCTTTGATAAAGAAATTAAAATTAAATAATAAGGGGAGGATAATGGGCATAATAGAAATATTGGGGTAAGGATTTGTATTAGCTTGGGTCTTGGCATTCTGTCTCAAAATTTACTTTCACCACTGAGCTGCTGTGGATGGTTTGGAGAGTTTTAAGGGGTTGAAATGGAGAGAAATTTAAAGGATTTTGTTGGCATCAGACTGGAAGTGGTGAACATGAAGTCACAGATGTCTGCAGATGTGACTAAGGAATAATTCTAGCTGCGCAACTTCCCCTGTAAAACATAATTTGGGGGTAGCTGCTAAAGCCAGAGATGAGGGAGGAGTGTAACTCGGGGGGTTTAGGATGGGAAGGGGAGGTAGATGAGGTGCAGGAGGGGGAGCAGATATTGTGGGCTGGGGGTTAGCATGAATAAGAAGTTGAAGCCGAGTGATCTCTTGTTGTTGTTGTTATAGTATGAACACTTCTTGTGTCTGGAGAGTTTGACGAGTAGTTTGTAGGTCAGCTGTGAGGGTCTCTTGTGTTACCTGTAAGTCAACAATAAATGCTGGATCTATTGGTGTTGGCATTTAGCTGTTGGAAGGGGGTGAAGTAATAATGTGATGCAGGCCAATAGAACCTGAGTCGGATATTGGTGAGCAAGATTGAAATGATGAAAATTTTTCCAGAGTGAAAATAAAAATAAAGAGTAATAGTAGTGAAAATATAAATAAAGAGTAATAGTAGTGAAAATATAAATAGAGAGTAATAGTTTTTTTATTTAGTAAAAGTAAGAAAAATTAGACTTGTTTGATTGCCTTAGATGAGATCGATACAAAATTGTAACGGAAATAGAGACTTAATAAGTCTTAATTTTAAGGTGTGATAGAGTAAGTGTTGGCAAGTCATCTAGAAGAAGTAAGAAAAATACCAAAGAAACAGAAGAAGAAGAGTGTCAGCCAGGCTATTCCAGGAGTCCAGTAAATGATATATAAATTATAAAACCTTAAAGAGTGGGTAAGAATTGTATTTAATGAATATAACTTAATATTTTATTGCATAATGAAATTAAATAAGTATTTTATTATATACAAGTGTTACATTAAATTTATTGGTTATATATATTTTTATATACAGTTAAATTGAACATAATATAATATATTCTACAAATAATGGCGCATTTTTATGTATTTAATAATTATAAATTTATATTTAATTAATTGAAAAACATATATTATAATTATAAGTGTAAAATTGATTTATAATATATTTAAATTAATTACTTAAATTTATATATTAAATAATACCTCTCATATGATACTAAACAATAATTAATGACGCTTCTTTTGACCCTTAATTGTGTTAGAAAAAACAAATAAATTAATTTGGACTAAATTGAGATTAATTGCATGTTTTGTTGTGTCAAATTATTTTTTGTTTCACTTAAAATGTCCTTTAATCAGACCGTACCATCTGTTTGGAATTATTTTTCTCATAGTTCCTATGTTCCAATCTTGTTTAGTTATTCACTATTTTTCACTTACTGATTTGGGAATTAATGACAGGAAAATTGGATTCTTAATTGGGGTTTTAATTAATTGTTTCATGTTTTTCTCTATATTGTTATGTTTCATTTACTCTTTTGATATATTTGTTTTACTTCATTCTAATCATTGTATTTACAAAGATAGTAGCGCTTCAGAGGACCCATTGCCTATAAAAGGGCCTTGATAATCCCCTGTAGCCTCATCACTTATTACACACTCAACAAATTAAATAACCATTTTATTACGTTTATATTTTTTTTATTAGTAATACAAATCTAATTTAAATTCTATACAACAAATCAAAGGTTGCTTTAAGTCTGATAGTAATTAAAATTGTTTGCCGTGCAGAACCCTTACATTTAATAATATTATTGTTAATAAAATCTAAGTTTTTGTCACCTCTCAAAGTTGCTCACCGTTGTTTCCCTCTCAAATAAATTAAATATATATTTTTTGGTTTATTTCTTTATTTTCCCTTGTCCTCCTCCTTCTCTCCTCCTTTTTCTCCTATTTTTCTTACCTCTTCTAGACGACTGACCGACAACTGGGGACCTTTCCAAAACAACGACGACAATCGAGCCTGGCGACAAACAACAAAACACACAGACCACCTAGCAAAACGAAACTTTTGCCGCGACTGTGTTTCGAACTTGGGTTCGACATCTTAGGTTTATATAATATTAATTTTTATATTATTTTGAAGTGATTTTTCGATCACTATAGTAAGTTCACCTTTGCGCCTCTCACTCATATTACTATATTTTTATTGCAATAACAGTGATTGTGGCTTAATTTCTGATTCACTGAGTGTAAGTGTTCAATTTTTAAAATTTTTTTTCCTAGTTGACCATTATAGAGTGTTATATCCTCTTAGTCCTAGAAGAATTGACATTATTATTAATACAAATTGAATTATTAATTTAATTTTTTTTATTATTAATTATTGTTAATTTTGGTTGACTTAAAAGTACATTGTGCTTAGTCCCAAATATATTGCCATATTTAATATTGGTAATTAATTGGTTGAATTAACTTACTTGTTATTCCCAATTTAACCTTGCAATCCATTTTTTTAAAAAATTAATTTTTTAATTATTACTTTATATTGAAAATTATTTTTTCTATAATTTAATTAATTAAATATTTTTTTTTATTATTTGGAGCAATTATTGACTAACTTTTATTATTTTTTTTATAAAGTAAAAAAGTAAATTATAAATCTTCCCACTAGTATGTCCAACAATTTGGCAGAAAAAATGGATAACATGCAAGTGGATGAGATAGAAATTGACTATGATGCTGACACTGTAAGTTCTTCTAAAGTTGGTCATAAAAAATCTTATGCTAACACAAAGAATTCACATACTGCAGGATGTGGAAATGACAGGAAATGCAAACAAACCAAACCCCCTTCCCCCAGTACCACAGAAGGAAGTAAAGCCTCTAGTGCCTCAAGAAGGTCTTCCAAAAGGCTTCAAAATAAAAAAGCTTCCTCTGCCACAACAAATCAGCAACCTATCCAGTCATATAAAAGAGTTGAAGACAGAAAATATGACATACAAAGCAAAGGTAGACACATTGTGGGATCAGGTCCAAGAACTCAGGAACCAGATTCAGGCCCAGGCCCCTCCTCAGTTGCCTCCCAATCAGCCTCAGTTTCAGGCTCAACCTTCACAGCCACCCAGCTCAACCATCCAAAATCCAAATACTATGGAAGTAGAGCAATGGAAATGGGATTATCTAATGAGTCACTACCAACAGAATGTGCAACACCCTCCTCATCATCAGCCTGGCCCATCAAGAACACCCAATTTCCATCCACCTCCTCATCCCTACCAACAAGGCAGGAGAAAGAAGGCCCAAGCACAATCCCAAACCCAGTCCCAGGGGAAGTTTCCTCCTCTGCCATGGTAAGTAATTTGGTTGATAGTCACTTGGGTATGTTTTCTAATAAATCTTCTTCTGCAGGTAATATTATTGAACATGGTGAAAGAACAGTTAAACCTGTTAAAAGACAGCTTCCTGTAACTAGTAGCCCTATTGATGTAATTAGCAAATTGTCATTTGATGAACCTTTACATTTAACTTCTACATCTTTAATTAATCCTTCTCTTGCAATTAAAAATGATTCTGTTCCCCCTGAAATCTATACCTTAATTGAAAAAACTTCTGAGGAAATATTGAAAGATACCCTTGATTTTAATATTGTGAAAGACAAACATGTGAGAGATGTGTTAATCCATGAAAATGATAGATTAAATAATTTACACTTGCAATGTAAAGTGAGTTCTTCTGTACAAGATACAGCTTATTTAAAAATCAAAGAAACCTTGAATATTGTTCTTAGTCAACAAAAACAAATAAGAAGTGACCATAGAGCTATCTCAGATAGAAATATCAGTCTGCATAAGACCTTGAGTGAATTGAAACCCCTTATTGAGGAAAATTATTCATTCAAGAATGAAATAAAATCTCTGAAAAATGAGTTTAAGAAGCTAAAAAATGATTTCCATGCACTAAGTACCAAACACTCAGTTTCTGAGGACAGAAATGTTCTATCTCTTGCAAAAGTAAATGACCAGATGTCTGAAATTCCAAGAATAAGAAGCTATGTGTCTGACCTACAGGAAAAGTTCTCAACCTTAACCACCAATAATGAATTAAATGAGATTTCTGTAAATAAGCTGCATAAAAATAAAGGGAAAAAACCTGAACAAAGTTCATCCTTTCTTCCTCATATTTCAACCATTAAACAAACTGACAATGAGTCTGTAAAATCTTTTGCTACTAGCAAAAAATCTTGTGATGGTCATGCACCAGCTGTTTCTGTAAATAATGAAATTTCTGAACACCTGGCTAAACTTCAGGAATTATTAATAATGAATAATTCAAACCAAAAAGTGGACCATCCCAGTAGTCAGAAAAATTGGCCTAAGTTAGACCAATATCCTACCTTTGATGGTGATTCTTCCTCTGATTGGCAACACTTTATCCAGAGAATTGATAATTTAAAGAGATCTTATAAACTACCTGATGAGGAAATTGTTTCTAAGCTAATTTCTTTATTTTCCAATGTAGCCTTGATGTGGTATGAATCTGTCCTCTTAGATAACAATCATTATACATGGAATGATTGGAAATCCTTGATTGAGAATCAGTTTGGTGGTTCAAAATTCAGGTTAGCTCAGCAGAGACTGTATGAGAATACTAGATATGTATCCTCCTCTGTTGAAAAGCCCATTGTTTTTCTGATGAAAATAACTAAAATCCTTAGAGCAATTGATCCAAAGATGGATTATCATATTTGGAGAGATAAAATCTTGTATAAATTACCAAATTCTCTTAGGGATTTGATTGTTGCTAGAACTGAGCATGTAAGGGAAAATTCTTCTTTCATTAATATCTGTAATGAAGTACTACTCAACCATAGATATGAACCAAAGAATTACCTTAGTAAATCTTATAATGATCAGAATAAACCTTCTATAAAGCTCCCAGAAAAATCTGGTAAACCCTCTGCCCCAGTTGCACCTAAAAAATATGCAACAAATACTTGTTATAAATGTAACAAACCGTGGCAGAAGGGTCATGTTTGTGACAAGAAAATTCATCTTGTTGAACAAAATGAAGACACTGATGAAGTTGAACTTGATGTCAATAATTCTTCCAGTGACTGTGAAAGTAATATCTCCTATGACAATGAATCTGTTAAAGATGTTTTAATGTTGGAACATGATGTCCATTATTTAAATAATATATCTGAAGATTGTGTATTGAATTTATCTTCAGTAGAAAATGCTGAGATAATTAAAGATATTACTAACAATTCTATTCCTATATCCCCTTTAAAGGCACCTGTTATCATTAATGGTAAAAATGTTGATGTAGTTCTTGATTCTGGTGCTGGAGGAAGTGTAGTATCTGAAAAAGCTTTGGCTTCAGTGGATAAGGAATACTTGAGTAAATTATTACCTATAACTTCTGAAAAATGGAGAGGGTATGGTTCTACCTTATTTCCTATTGGCAAATACAAAACCTCTGTATTCTTCAAATATAATGGTGGTTTTGTCAGAGCTATTTGTGAGTTTGTTGTCATTAAAAATGATAATTTGAGCAATTGGTTTATTATGGGAAATGATATTTTAACCATGTTTGGTGTGAAACTGGATCCAGCAAATAATTGCTTTACCTTAGGAATGAATGGGAAAAGAAAATTCAAAATTTCTTCTCCTAGACCTTCTGGGAATTTGTTGAAATCTTGTAACTCACTGACCAAATGTAAAGGTAGAACAGCAACTGAAATGGATGATTTATTACATGAAATAAATACCGCTTCTTTTGGTGATCAGTTGACTAGTGAACAAAAGGATTCTATTGTTGCCTCTATTACCTCTTTCCCTATGGCCTTTGCTCATGGTTCTCATGTCTTGGGAACTGTTCAGGAAGAGATGAAAATTACCTTATCCTGTAATTTGAGTGATATTCCTCCTTCCCTTAAGAAAAAACCATATCCTGCTTCTCCATCAAAAAGAAAAGATATTGAAGATAATATTGAAACATTATTGAAAATGAATATCATTGAGAAAGTGGATGTCACCCCCAAATATTGTGTCATCTCCCCAGTCTTGATTTCATATGAAAAAGATAAAGCTAGATTATGTGGAGATTACAGAGCTTTAAATACTTATACTGTTGATGATATTTATCCTTTACCCAGAATTAATTCAATACATGCTACCTTGCAAGGTGCAAAATTTATTAGTTGTCTGGATGGTAATAAAGGTTATCATCAAGTTCCAGTTGAGAAAAATTCTCAAAATTTTTTGCTTATTGCTACTCATATGGGAATATATAAGTATGTTAGGATGCCATTTGGCCCTAAAAATGCTCCTTCAGATTTCCAGAAAGTCATGGATAACACTTTCCATTAAGAAATTATTGAAGGTTGGCTCATGGTTTATATTGATGATATTATTGTTTTTTCTAAAACTTTTGATGAACATATGATTCACTTGAATAGAGTTTTCCAAAAAATGGATGAAATCAATATGACCTTATCTTTAAAAAAGTGTAAATTTGGTTTTCAATCTTTGAAAGTCCTTGGCCATGTTGTGTCAGGCTTACAAATTTGTGTAGACCATAATAAAGTTGCTGCCATTCAAAATGTGAAAGCACCAACTTCTGTAAGAGAAATCCAAAGTTTTTTGGGTATGTGTGGCTATTATAGACAATATATTAAAAATTATCAGGTCATAGCCTTGCCTCTTACAAAACTAACCAGAAAAGATGTTGCTTTTCTCTGGAATAATGACTGTCAGAAAGCTTTTAATACATTGAAAAGTTGCTTAATGACAGCCCCTATATTGGCTCTTCCAGATTTCAACAAGCCATTTGTCCTTTATACAGATGCTAGCTTTATTGGTCTGGGTGCTGCCCTTCACCAAAAGCAAATTATCAATGATAAATCCTCAGAGGTTGTAATTTGTTATATTTCAAGAACCTTAAGAAATAGTGAATTGAAATATGGTGCCACTCAATTGGAGTGCTTAGCAGTTGTTTGGGCTCTTGAGAAACTTCATTACTACTTGGATGACCAAAAATTTGAGTTGGTAACTGACTGTAGTGCTGTGAAATCTCTCTTAAACCTCAAAACACCTAACAGACATATGTTCAGGTGGCAACTTGCTGTTCAGGAATACAGAGGAAGGATGACTATTATCCATAGAGCTGGAAATGTTCACTCTAATGTTGATATGCTCTCCAGATTGCCTCTGCCAAATAATGACTCCAATCCTGCTTATGTACCTGAAGATGATACTGTTCATATACATGGTATATTTATAGTTGATATGGAAGAAGAGTTATTACAGTTAATACTGGATTCATATGATAAAGATTCTGACTTAAATAAATTAGTTACTATTTTGAATGATCCTAAGAATGCTTCAATTCAAGCATTAATAAAAATTCTTCCTGCAAAGTACCAAAATGCTTTAAATAAAGGAAAGTTTTCTATTGAAGATGGTTATATATATTATAGAAGGAAGCTTACCAATGTAATTGTTATTCCTCCTTCAATGAAAGAAACTATCCTCAAACTTTGTCATGATGACATATTAGCTGGACATTTTGATCTTTAAAAAACATTGATTAGAATCAAAAACACTGCATGGTGGGCTAATATGTCTGAAGACACAAAATTATATGTTGAATCTTGTGATTCCTGCCAAAAATCTAAAAGGTTAACAGGTAAGAGAGCAGGGTTATTACAACATATTGAAGCACCTAGTGCTCCCTGGCAAATCATTAATATGGATTTTGTCACTGGTCTTCCTGTTGCAGGTAAAGACAGCTTTAACTCTTGTTGGGTAATAGTTGATAGATTCACAAAAATGTGCAAATTTATTCCAACCCACAAAGATGTATCCACCAAAGAATTAGCTTTCTTATGGTGGTCTTACATGTTTAATATTATTGGTTTTCCAAAAGCCATTATCTCTGATAGGGATCCAAAATTCACTTCTGAGTTTTGGACCTCTTTGATGGATATTTGTGGCTGTGAGTTAAAATTGTCTACAGCTCACCATCCTCAGACTGATGGTCTAGCTGAAAGAATGATTCAAACTCTGGAAGATATGATTAGAAGGTATTGTGCCTTTGGTTTAGAATATAAAGACAATGACAGATTTACTCATGATTGGGTCACTCTTTTGCCTGGTCTTGAATTTGCATATAATAGCACTGTTCATTCTGTCACTGAGAAAAAGCCTTTTGAGCTTTGGTTAGGTTATGTCCCAAACACTCCTGCTCAGATTCTCAATAATAAATTACCTAAGTTGGAACTACACCCTGGTGTAAAATCTTTTATGCAAATGCAACAGCTATGCAGAAAACATGCTCAGAGTTGTATTGATAAAGCATTTGAATATGAAAAGAAAAGATGGGATAAATCCCATAAAGAATACACATTTAACAAGGGTGATGAAGTGTTGATCTCTACTGTCCATTTCAATTTACAAGGTAACCACAAATTAAAAGATCCTTTTGTAGGACCATTTGTTGTTAAAAGAATGGTTGGTGATAATGCAGTAGAAGTTGTATTGTATTCTCCATATGATAGGAAACATCCTGTCTTTCCCATTTCTCTGCTTAAACCTTATACTTCCAACAGTGACTTATTTCCAAAAAGAAGAGGAAGACCTAAGAAGAACCCTCAAGAAGTCACAGAAACAGCAGAAATTGATAAAATTCTCAATGATAGAATTATCACTTCTGAAAGAGGTACTGAATATTTATTGAGATATAAGAACAAATCATCTGAACATGATGCATGGATACCTGGCAAGGAAATTTCAAATCTGCCTGCTCTGTTGAAAAAATACAAAAAGAAAAAATCTTAGAATTTTTTTTTATTGTTTTTTTAGAGTGAGGGAGTGTCAGCCAGGCTATTCCAGGAGTCCAGTAAATGATATATAAATTATAAAACCTTAAAGAGTGGGTAAGAATTGTATTTAATGAATATAACTTAATATTTTATTGCATAATGAAATTATATAAGTATTTTATTATATACAAGTGTTACATTAAATTTATTGGTTATATATATTTTTATATACAGTTAAATTGAACATAATATAATATATTCTACAAATAATGGCGCATTTTTATGTATTTAATAATTATAAATTTATATTTAATTAATTGAAAAACATATATTATAATTATAAGTGTAAAATTGATTTATAATATATTTAAATTAATTACTTAAATTTATATATTAAATAATACCTCTCATATGATACTAAACAATAATTAATGACGCTTCTTTTGACCCTTAATTGTGTTAGAAAAAACAAATAAATTAATTTGGACTAAATTGAGATTAATTGCATGTTTTGTTGTGTCAAATTATTTTTTGTTTCACTTAAAATGTCCTTTAATCAGACTGTACCATCTGTTTGGAATTATTTTTCTCATAGTTCCTATGTTCCAATCTTGTTTAGTTATTCACTATTTTCACTTACTGATTTGGGAATTAATGACGGGAAAATTGGATTCTTAATTGGGGTTTTAATTAATTGTTTCATGTTTTTCTCTATATTGTTATGTTTCATTTACTCTTTTGATATATTTGTTTTATTACATTCTAATCATTGTATTTACAAAGATAGTAGCGCTTCAGAGGACCCATTTCCTATAAAAGGGCCTTGGATAATCCCCTGTAGCCTCATCACTTATTACACACTCAACAAATTAAATAACCATTTTATTACGTTTATATTTTTTTTATTAGTAATACAAATCTAATTAAAATTCTATACAACAAATCAAAGGTTGCTTTAAGTCTGATAGTAATTAAAAGTGTTTGCCGCGCAGAACCCTTACATTTAATAATATTATTGTTAATAAAATCTAAGTTTTTGTCACCTCTCAAAGTTGCTCACCGTTGTTTCCCTCTCAAATAAATTAAATATATATTTTTTGGTTTATTTCTTTATTTTCCCTTGTCCTCCTCCTTCTCTCCTCCTTTTTCTCCTATTTTTCTTACCTCTTCTAGACGACTGACCGACAAAGAGAAAGCAATGAAACTATAAGAAGGAAATACAAGAATAACTACAACAAATAAAGTAAATAAGGGATTCAAAAAAACTATTGGATGTAATGGGTTTATTTAAATCAAGTAAGTATTTTCATTTCTCTTTACTATATCAAAACAAAAAAATAGAACAATGAACCACTCTTAAGGAAACCTTGTATTTAGTTAGATTTCTCAATTTATATATTGTAAGCAATGAAATAAATTTGATAGAAAAAATACTAAAAATTCTAGCAAGAAGTTGTTATTTATAAATTTTATAGTAATGTAAGTAATGTTGACTACAAAGTGAGAAACCAAAGCCTTTAAATAGGCAACTAAGGCCCTCTGAGACATTACTAAGGGTACAAAAGAAAAGAAACCAATAAAATGAAGTATTACATAAAAATAAGGGTTCTATGTAACTAGTTACAAAAACAGAACAAAAGACCCCAAATTATCCATCCCTTTAAAGCCTGTAACAATGTAAGTGATGAAATAGCACTACGCAATAAAGGGGGTGGACTTGCTAGCAAGTCCCCAACCTGAACTCAGACAGAACTCAGATGGAACTCAGACTGAAATCATACTGAACTCCTACTGAGCTCTACTTGAAGACCCACAAAAACTGTTCTTCTGAGTGGCGTTCATCCCTGATTGTATGGTTCCTTTGTCAATAGCTCAATGTGTGTTCAATCTGTGGTGAATTTGAGTCCAAGGTTGCGGACTTGCTAACAAGTCCGCCCCCTGTATTGCGCGGTGTAGGATACTAGTTTTGTCAAGGGTTACTTTTGGTCTAGAAGATTTTGAAAGAATGAGAGAGCTTTATAATAGCGTAAGTGATTTCTATCTTTATGATAATCACTGATGCTGTTGTTTAAGAGCTGCGCTAACCTTTATAATAGCATAAGTGATTTCTATCTTTATGATAATCACTTATGCTGTTGTTTAAGAGCTGTGCTAACCTGGAGTGAAATGTAAGTAATTCTACTTTATAACTTAAGTAATTTGTACACAGACTGTGCTGACCTTTATAATAGCGTAAGTGATTTCTATCTTTATGATAATCACTGATGCTGTTGTTTAAGAGCTGCGCTAACCTGGAAATATCAACGTCTATTTAGTTTTGAGAAAAACAAACAGATTATAGATTTCAGATAACAGCACACCTGGAGTGAAATGTAAGTAATTCTACTTTATAAGGTAAGTAATTTGTACACAGACTGTGCTGACCTAGATTAGAGAATTGATAAGTAAGATCAAACTATTGAACATATGTATGGTTAAGCACACCTTTATAATAGCGTAAGTGATTTCTATCTTTATGATAATCACTGATGCTGTTGTTTAAGAGCTGTGCTAACCTATAAAACAAGAGATTTAACAAAGAAATAAATGATTACTACTGTATGACTACACACCTGGAAATATCAACATATATTTAGTTTTGAGAAAAACAAACAGATGGGAAAACGCATCAGTGTATTGTAGTGTATTTATACTTTTAGAATGTTCTACATAAAACACTATTCATGTTGTAATGAAAGATCCCTATACATATGTAACCATACTACATCTTGTGTGTCACAACTACTCCTAATGTCAGCCAGGCTACTAGACTTACCAGGTAAAATAATTAATTATTTTACTGAGTTGAAGCCACGCCTTTCTTCTTAATAATAATTATTTATTTATTTACTTAAGTAGTACTTACAATTAACTAAAGTTAAGTACAATAAGTAGTATAAATAAATAATATAAATAAAATGTCCCTTACAATTTTACTCCCTAACACCGTGCTCAAAAGTATATGTCAAAGGGAGTAAAATTAATAATAAATTTATAATATAAAAACTTTAAAACAATTATATTACCTCAGTGAGAGATCTGTAATCCCATGAAAGTAATGTAATTGATTATTTATTATGTAATAATTGTGACAGTCCAAGGAATTCAAACTTTGTTGCTAATAAATTTGATGCCCTTGTTGACATACTAATTTATTACTTTCTTATGTCATTTATGTACTCCTTTTTCTTGTCATTCTTTTCTCTCACACTCACAGTAGACGGTGTAAATTCCTTACATTTTATTTCCTCATATTTTGCCTATAAAAGGCCTCTGATTTTGTGCTTTTCAAACCATTCTTTTTATCACCTTACTTTATTATTACTATTTAAAACACCATACTTATTTTTATATTTTATCACATTAGTAGTTACAAGAGCGTAATTCTAATCAATAAATTATATTAATATTTAAAAATCTACCTCTTATATTTGAGTAATAAATCATTTAGATTAAGAAATATGTACCAATTTTTGAGAGTTCATTTAAATCCTTGAAATCCTCGTAGAAATTTCATAACAAATCTTCTAGACCAAAAGCGTACCTTGACAATTGAGGGCTTTCTGAATTATCGACGGCGCAATGATATTTGAGGTGTAATTGAGGGGACCATCGGTGTGCAAGTATCTGTAAAGGACGAGAAAGCAAGAAAACGACGAACGTCATACGTCACGTGACAAAAATTTTTGCTGCAAACGGGAATCGAACCGCACTCCAAAAATTAAGTTCATATACTGACTAAATGTTGTATATATTGTGGTAATTATTGTTATTACTATTTGTGGGTTACTCTTCATTCTTCATTTGCTACGTATTTCCTTTTACTCAGCACTCTGTAAGTGGCATTAATTTGCTCATTTTTCAGGGGGAGGTGTCTGGTAATTGGACTTTATTTTTATTATTATATTTTTTTTTATTTTTCCTGGTAGACCATAATAGAGCAATAAGTGTTCTTAGTCCCAGAGGTAATAAAATAATTATATTTTAATATTATTTATTATAATTTTTCAGTTGACATTTGTCCTGATTAATTTAATTGTTCCAGTTGACAAGTTGTCCTGACAATAATATTTTTAATTAATATATAATTAATATTTAATTACTTTAGTTGACTTTGAGTCCTGTTAATTCAATATATATTTTAATTAATAAAACTCATATTTAATTATATCAGTTGACATTAAGTCCTGGTAATTAAGTGATCAAGCTTAATAAAATTTTAAATTAAAAAATTTATATTTAACTACTTCAGTTGAAATTAAGTCCTGGTAGTTAAGTTATCAGTTTAATAAAATTTTGTTGAATTAATAAAGTTTCATATTTGATTACTTCAGTTGACAATAAGTCCTGGTAATAAATTAGTTGATTTAAATCCTGAAAATAAATAATTAAAAATTATTAATAAAAAATTCTAATTTATTTCTACAGTTGATTATATTATAATCCTGGTTTTAAATTTTTTTTATTAATAAATTAATTTTATTTAAGTTGATTTTTATCCTGAAAAAAAAGATTTTTTTTATATTTATTTTATTTTATTTTTTTTAATAAAAAATCATAAATAAAGACTAATTAATCTTATTGTCTGTCAAGGTACGCTTTTGGTCTAGAAGATTTGGTATGAAGTTTTACGAGGATTTTAAGGGTTAAAATGGATTCTCAACAATTTGGTACGTATTTCTCAATCAAAGATGACTTTACTCAATGATAAGAGGTAAATTTAAAGTATCAATATAAGTTATAGATTAGAATTACGTTCTTGTAAATACTAAAGATATAAGATATAAGAGATAAGTATTATATTGTAGTTGTGATAATAAAGTAAGTTGGTAAAAAGGAATAAATCAAAAACAACCAAAAGAGAGGCCTTATATAGGCAAAGGAGGGACAAAGCACGGCAATAAAATTCTGAAAACAGTAGTATGAGAGAGAGAGAAAAAGAATATTCCAGAAGGATTATTTTCAAATAATAAAGTTGTTCTAAAAAGAAGGCGTCAAAAAGATGTATTTACAGAGTATGTCAGAAATACATCAATTTATTTAATATTTACTGTAGAAGTCAATTCTAAATAAGAAATTTGAGTTTTTGTATATATTTAATATTATTTGAATATTAAAATCTTATTTTAATTTAAAATCTATTTTTTAATATAAATCTTTATTTCTTCCAACCTGTCAAATGAGCACGGTGTTAGAGAAAAAATATAAGGGACAATTTTATATTTAATTTTAATTATTCATTTAATTTTATCACTCTGTAATTAGTTAATTTATTATAATTAATTTTAATGTAACTAATTTATAATTAAATAATTAAAATGATAAGGTGCGGCTTCATCCAGTAAATAATTAATTATTTCACTGGGTAAGTCTAGTAGCCTGGCTGACATTGTCTCTTTTCTTCATTTCAGTAAAATCTTAAAATGACTGACCAAAGTGGTTCTGCTGCACGTGAAGAAGAACTAGACTTAATTGATTATGATGAGCCTACTTCTGTAAGTTCTCCTTTAACAAGAAGAATTTCTCAAACTAATAAATCCTTGCCCCAAACAAGATGTAGAGATGGAAGAAGTAGAAATCCTAGTGGACACAACTCAGGATCAGAAGCCTATGATAAACCCACCAGAAGAGCTTCCAAAAGGCTTCAGGATAATAAAGATGCCATTGTCTCAGCAGGTAAAGAATATGTCTACTCACATAAAGGAGTTAAGGACAGAAAGCTTGAGACTAAAGGTAAGGGTAGATGCTTTGGAAGAAAAGGTGAGAAGAACAGACACTTTTCTCCAAGAGAAGAAGAAATCTCTTCCTCCCAGGGATCAACAACAATTGGATCCCCAGTCCCAAGAGAAGGTGGAAGTGTCCAAGTGGCAGTGGGACTGGCTAAACACTCAGTGGGACTACCTGGCTCAAAACCAGCATCAGTTACCTCAGGCAGGTCCATCAAGGCCCAACCAGGTCAACCCCACTCCTCCTCACCCTTATCAAGGAGGCAAAAGAAGAAGAAAGCCCAATATGGTGATACCCAGAAAACCCTGGTACGTCCCTCTATTGATTCTCAAGTGCCTTTTCTTGTGGCTGACTCTGTTCCTTCAGGTAAATCTGGAAGGGAGGATGAAAACTTGAGACCTATAGAGGCTGGGAGTAGTAGACAAATCACTCATGTATCTAATCCTTTACTTTTAATTGCTACCTCAATGATTAATCCTGATATGGCTGTGATTGATGAAACTCTTGACCCTGAGTTCTATGAGAGTCTGGAAAGTTACTCAGTTTCCTTATTGAGAAACACTCCAGATGTAGCAAGAATTAATGATGAGCACTTTAGAGATATTATTGCCAAGCAAATCATATAATGAACAATATGCAATTGACTCAGAGATATAATAGTTTGTTAACTGATCAGGGTTATCAAGCATTAAGAAGTGAATCACAGAGAGTCTCTGATGAATTGTCTCATTACAAAGCAACCCATGAAAATAAAGTTGCTTTATGGCAAAATATAAAAAATGAGTTGTCTAAACTAAAAGATACTGTATCTGCCTGTTTCCAGGAGGTAGAGATAGATAAGATAAATCTGAAAATATTGAATGACCATTTGTCATCTTTTCAAAATAAAAATCAGTTATCTTTTGCAACTATCAATGAGAGTTTATCTAGTCTTCCAAGAATGAAAACAAGACTAACAACCATTGAAGAAAAATTGAACTCATTGTTAAATGACCAAAAATATTCTGACATTTCTGTGAAGGAACATATAGTGCAGGATGCTCAATTAGTACCTGTGGCTAGTTCATCTAAAGTAAAAATAGCTCCAGAGATACCTGTTGATAACACTGAGCTTCCATCAAAAACTGATGATGCACCAGGATCTGCAACAGAAGGATTAAACAATGAGATTTCAGCCCAATTAGAGAAATTACAGCTGCTTCTTACTCAGAAACAAGCTAGTACTAAGGAGACTCCTTCAAATCAAAAGAATTGGCCAAAACTTGACCAGTACCCAACATTTGATGATGATTCTTCCTCTGATTGGCAACAATTTATTTGCAGAATTGATAACTTAAAAAATTCTTACAAACTCCCAGATGAGGAAATTGTGTCCAAGTTAATTTCTTTGTTCACTAATGTTGCCCTGATGTGGTATGAGTCTGTTCTCCTGTATGGGAATGACTACTCATGGGAGGATTGGAAGAAATTAATTAAAGCACAATTTGGTGGCTCCAAGTTCAGAATGGCTCAACAAAGGCATTATGAAGAAACTAGATATAGCTCTTCTACTGATAAACCTATTGAGTTTTTAATGAAACTTGTAAAAATCTTAAGGGAAATGGACCCCAATATGGAGTTTGATTTATGGAAGGACAGGATCCTCTATAAATTACCAATGTCTCTGAGAGACTTGATAGTGGCTAGGACTAGGTTCTCCAAAGAACCCTCTTCTTTCATTAACACTTTCAATGAGATACTTCTAAACAATAAGTATGATGCCAGAAGATTCATTCCTAGGACCCCTTTGGAGAAACCCTCCACTTACCAACAGAAACCTCTAGAAAAGGTTGGTAAACCTTCTGCCCCTGTTGCACCAAAGAAGTATGCAACAAACACTTGCTTCAAGTGCAACAAGCCTTGGCAGAAAGGCCATGTTTGTGACAAGAAGATAAATCTTGTGGAACAAACAGAGGAGCATGCTGATGACACAGTGGCACTGGATGATACATCAAGTGATTGTGCCAGCAATATTTCATATGAATCTCAACAAGAAATCTTGATGCTGGAAGAGGATATCCATTATTTAAATAATATTGATATTGATAATAATGATTTATCTACAGTTGAAGATGCTGAGACCATAAAGAACATTGAGGATAGCTCAATTATTATTGCCCCTCTCAAGGCACCAGTCTTGGTCAATGGAACCAGCATTGAAGTTGTTCTGGATTCTGGAGCTGGAGGAAGTGTAGTATCTGAAAGAGCACTTGCTTCAGTAGATCAAGACTATAAATCTAAACTGTTGCCTATCATTTCTGAAAATTGGAGAGGGTATGTCTCTGTTTTGTCCCCCATTGGTAAATACAAAGCCACAGTGTTTTTTAAATATAACCATGGTTTTGTAAGAGCTATTTGTGATTTTGTTGTCATGAAAAATGATAAATTGAGCAATTGGTTTATTGTAGGGAATGATATTTTAACCAAGTATGGCATAAAATTGGATCCTTCAAACCAATGTTTCACAATGGGGATGAATGGGAAGAGAAAATTTAAGATTTCCTCCCCTAAAAAATTATTAAAACCAGAATTGAACACATGTAATTCTGTGGTTCAATATAAAGGAAGATCTACAAAGGAAATGCATGCCCTTATGTCTGAAATTGACAATGCTTCTTTTGGAGAATAACTTTCTGGTGAGGATAAAGATTCCATCATTAACTTGATAAAGTCTTTTCCTATGGCCTTTGCTCATGGGTCACATGAACTGGGATTAGTTAAAGAGGAAATGAAACTTTCATTGTCTTGCCCATTAACTGATATACCACCTAGTTTAAAGAAGAAGCCTTATCCTGCTTCTCCCACAAAGAGAAAAGATATTGAAGAAAATATCTCTACCCTTTTAAAAATGAATATTATTGAAAAGGTAGTTGAAACACCTAAATATTGTGTTATCTCACCTGTCCTAATTTCTTATGAGAAAGATAAAGCCAGGTTATGTGGTGATTATAGAGCACTAAACACTTATACTGTTGATGATATCTACCCTTTACCTAGAATTAGCTCTATACATGCTACTTTACAGGGTACTAAATATATCAGCTGTTTAGATGGTAACAAAGGATATCACCAGGTACCTGTTGAGAAAAATTCTCAGAACTTTCTGATGATTGACACTCATATGGGTATTTATAAGTATATTAGGATGCCATTTGACCCTAAAAATGCCCGTTCAGTTTTCCAAAAAGTAATGGATAACACATTCCATCAAGAGATAATTGAAGGATGGCTGATGGTTTATATTGATGATATCATTATATTCTCAAAAACATTTGAGGACCATCTTAAACACCTGTGTAAAGTGTTCCACAAAATGGATGAAATAAATATGAAACTTGCTTTGAAGAAATGTAAATTTGGTTTCCATTCTTTAAAAGTTCTTGGTCATCTTGTTTCAGGCTTACAGATATGTGTTGACCAGAACAAAGTGGCAGCCATACAACAGGTGAAGGCTCCTACAACAGTGAGAGAGCTCCAAAGTTTTTTGGGAATGTGTGGATACTATAGACAGTATATTAAAAATTACCAAGTCATAGCTTTACCCCTTACCCAATTAACTAGAAAGGATGTTGCTTTTGTCTGGAATAGTGAAAGACAAAGAGCCTTTGACACTATGAAACACTGTTTGATGTCAGCACCAATTCTTGCTTTACCTGACTTTAATCAACCATTTTTTTTGTACACTGATGCCAGTTTCATTGGTCTTGGTGCTGCCCTCCATCAAAAACAAGTGATAAATGATAAAGTTTCAGAAGTAGTAATTTGTTATATTTCAAGAACCTTGAGAAATAGTGAATTGAAATATGGTGCTACTCAATTAGAGTGTTTAGCTGTAGTATGGGCTCTGGAAAAGCTTCATTATTACCTAGATGACCAGAAATTTGAACTTGTCACTGACTGCAGTGCAGTTAAATCCCTTTTAAACTTGAAAACACCTAACAGACATATGTTCAGATGGCAGTTGGCTGTTCAAGAGTACAGAGGGAGAATGACAATTATTCATAGGGCTGGTATTGTTCACTCAAATGTTGATATGTTATCTAGGTTATCTTTGCCAAATAATGACTCTAATTGTCGGTCAGTCGTCTAGAAGAGGTAAGAAAAATAGGAGAAAAAGGAGGAGAGAAGGAGGAGGACAAGGTAAAATAAAGAAATAAACCAAAAAATATATATTTAATTTATTTGAGAGGGAAACAACAGTGAGCAACTTTGAGAGGTGACAAAAACTTAGATTTTATTAACAATAATATTATTAAATGTAAGGGTTCTGCGCGGCAAACACTTTTAATTACTATCAGACTTAAAGCAACCTTTGATTTGTTGTATAGAATTTTAATTAGATTTGTATTACTAATAAAAAAAATATAAACGTAATAAAATGGTTATTTAATTTGTTGAGTGTGTAATAAGTGATGAGGCTACAGGGGATTATCCAAGGCCCTTTTATAGGAAATGGGTCCTCTGAAGCGCTACTATCTTTGTAAATACAATGATTAGAATGTAATAAAACAAATATATCAAAAGAGTAAATGAAACATAACAATATAGAGAAAAACATGAAACAATTAATTAAAACCCCAATTAAGAATCCAATTTTCCCGTCATTAATTCCCAAATCAGTAAGTGAAAATAGTGAATAACTAAACAAGATTGGAACATAGGAACTATGAGAAAAATAATTCCAAACAGATGGTACAGTCTGATTAAAGGACATTTTAAGTGAAACAAAAAATAATTTGACACAACAAAACATGCAATTAATCTCAATTTAGTCCAAATTAATTTATTTGTTTTTTCTAACACAATTAAGGGTCAAAAGAAGCGTCATTAATTATTGTTTAGTATCATATGAGAGGTATTATTTAATATATAAATTTAAGTAATTAATTTAAATATATTATAAATCAATTTTACACTTATAATTATAATATATGTTTTTCAATTAATTAAATATAAATTTATAATTATTAAATACATAAAAATGCGCCATTATTTGTAGAATATATTATATTATGTTCAATTTAACTGTATATAAAAATATATATAACCAATAAATTTAATGTAACACTTGTATATAATAAAATACTTATATAATTTCATTATGCAATAAAATATTAAGTTATATTCATTAAATACAATTCTTACCCACTCTTTAAGGTTTTATAATTTATATATCATTTACTGGACTCCTGGAATAGCCTGGCTGACACTCCCTCACTCTAAAAAAAACAATAAAAAAAAATGCTAAGATTTTTTCTTTTTGTATTTTTTCAACAGAGCAGGCAGATTTGAAATTTCCTTGCCAGGTATCCATGCATCATGTTCAGATGATTTGTTCTTATATCTCAATAAATATTCAGTACCTCTTTCAGAAGTGATAATTCTATCATTGAGAATTTTATCAATTTCTGCTGTTTCTGTGACTTCTTGAGGGTTCTTCTTAGGTCTTCCTCTTCTTTTTGGAAATAAGTCACTGTTGGAAGTATAAGGTTTAAGCAGAGAAATGGGAAAGACAGGATGTTTCCTATCATATGGAGAATACAATACAACTTCTACTGCATTATCACCAACCATTCTTTTAACAACAAATGGTCCTACAAAAGGATCTTTTAATTTGTGGTTACCTTGTAAATTGAAATGGACAGTAGAGATCAACACTTCATCACCCTTGTTAAATGTGTATTCTTTATGGGATTTATCCCATCTTTTCTTTTCATATTCAAATGCTTTATCAATACAACTCTGAGCATGTTTTCTGCATAGCTGTTGCATTTGCATAAAAGATTTTACACCAGGGTGTAGTTCCAACTTAGGTAATTTATTATTGAGAATCTGAGCAGGAGTGTTTGGGACATAACCTAACCAAAGCTCAAAAGGCTTTTTCTCAGTGACAGAATGAACAGTGCTATTATATGCAAATTCAAGACCAGGCAAAAGAGTGACCCAATCATGAGTAAATCTGTCATTGTCTTTATATTCTAAACCAAAGGCACAATACCTTCTAATCATATCTTCCAGAGTTTGAATCATTCTTTCAGCTAGACCATCAGTCTGAGGATGGTGAGCTGTAGACAATTTTAACTCACAGCCACAAATATCCATCAAAGAGGTCCAAAACTCAGAAGTGAATTTTGGATCCCTATCAGAGATAATGGCTTTTGGAAAACCAATAATATTAAACATGTAAGACCACCATAAGAAAGCTAATTCTTTGGTGGATACATCTTTGTGGGTTGGAATAAATTTGCACATTTTTGTGAATCTATCAACTATTACCCAACAAGAGTTAAAGCTGTCTTTACCTGCAACAGGAAGACCAGTGACAAAATCCATATTAATGATTTGCCAGGGAGCACTAGGTGCTTCAATATGTTGTAATAACCCTGCTCTCTTACCTGTTAACCTTTTAGATTTTTGGCAGGAATCACAAGATTCAACATATAATTTTGTGTCTTCAGACATATTAGCCCACCATGCAGTGTTTTTGATTCTAATCAATGTTTTTTCAAGATCAAAATGTCCAGCTAATATGTCATCATGACAAAGTTTGAGGATAGTTTCTTTCATTGAAGGAGGAATAACAATTACATTGGTAAGCTTCCTTCTATAATATATATAACCATCTTCAATAGAAAACTTTCCTTTATTTAAAGCATTTTGGTACTTTTCAGGAAGAGTTTTTATTAATGCTTGAATTGAAGCATTCTTAGGATCATTCAAAATAGTAACTAATTTATTTAAGTCAGAATCTTTATCATATGAATCCAGTATTAACTGTAATAACTCTTCTTCCATATCAACTATAAATATACCATGTATATGAACAGTATCATCTTCAGGTACATAAGCAGGATTGGAGTCATTATTTGGCAGAGGCAATCTGGAGAGCATATCAACATTAGAGTGAACATTTCCAGCTCTATGGATAATAGTCATCCTTCCTCTGTATTCCTGAACAGCAAGTTGCCACCTGAACATATGTCTGTTAGGTGTTTTGAGGTTTAAGAGAGATTTCACAGCACTACAGTCAGTTACCAACTCAAATTTTTGGTCATCCAAGTAGTAATGAAGTTTCTCAAGAGCCCAAACAACTGCTAAGCACTCCAATTGAGTGGAACCATATTTCAATCCACTATTTCTTAAGGTTCTTGAAATATAACAAATTACAACCTCTGAGGATTTATCATTAATAATTTGCTTTTGGTGAAGGGCAGCACCCAGACCAATAAAGCTAGCATCTGTATAAAGTACAAATGGCTTGTTAAAATCTGGAAGAGCCAATATAGGGGCTGTCATTAAGCAACTTTTCAATGTATTAAAAGCTTTCTGACAGTCATTATTCCAGAGAAAAGCAACATCTTTTCTGGTTAGTTTTGTAAGAGGCAAGGCTATGACCTGATAATTTTTAATATATTGTCTATAATAGCCACACATACCCAAAAAACTTTGGATTTCTCTTACAGAAGTTGGTGCTTTCACATTTTGAATGGCAGCAACTTTATTATGGTCTACACAAATTTGTAAGCCTGACACAACATGGCCAAGGACTTTCAAAGATTGAAAACCAAATTTACACTTTTTTAAAGATAAGGTCATATTGATTTCATCCATTTTTTGGAAAACTCTATTCAAGTGAATCATATGTTCATCAAAAGTTTTAGAAAAAACAATAATATCATCAATATAAACCATGAGCCAACCTTCAATAATTTCTTGATGGAAAGTGTTATCCATGACTTTCTGGAAAACTGAAGGAGCATTTTTAGGGCCAAATGGCATCCTAACATACTTATATATTCCCATATGAGTAGCAATAAGCAAAAAATTTTGAGAATTTTTCTCAACTGGAACTTGATGATAACCTTTATTACCATCCAGACAACTAATAAATTTTGCACCTTGCAAGGTAGCATGTATTGAATTAATTCTGGGTAAAGGATAAATATAATCAACAGTATAAGTATTTAAAGCTCTGTAATCTCCACATAATCTAGCTTTATCTTTTTCATATGAAATCAAGACTGGGGAGATGACACAATATTTGGGGGTGACATCCACTTTCTCAATGATATTCATTTTCAATAATGTTTCAATATTATCTTCAATATCTTTTCTTTTTGATGGAGAAGCAGGATATGGTTTTTTCTTAAGGGAAGGAGGAATATCACTCAAATTACAGGATAAGGTAATTTTCATCTCTTCCTGAACAATTCCCAAGACATGAGAACCATGAGCAAAAGCCATAGGGAAAGAGGTAATAGAGGCAACAATAGAATCCTTTTGTTCACTAGTCAACTGATCACCAAAAGAAGCGGTATTTATTTCATGTAATAAATCATCCATTTCAGTTGTTGTTCTACCTTTACATTGGATCAGTGAGTTACAAGATTTCAACAAATGCCCAGAGGTTTTAGGAGAAGAAATTTTGAATTTTCTTTTCCCATTCATTCCCAAGGTAAAGCAATTATTTGCTGGGTCCAGTTTCACACCAAACATGGTTAAAATATCATTTCCCATAATAAACCAATTGCTCAAATTATCATTTTTCATGACAACAAACTCACAAATAGCTCTGACAAAACCACCATTATATTTGAAGAATACAGAGGTTTTGTATTTGCCAATAGGAAATAAGGTAGAACCATACCCTCTCCATTTTTCAGAAGTTATAGGTAATAATTTACTCAAGTATTCCTTATACACTGAAGCCAAAGCTTTTTCAGATACTACACTTCCTCCAGCACCAGAATCAAGAACTACATCAACATTTTTACCATTAATGATAACAGGTGCCTTTAAAGGGGATATAGGAATAGAATTGTTAGTAATATCTTTAATTATCTCAGCATTTTCTACTGAAGATAAATTCAATACACAATCTTTAGATATATTATTTAAATAATGGACATCATGTTCCAACATTAAAACATCTTTAACAGATTCATTGTCATAGGAGATATTACTTTCACAGTCACTGGAAGAATTATTGACATCAAGTTCAACTTCATCAGTGTCTTCATTTTGTTCAACAAGATGAATTTTCTTGTCACAAACATGACCCTTCTGCCACGGTTTGTTACATTTATAACAAGTATTTGTTGCATATTTTTTAGGTGCAACTGGGGCAGAGGTTTTACCAGATTTTTCTGGGAGCTTTATAGAAGGTTTATTCTGATCATTATAAGATTTACTAAGGTAATTCTTTGGTTCATATCTATGGTTGAGTAGTACTTCATTACAGATATTAATGAAAGAAGAATTTTCCCTTACATGCTCAGTTCTAGCAACAATCAAATCCCTAAGAGAATTTGGTAATTTATACAAGATTTTATCTCTCCAAATATCATAATCCATCTTTGGATCAATTGCTCTAAGGATTTTAGTTATTTTCATCAGAAAAACAATGGGCTTTTCAACAGAGGAGGATACATATCTAGTATTTTCATACAGTCTCTGCTGAGCTAACCTGAATTTTAAACCACCAAACTGATTCTCAATCAAGGATTTCCAATCATTCCATGTATAATGATTGTTATCTAAGAGGACAGATTCATACCACATCAAGGCTACATTGGAAAATAAAGAAATTAGCTTAGAAACAATTTCCTCATCAGGTAGTTTATAAGATCTCTTTAAATTATCAATTCTTTGGATAAAGTGTTGCCAATCAGAGGAAGAATCACAATCAAAGGTAGGATATTGGTCTAACTTAGGCCAATTTTTCTGACTACTGGGATGGTCCACTTTTTGGTTTGAATTATTCATTAGTAATAATTCCTGAAGTTTAGCCAGGTGTTCAGAAATTTCATTATTTACAGAAACAGCTGGTGCATGACCATCACAAGATTTTTTGCTAGTAGCAAAAGATTTTACAGACTCATTCTCAGTTTGTTTAATGGTTGAAATATGAGGAAGAAAGGATGAACTTTGTTCAGGTTTTTTCCCTTTATTTTTATGCAGCTTTTTTGCAGAAATCTCATTTAATTCATTATTGGTGGTTAAGGTTGAGAACTTTTCCTGTAGGTCAGACACATAGTTTCTTATTCTTGGAATTTCAGACATCTGGTCATTTACTTTTGCATGAGATAAAACATTTCTGTCCTCAGAAACTGAGTGTTTGGTACTTAGTGCATGGAAATCATTTTTTAGCTTCTTAAATTCATTTTGCAGAGATTTTATTTCATTCTTGAATGAATAATTTTCCTCAATAAGGGGTTTCAATTCACTCAAGGTCTTATGTAGACTGATATTTCTATCTGAGATAGCTCTATGGTCACTTCTTATTTGTTTTTGTTGACTAAGAACAATATTCAAGGTTTCTTTGATTTTTAAATAAGCTGTATCTTGTACAGAAGAACTCACTTTACATTGCAAGTGTAAATTATTTAATCTATCATTTTCATGGATTAACACATCTCTCACATGTTTGTCTTTCACAATATTAAAATCAAGGGTATCTTTCAATATTTCCTCAGAAGTTTTTTCAATTAAGGTATAGATTTCAGGGGGAACAGAATCATTTTTAATTGCAAGAGAAGGATTAATTAAAGATGTAGAAGTTAAATGTAAAGGTTCATCAAATGACAATTTGCTAATTACATCAATAGGGCTACTAGTTACAGGAAGCTGTCTTTTAACAGGTTTAACTGTTCTTTCACCATGTTCAATAATATTACCTGCAGAAGAAGATTTATTATAAAACATACCCAAGTGACTATCAACCAAATTACTTACCATGGCAGAGGAGGAAACTTCCCCTGGGACTGGGTTTGGGATTGTGCTTGGGCCTTCTTTCTCCTGCCTTGTTGGTAGGGATGAGGAGGTGGATGGAAATTGGGTGTTCTGGATGGGCCAGGCTGATGATGAGGAGGGTGTTGCACATTCTGTTGGTAGTGACTCATTAGATAATCCCATTTCCATTGCTCTACTTCCATAGTATTTGGATTTTGGATGGTTGAGCTGGGTGGCTGTGAAGGTTGAGCCTGAAACTGAGGCTGATTGGGAGGCAACTGAGGAGGGGCCTGGGCCTGAATCTGGTTCCTGAGTTCTTGGACCTGATCCCACAATGTGTCTACCTTTGCTTTGTACGTCATATTTTCTGTCTTAAACTCTTTTATATCACTGGATAGGTTGCTGATTTGTTGTGGCAGAGGAAGCTTTTTTATTTTGAAGCCTTTTGGAAGACCTTCTTGAGGCACTAGAGGCTTTACTTCCTTCTGCGGTACTGGGGGAAGGGGGTTTGGTTTGTTTGCATTTCCTGTCATTTCCACATCCTGCAGTATGTGAATTTCTTGTGTTAGTGTAAGATTTTTTATGACCAACTTTAGAAGAACTTACAGTGTCAGTTTCATAGTCAATTTCTATCTCATCCACTTGCATGTTATCCATTTTTTCTGCCAAATTGTTGGACATACTAGTGGGAAGATTTATAATTTACTTTTTATTTTATAAAAAAAATAATAAAAGTTAGTCAATAATTGCTCCAAATAATAAAAAAAATATTTAATTAATTAAATTATAGAAAAAATAATTTTCAATATAAAGTAATAATGAAAAAAAATTAATTTTTTTAAAAAAAATGGATTGCAAGGTTAAATTGGGAATAACAATTAAGTTAATTCAACCAATTAATTACCAATATTAAATATGGCAATATATCTGGGACTAAGCACAATTTACTTTAAAGTCAAACAAAATTAACAATAATTAATAATAATAAAAAATTAAATTAATAATTCAATTTGTATTAATAAAAAATGTCAATTCTTCTAGGACTAAGAGGATTTAACACTCTATAATGGTCAACTAGGAAAAAAAATTTAAAAATTGAACACTTACACTCAGTGAATCAGCAATTAAGCCACAATCACTGTTATTGCAATAAAAATATAGTAATATGAGTGAGAGGCGCAAAGGTGAACTTACTATAGTGATCGAAAAATCACTTCAAAATAATATAAAAATTAATATTATATAAACCTAAGATGTCGAACCCAAGTTCGAAACACAGTCGCGGCAAATGTTTTGTTTTGCTAGGTGGTCCGTGCGTTTTGTCGTTTGTCGCCAAGCTCGATCGTCGTTGTCATTTTGGAAAGGTCCCCAGTTGTTGGTCAGTCGTCTAGAAGAGGTAAGAAAAATAGGAGAAAAAGGAGGAGGACAAGGGAAAATAAAGAAATAAACCAAAAATATATATTTAATTTATTTGAGAGGGAAACAACGGTGAGCAACTTTGAGAGGTGACAAAAACTTAGATTTTATTAACAATAATATTATTAAATGTAAGGGTTCTGCGCGGCAAACACTTTTAATTACTATCAGACTTAAAGCAACCTTTGATTTGTTGTATAGAATTTTAATTAGATTTGTATTACTAATAAAAAAAATATAAACGTAATAAAATGGTTATTTAATTTGTTGAGTGTGTAATAAGTGATGAGGCTAAAGGGGATTATCCAAGGCCCTTTTATAGGCAATGGGTCCTCTGAAGCGCTACTATCTTTGTAAATACAATGATTAGAATGGAATAAAACAAATATATCAAAAGAGTAAATGAAACATAACAATATAGAGAAAAACATGAAACAATTAATTAAAACCCCAATTAAGAATCCAATTTTCCCGTCATTAATTCCCAAATCAGTAAGTGAAAATAGTGAATAACTAAACAAGATTGGAACATAGGAACTATGAGAAAAATAATTCCAAACAGATGGTACAGTCTGATTAAAGGACATTTTAAGTGAAACAAAAAATAATTTGACACAACAAAACATGCAATTAATCTCAATTTAGTCCAAATTAATTTATTTGTTTTTTCTAACACAATTAAGGGTCAAAAGAAGCGTCATTAATTATTGTTTAGTATCATATGAGAGGTATTATTTAATATATAAATTTAAGTAATTAATTTAAATATATTATAAATCAATTTTACACTTATAATTATAATATATGTTTTTCAATTAATTAAATATAAATTTATAATTATTAAATACATAAAAATGCGCCATTATTTGTAGAATATATTATATTATGTTCAATTTAACTGTATATAAAAATATATATAACCAATAAATTTAATTTAACACTTGTATATAATAAAATACTTATATAATTTCATTATGCAATAAAATATTAAGTTATATTCATTAAATACAATTCTTACCCACTCTTTAAGGTTTTATAATTTATATATCATTTACTGCACTCCTGGAATAGCCTGGCTGACACTAATCCTGCGTATGATCCTGAGGACGAAATTATTCATATACATGGGATATATGTGGTTGATATGGAGGAAGAGCTATTACAGCTTATTCAGGAATCATATGATAAGGACACTGACTTGAAAAAGTTATGCACCATATTAAATGATCCAAAGAATGCTTCAATACAAGCATTAATTAAAACCCTTCCACCAAAGTACCAAAAAGCTTTGGAAAAAGGTAAATTTTCAATTGATGAAGGATATCTATATTATAGAAGAAAGTTGATTAATGTTATTGTTATTCCTCCTTCTATGAAAGAAATCATTTTGAAAATTTGTCATGATGACATATTAGCTGGACATTTTGATCTTGACAAAACAATGATCAGAATTAAGAACACTGCTTGGTGGGCTAATATGTCTGAAGACACAAAATTATATGTTGAATCTTGTGATTCTTGCCAAAAATCAAAAAGATTAACTGGTAAAAGAGCATGATTAATGCAACATATTGAACCTCCTGATGCTCCATGGCAAATAATAAACATGGATTTTGTAACAGGATTACCTATTGCTGGTAAAGACAGTTATAACTCTTGTTGGGTTATTGTGGACAGATTCACAAAAATGTGTAAATTTATCCCTACCCACAAGGATGTTTCCACTAAAGAATTAGCTTTCTTATGGTGGTCTCATATGTTTAATACTGCTGGTTTTCCTAAAGTCATAATCTCTGACAGAGACCCTAAATTTACTTCTGAATTTTGGATGTCTCTGATGGATGTTTGTGGTTGTGATCTGAAACTTTCTACTGCACATCACCCTCAGACTGATGGTTTAGCTGAAAGAATGATTCAGACTTTAGAGGACATGATAAGAAGATATTGTGCCTTTGGCCTTGAGTATAAAGATAATGACAGATTCACTCATGATTGGGTTACCTTACTTCCTGGGTTAGAATTTGCTTATAATAGCACTGTTCATTCTGTTACTCAAAGAAAGCCTTTTGAGCTCTGGCTTGGATATGTTCCCAATACTCCTGCCCAAATTCTCAATAACAAAATACCTAAATTGGATATACATCCTGGTGTAAAATCTTTTCTTCAAATGCAACAACTATGTAGAAATCATGCTCAAAAATGTATTGAAAAAACATTTGAATATGAGAAGAAAAGATGGGACAAATCCCATAAAGAATACACTTTTAAAAAGGGTGATGAAGTGTTGATTTCTACATTCCACTTCAACTTACAAGGTAATAACAAATTGAAAGATCCACTTGTTGGTCCATTTGTTGTCAGAAGAATGATTGAAGATAATGCAGTTGAGGTTATTCTGTATTCTCCATATGACAGAAAACATCCTGTTTTTCCAATATCTCTTTTGAAACCTTACACATCCAATAGTGATTTATTTCCAAAAAGGAGGAGAAGACCAAAGAAAACCCCAAATGAAATCACTGAAACAGCAGAAATTGAAAAAATTCTAAATGACAGAATAGTCACTGCTGAAAAAGGTACAGAATACTTATTGAGATTCAAGAATAAATCATCTGAATATGATTCTTGGATACCTGGGAAGGAGATATCTAATCTTCCTACTCTACTAAAAAAGTATAAAAAGAAAAAATCATAGCATTTTTTTTTATTGTTTTTTTTTAGAGTGAGGGAGTGTCAGCCAGGCTACTAGACTTACCAGGTAAAATAATTAATTATTTTACTGAGTTGAAGCCACGCCTTTCTTCTTAATAATAATTATTTATTTATTTACTTAAGTAGTACTTACAATTAACTAAAGTTAAGTACAATAAGTAGTATAAATAAATAATATAAATAAAATGTCCCTTACAATTTTACTCCCTAACACTGTGCTCAAAAGTATATGTCAAAGGGAGTAAAATTAATAATAAATTTATAATATAAAAACTTTAAAACAATTATATTACCTCAGTGAGAGATCTGTAATCCTGTGAAAGTAATGTAATTGATTATTTATTATGTAATAATTGTGACAGTCCAAGGAATTTAAACTTTGTTGCTAATAAATTTGATGCCCTTGTTGACGTACTAATTTATTACTTTCTTATGTCATTTATGTACTCCTTTTTATTGTCATTCTTTTCTCTCACACTCACAGTAGACGGTGTAAATTCCTTACATTTTATTTCCTCATATTTTGCCTATAAAAGGCCTCTGATTTTGTGCTTTTCAAACCATTCTTTTTATCACCTTACTTTATTATTACTATTTACAACACCATACTTATTTTTATATTTTATCACATTAGTAGTTACAAGAGCGTAATTCTAATCAATAAATTATATTAATATTTAAAAATCTACCTCTTATATTTGAGTAATAAATCATTTAGATTAAGAAATATGTACCAATTTTTGAGAGTTCATTTAAATCCTTGAAATCCTCATAGAAATTTCATACCAAATCTTCTAGACCAAAAGCGTACCTTGACACCTATTGTAGCTAGGTGAAAGATCCCTATACATATGTAACCATACTACATCTTGTGTGTTGCAATTACTCCTATTGTAGCTAGGTGAAAGCTGATGAACTAGAACGCTTTTGGAATCATGCCGAGATATCTGTATACTAGATATTGATTTATAATCTGCTTAGATACGATTTATCCTAACAGATTTTATGGTGGTCCAACAGCAATGAAAGGTGAGGAAGACACAAGATTTCAAAAGAGGTACATATTTATTTCTTTATATTTTAATACTCAATAAAAAGGTAAAAAAGATTCTTATTATTATTATTATTACTTTAAAGACTTAGAAATACGCAGTTGTAAATACTAAGGTGGTAATAGTAGTAATAGAATGGGTTTTAAATATAATATTGTTTGTTAAGTAAGTAAGAATGGAATGAAAGAAAACAGCCAGATTGAGAGGCCTTATTTGGGCAAAAAGGAGAGAGACTTCAGAACCACAATTCTATATACATGAGTATCAGAGAAAGAACAATTCCACAGATAGAAATTTCCAATAATAAAAGTTGTTCTATAAAGAATGTACTCATATACACTATTTATCTGTATATGTCTATTTTAATTATAATTTATTTGATTTTTAAGTTTCTGGAAATGTTAAAGTAAAAATAAAAATATTTGATTTATTATTTAGTATTTTTAGTTTTCTTTCTAGCTGTCATGAGGACACTGTCAAAGAATAAAAAATATGAGGGAATAATAGAATTATATCTTTACTTAAGTTTACTTATTAATTAGTTAAAATTGTATTAGTAATTTATAAAGTAAGTATAACTAATTAAATGAGAGGTAAAGGTGTATCTCTACTCTAGTAAATAATTAATTATTTACTGTGTAAGTCTAGTAGCCTGGCTGTCAAGTTTGATCAACAATGGAAAAAATGTAACTATAGTAATTACAAACACATTTCATTTTGTTGTATTGTAAAAAAATCCACTTTTTAATGAAACAAAATTATATTATACTATTTGGGACATATAATTTTTTATATCTAACTAATAGAGTTTAAAACAATATTGAGTAAGCAATTTAAACAATTGTACTAGAATAATAATTATTGTAATTAAACAAGTATTTTAATAAAATCAGTTTTATTAAAATAAACCACTTATATTTATAATAAAGGTTTCACTTGTTTAATGTATTTATTTTATTATTTATTTATTTATTTTATTTTATTTTATTGGTCCAATTGTGAGAATAATGGAGTGCTCAATAATTTGGCAAAGTATTTTATTTTCATGATTTAATCTTTATAATTAAATAATTAATTGATTACATTATAAATTGGTGTTTTTACTTATATTATTTTGTAGTTAATTAATTATAAATTTATAATCATTAAGTACATAAAAACATACTAATCTTTTTGTAGAATATTATTTTATATTGTATTTAAATGTATATACCTTATATATAATAATAAAATTAATATAACAATTTATTTAAAACATATTGTTATATAATTTTATTTTAATCACTACGCAATATAGGGGATGGACTTGCTAGCAAGTCCCCAACCTGAACTCAGATGGAACTCAGATGGAACTCAGACTGAACTCATATTAAACCCATACTGAACTCTACTTGAACACCCACCTAAAACTGTTCTGCTGAGTGGTGTTCATTCCTGATTGTATGGTTCCTTTGTCAATGGCTCAATGTGTGTTCAATCTGTAGTGAGTTTGGGTCCAAGGTTGCGGACTCGCTAGCAAGTCCGCCTCCCAAATTGTGTGGTGAATATAATATTTAATTTGTATATATTTTACATCCAATTTTTTTCATATTGTAATTTAACATAAGATTTTACTTGCCTCTCAATATAGCCTGACTGACAGTAAGATTATATTTAGATAAAGTAAGAACTAAAGTTGTATTGATACTTTAAACTATTACAAAGAAGAGTATTTATCATCTAAGCTGTAACCAGCCATCTAAAAGGAGAGACATATAATACTAGAGAAGTAAGGTACTTATAATGAATGTATAAGTTTGTTTCAGCCACAACGGAAGTAGATAAAGATATGAAACATGTTTCAGCCATTCCGAATTCAGTTATCTAATACAGTTTCAGCCATCGCTATATAATATAACTAATTAATAAACTTTAAAAAAAAAGCTGCAACAGAGACGACCTTTCTAATTTCTTAGTGTTTCCCCCTAATGAAGTTATCAGAATCTCTCCCTGGCGATTCTCACCTCCACTGATGATAATGTGTTAGATTGCCCCTTGCTTTTTCCTACTGTAAAGGCTAGTGTTAGATAACCATTACTTTTCCTCATTCTTGAAGTTAGCGTTATTGTTTTGGTAGCTGGTTAAGGTGAAAATGCTTAAATGAGAGTCAAAATAGAAAGGTAGTCCCCGAAGCAGCAAAAAAGGTGGCTCCTTTAAAGCTTCCGTTTTTTTAATACAACTCAACACAAAAATTTGCAACAACAATAAGAACTCGAAATTGTTTAGCATCAAGGAAAAAAAATAAACTCGACATCAGAAGAGAACGAGACACTATTAATAAAAAGATAACGCCAACTATTGAATACTTATTTCTGTAATGTAGTCATTCTAGTAGGTATGGACATTTTTTTTTAAATACAATCATTTGAAATAACAATAAGGACTCCTAATTGTTTAGCATCAAGGAAAAAAAAAACTTGACATTAGAAGAGAACGAGACACTAATAATAAAAAGATAACGCCATCTATTGAATATTGATTTCTGTGATGTAGTCATTCTTGTACGTATAGACATTTTTTTGTCACCTGTCTCAATCGGTTTGTATAGACATTGAGGTTACAACATTAAATAAACTAGACCTGACAGTTCTGCGGTCATTCAATTTGATAACAGATTCTACCCATACATTATTTGTGTTGCTTGTGTCAGCTGTTTTTTTTTCTGCCATGTCGTCAAAATCATATTTTAGTCTTTAAATAATTTGACAAATTCCACTTCAGAGATCAACTGATTGAATTTTTCGAGGTCAATATTTACCCTTGATCTAAGCACCTAGTCAAAAAACCGTTTGACCCTGTATTGTGCTACAAATCATCGTTTGGATCATATTTGTAATTCATGGAAGCCCGATTTTCAGAAGTAACTCTTCCCCATTCTAGGTAAGTTCTCCACATATCTTTATCATATAGCCGACGGTCAGCTTCTAAATGAACATGAGAAAAAGTAGCACGCACAAGCTTGCACATCCTCAAACCGGAAATGGTTTTTTACCCAATCATGACCATGAATTGCCATATGTTCAGCCAATTTGTCATGTCCACCTCGACCTTCCATATCTCCCGTAAAAAATGCCATTAAGTCGTATAAATCCTTGTAGTCGATCCGAACAGGAACATAATGATACCATGGCTGAATATGGTCACGATACCTATAAATTTATGAAATTAAATATAGAGGAACAAAATCCTTATCCCTCCTCCTTCCTCTCTCCCGTGAAAAAAAACTACATACTAACCACTCTGGCCAGATGGTACTTTTAAAAATTACCGAATTTGAGGCAAGGAGTCTTCTAAATCTTCCACTCCACGAATTGCCATCAATATCCAATATAAACTTCCAGGGACAGCAAAAAAGTCAATATAATTGTCAACTTTAAATAAGATTAAGCTCATGAATATATAAGCTTTCAAACTTTCAGAAAAACAAACACCTTGTAAGAATTTTGAATAGGCCAGCTAACAAACTCTCCAAAAGTTAACTCCTTGGATACTGCTTCACACGAGCCATCTTCTTGCGAGCACTGAACCAATTCATCCACAAACTCAGCATCAAGATACTTCTTGTTCAACTCTCCGATGTCCAATTCATGTTCTGAGATGTTTCCTTCAGTACTATTGAAAAACCTGACTCTCCTCTTTAAGCCAAAAGCTTTAGCTAAGGAGTGTAGTCGAACGCGATGTGAGCTCCTCCACTTGCTTGTTCGGTCAAACCATACTCCAGTTGACTTTCCTCGCCAGAATAGTGGCTGCTTTAACAAAGGTTTCTCTGACCACTTATACAAATCATCAACATTTTTGGACACATCCTCGAACTGCTCCAGTGGTGCATCAAGAATATCAGAGGCGAACGCCGACTGGGCAAAGCTGAAGATTGGACGCAGTACACCAGGCCTGGGTCCAGGCCACGACGTAAAACCTTCGAAATACCATGTTGGTAAGCACACTGATGCTGACTGAATTACAAATAGAAAATGTAAAATGAACATGTACCATGAAGCTCCCTCCACTCAGGATGATCACAAACATTCATGGTAGCGGCATGGTCAAGCCCGATATAACCAGGACCAGCGTCTTTCGGATTTAAAAGTTGAAATCCAGCTTGATCATAGCTGCGAATAGGGGAGTTAGGTGGACACGTCAATGCGAATCCCCATACACTGTTGAACAAAATATTAGATTCCATTATACTGTTGATAGAAAAATAAAATAGAATCAGAATCAAGTGATATTCACGCAGCATTATCGTTGACTTTGTCCAATTCATCGTCAGGAATAACTGTTGAGATGATACATTATGTCCATAACTGCTTTATCACGATATTTTATTGATTTTGTGCAAATGACACACCCTTCCCTGCTTTAGCAAATTCAATGTGTTTTTGCTTAGTTTCCCAGTCCATAAAAACAGAAGGGCCATCGTGATGAGCCATGCTAACATTCATGTCGGATAAATAAGGCAAGATGGTCTTTAACCTTCATCACAGTAGAGTGATACCCAAACAACATGATTAAATTTACATGTAGACAAACAAAGAAATAACTAAATGAACGGACAAACGGATTTGATCTTGTGTTCGTGGAGCGTCTTTCATCTTACCTACAGTCGTGACATTATGATTTTTGATTATGAACATATGAAAAGATTCCTCATATGAGGCCTCTTGAGTGCGATTATTGATGACTAAATCGAACAATTGGAATAATTTTGAGGTAGGAAATATGAGCATACTGTCTTAAAAAATGAAAGACACTGTAAAACTTGCCATGTGGAGGAAGGGCCCAAAAAGGTTCGACACACTCATTAACGCGATCATATTCATCTATCAAAGCAATTTTGTTTTGCCGGGACCATTTCCACCAAGCTCCAAATCCTTGTGGGGGTTCCCTGCCATACCTTCGGTGGTATTCACTAATAGCTTGAGTCAACGTTTTGCTTTGACGACTGAGTTTTTGATTCCATTGATGTGATGCATTAGAGATAAGTTGAACCAACGGATAATTTTCAGCTGTGTAGACGTTTTCCGATGGAATATATACATAATTACGATGACTAATAAACAAAGGCCTTTGAAATTTAGAGGACGATAATGAGTTAGCGGAAGAAAAGTCTGAAGCAAAAGGGGATGAGGTGGAGTTGAATGGATGATTTATAGAGATGTGTTGAAATGGTTTGTAGAGGGAAAAGTGCTCTGGTGACAGAGAAGATGGCCAAGGATGTGAGTTAGGGGGAGCAAAGTAAGATGCAAAGAGAAGACCAAGTACAAAGGCAGGCAAAAGAGCGACGGGGTGTAGACGATAACGAGAGACGGGTAAAGGATAAAGCGGAAGTCTGGACTTAAAGGAAGAATGAGAATCGCGCAGTGGCGGAACCGATTGACGGCGAATTGATACTCTACTGCCACGGCTATAGACTGGGGTGTCCGACTCCGAGTTGGGATGCGAGCGAATACTTAGCTCTATTTGGGAGTGGGAAGGTAAATTGTGACAATTTTGTTGAAAAGACATGGCACTATCATGAGCATAAGGCAAAGATTGGGGGGACTGGGAATCAATGCTGAGGAAATCGCTAAAAGGCCAATCTGAGGATGATTGGAATTGTATATTGGGGGTGAGAGGTGCATGGACAAAGGGGACCCGCTTTGAAGGATGGGAAGAATGTAGGTCACTGGATGAAACAAGTGTAGCGTCTGAGGCATCATTGGGGAAAGAACCTTCGGTTGCAGGCGCCAAACTGTCGGTCATAGTTACTATGAAAACAGATACTTGAGGGCAGGTGTGGATGGGGGTGACAACAAACAAAAAAAAGCCAAGTGGGGGGAAAGTTGCAATTACCGGTCCTGGTCAACCAGAAATGTGGATGAGGTGGAATGAGCATTCAAAGTGTGAGGAGAGATGGCACATAAGTGAGATAAACACCTGGATCCGTCCAACGTCGCAGCCGATGGCTGAAGAGACAAAGTTGGTAGGTTTATAGCTGATTTCACGAACAATATATTATAATACCTATAGAGAGTGCTAGTTAGTCATATATTGGAAGGATGAGAAAACTGAGATATTTCCTTACCTTGAACCGATCACTGATTTCAATGAGGAAATTTCGCACAGAGCACATGTACGATGTATAAAACACCAACGTCTTCGAATTTGAAATTGGTCCATTCTTGACAGGTTTACGTATGCGACCAATTTCATAACAGTCAATCCAAAGCTGATGAGAAAAATAAATACTCTTGTCTCCATCTCATACCCTGAATTGCAATTTACAACTAATCCTGGAAAGGATCTCCGTCAAAAGCATAGGTCAGCTGACCTAAATTCATGATTTTGGCTGGGGGGGTGGGATGCAAAACAACCGGCAAGCTTTCCAGGATTAGCTGTATAATCTTTATTGTGATCAAACACCAAACTTATTGTGTGCGAAATGGAAGATGTGATGTATCAAAACACCCTTGTTGACTTATGCGCGAATTATATTTACAGGGCATCAAATGAATTTTCTATTGGGTTGCGCCAAGTATCCACCAGGGAAATGTGTTCCCAATTGGCCAGCTAAGTGAATCCTGGTGCAAAGAGTGTGGAACAATCAAGTCACATGTCGTGTAGAAAATATGATTGCCTTTTATCCATCCAAGTCGTCAATTCCTAGGTCTTGCTCTTCTTCTGCAGTCACTAGACGTTCCGCTGTCCCCAATTCATCTTTCAATTTTCTACACGTTAATAAAGAAGCATTGGATGATCTCCATAATTTGAATTGAGGACTCTTGAAACACACGCGAGGGCTTCACTAGAACAATTTAATTGCATTTGACTTTAATTCTTCATATCACCACCTTTCTAAACTAACTAAGAGCATCTACCCCCGTTTCGTTAAACCCCTTCGGTATGCATATTTTCGGGCCTTTTGACGTAAATCGGAACCCTCGTTTCGTCATCTGCCTTTGTAATCTATCGTATTCCATAACGATTCTTTAGTCTCTGGTAACTTTACCAAAGACTAAGGCATGCGATTCTTCAATTCATTATCGCGTCTGCCAATTTTTTCAAATCCTCATCTTGTGTCCTGGCCAGTTACACACATTCAAGGGCTTCCATCATTTTTTTCAATTTTCTTTACACTACACTATAATCATTACACATCACCACTACTCAGAAAAATTGGATACTAAAGGCCCTTCCCCATGTCTCCAACCAACCACAACTGCCCAATGTCATCTGATTCAAAAAAAATGCTTGGCAAATTGGAACCCTCAGGAGGAAGAGCAATTGGCTATTTCATGGCTACAGGTTAGTGAACAACTGGAATTTGCTACCTACCAAACTGGTGAAAGCTTCTACAAGAAGGTTGAGGCACTATCATGTGCCATGTGACACTCAAAGTAACAGTCAATCTTTTAATCCATAAATCAGTACACAAATCCATATGTGAAGTGCAGAAGCAACATCTACATAGCAACTACTGTCTTTTCCTTTGTGTGTCTCAATTTGACTGCACTATCTAAACCTTAAATCTGAATTAGTCAATCATATGCTTATACTTTTCAATCTTAAGCAAATGTGTGATGTATTAGTGCTGTGGTCAATTATATATTTTCAATGTTGGGTTATTGTGTATCTGAGGGTAATTAAAGGTGTGTGAGTAGTAATAGGAAAACAGTTAAAGAATCTGTGGGTTATATTGGAGGGTCAGTGATAAAGTAAGGGTGGTTTATTAAAGAGGTCAATGCAAAGTGGAGTTATCTATATAATTGGGTGGATTTGGTTTAACATTCCTTAGAATTAAATTATAATATTGTATTGATAGTAGTTAAATTTATATAAGGCTATTATTGTTTCCTACCTTTCTTTATGATCAATTTCATTCAATCTTAAAATTCCTAAATCTTTCTTTGATTGTTAAGTTCAAACCCTTTTTGAGATTAAACTGAATATTTAGTGTCACTTTAAAATTACATTATTATTCACCTCAAACCTATCACAAAGAGGTATTAATTTATCTTTGACTTAACTTTGAACTACTCCCTCAAAGTATATCTCTGTGATTCAAAGGAGTACACAATCATCTTTCCAGTCTCACTTAATCAGGAACACCCTTGACCTTGTGCGTAGGCCGTCTGGTAACAGGTATGTTCCAAATACACCAGTAAATCTTTTAAAAAAATTACCAAGGTTATACATACTCCCTTTTACTAAATCTTTCATTCATATTCAACAGACTTGTTCAAAGAATGCTGAAGAATGCATTCAAAAAGTATTTGAGTATGAAAAGAAAAGATGGGATAAATCCCATAAAAAATTTGAATTTTTAAAAAGGAGATGAAGTCCTTAGTTCAACACTACCTTTTAACTTACAAGGTAATTTTAAATTGAAAGATATATTTGTGGGACCTTTTTTAGTCAAAAAGATGGTTAGCAAGAATGCTGTGGAAGTCATACTATATGCCCCATATGATAGGAAATATCCAGTTTTCCCTATCTCATTATTAAAACCTTACCATGCAAATGATCCAGTTTTATTTCCAAAAAGAAGAGGAAGGCCTAAAAAACAGCCTGAAAAACTTTTGAAAAAAGAAGAGATTGAAAAAATACTCAGAAAAGAGTCCTTACTAAAGAGAAAGGAAATTAGCCTTTGTTAAGATACAAGGGAAAATCATGTGAATTTGATAGGTGGATACCTGAAAAGAAAATTTCAAGTCTGTCCTCCCTTATTAAAAAATTTAAATAGAAATAATTTTCTTTCCAACCTGCTGAGAGTTTAAAACCAATACTCATAAGATCTTATTATGTTTTATTTCTTTAGAGAATAATTTTTTAATGCTACAAATTTTTCTGAATGCCTAAAAAATAAAATAAAAGAAAATTTTTTATGTTATCATTTTTATTTTTTAATTTTGGGTGGGAAAGTTTCAGCCTGTTTATTACCAGGACTAATTAAAACAAGCATATAAAACATTCTAGACACATGTATTATTCATGGGGAAAATAATTGAGTGTATACCATAGGGGGTGTCAAACATTATCATATATTCCTGGTAGACTTCTGTCTTAAAATGCCATTCAAAGATGCTATCATAAATGGATTACTTGGGGTTAGGTACATCAAACATGAGGTCAAATACTTCCTATTCTTGCTCCATTTCCCAACCACCATTCAGCCCACCAATACATATATTCCCCCAATGCACTGTGCATCAATTTTCTGAACCCCCTCTTCAACATCATCTTTTTTGATTCTTTCACCATCAAAATTACCAACTATATTTTTTTATTTTTGATTATATTACCTTTATCTTTGTTTTCAATTTTGTTTCTTCAGTTTAGCTACTCTACCATTTGAAATTCATTTCAAACTCATCAAAAGTCAATAGTAGGCTTGGATTCTTGGTCTCAATAAGATATTGGATGAAGCAAAATCTTGGATTCATGAATGAGCCTTAAATCCTGTAAACGTTGAAGGTGTAGTGAGAACTCTTAACAGTTTTATTGTTTAACCTTTTACTCCTGATCCTCCTGACACATGAGTTATATTTCTATCAATCTGTGCACACCACAATTCTCTCATCCAATAAAGCCATTATTTTCAACATAAGATTTAGAAAATTTGTGTGAGAGGCTCACTTTTGTAGTATAAGAGACTAATGGTGAAAATTATGAATTTAATCCATAATTTGTATCTCTGGAAGTTTCAAACTAATGTAAGAGGATTGCTTTGTAATGTGAGAGTCCAATGTTGCATATTATGGATGAAATCTGTCAGCCTAGGTATCTCCAGGACTGAGTAATACTTATGCTTAAAATAAGATAACCTTAATTACATTAAGCTTATTACTTAAAAATAAGGTTAAAATACATATATATATGATTATAATACATATATATATAATTATTATACTATTATATGACTTATAGTAGTTTAAATAGCTTATCCATAGCCTAATAATACTTATTAAGGGTCAAGGGAGTCATAATATACTTATCCTAAGTGATATTAAGTAATTATAGACATACATAAGCTTTTATGTATACATAAACCTCATATTCAGTGAAATATGTAGTTATATTATGTCTATTTAGGTCTATAAGTGAGTTTTAACCTCTTAATAGCCTATAACCTTTATTTTTCTTCTTATTTTAGGTCATATGAATGTATCCAGTGGACTCACAACGCCTACACAAGCATATACACCTATTTAAGGCACATATATCCAGTTTGGACAACTTAATCTGCTTCCTTGAATGGATTTTCATGGATTTATAAGTTGGGATATGATTACTGGGTTAATTTGGATGCTTGGGGATGTTATTGGGAGCTTGGAAAGTTAATTTGGTTCCTTTATATGCTTTGGGTTTCATTTTATCCTCTCTGGATGAGTTATTTTACCTATTTCTTTATGGTATCCGCTTTGATCTGTTTATTCTATTTATGGAATGGATCTGTGGTATCATTAATTGTGATGGAGGGTCCTTACTGGAGGTCTGGGTGTTGAAACTGCTTGAAGTGGACGCCATGGGGAGGTGATGGGCCCTCACAGTTCTGTAATTGTTGGGGATAGCAGTGATATCATCTGGATTGATGGTCTGTGCACTCCAGTGGATTTTGGTATAAGTAAGGGAGGATTTTGATGGCTATTAGACATCACTTACTTACTAAAAATCAAATAAACACTAAAAAACAATTATTATCATATAGAAATAAATTATAAAGCCTTTTTAAATTGATATTATCTTTATATAAGCTATAACTATATTTTATTAGTCTATTTTTCACCACTAGCACACATAACATCCAAGTATTGTGAGTTTAAATTGATAATAACTAGTTTATTAGTCTTCACCTGAGGTTTAAACACTAAATAATTTATTAATAAGTAGTTGTACCATTAATATTTACTATTAACTCATACTTATATACTAGCATAAACTGACAATTGGGGGTCTTTCCTTAGTTATTACTTATTATTTAGTATAAGCCTTAGGACATGATTTTTACTCTAGTATATAAAAAAAACCCAAATATTTGGGTCTGCAGCACAATAGTTGGTCATCATTACTCAGTGATTTCGGAAAAGAACCCTTATAATAATTGTACTAATTTTTTATAATAAAAATTACGTATTTAAAGTAGTAACTGTACCCAATATAAACCCAATTTCACTTGGTATTTGGTCACCAATATAACACCTGATTAAATTGGTATTTGGCTAAAACTTGGTAAGCTAATTATTCACCCTTATAAAGGTCAAGTTAAACTTATTATTTTATTTTTAGCAGATTTTTTTGAATTTTTCTTATATTTTATTTAAATAAATAAAGATATAAATTCAGGGTAAGCTCCAGAGCTTTAATTAGTAATTGTATTGCTAATATTTCTTGTCTACTAGTTACCATTTAGGTTTTCCCTTTTTTAGACATGTAAAATTGTTATTTAAAGACACAAAGAGTGCTCAACAGGACAACGTAAGTGAAAAACCTACTTATAAAACCAGGTCTAAAGCTAAAAACATTGCTCCAGGAAATCACCATGGAGGGTCAATCCTACCCACAACCTGAGTCAATGAGCATAGAGGAAAAGGACACCCTATTAAAAAGATAAAAATAAAAACAACTTCACCTCCTCTACAGGATCAACTGTCCCATCTGGCAAAGCAGGTTCTGAAACTGGAGGAATCAAAGTCTTTCATGCTAAAGGAGGTAGAGCAGTTACAAAACAACTTCAAGGTGGGTTTCCAACAGATGAATCAAACCTTGGAAGAGTTAAAGGTAGGGAAGCCAAGCCAAAAACCCCTTACCCAAGGAGAGTCACATCACTCCCAGAAAAAATCTTGGTAGAGAAATGGAAGTGGGATTGGTTCCACCAGAAATGGTCCAGTCACAATTGCAACAGGGATACTCCCCCTCATCAGACTTCCTCAGCTCACCCCTACAAAGGAAAGCAAAAACACCAAAAATCAGGGCTTTCACAAATCCTGTGGTAAGTATATTACCCTCTCAGATTGAACACAATACTGATGATTACAATATAGGTAATATTATTGATGTAAAATCTGTACAGAGAATTGAGGAGGACTTGAGAAAATTAGGTTTTGATGTAGATACACCTGAATTATCTTTTATCAATAACAACAAAACTATTTATAATAATAATATAGTTAATCCTCAGTTGCCACCACTTAATAGTGAGATGAGAAGTTCACAAAACAGTGAAAAAATTGAGAAGAAAGACATGGAGTATTTTAATAATAACCCAACTGTCCATAGAATTGTTTCAGCATTATGGAATAGAATGACTGATTGTGAGGAACAGACATTTAAGCTCACAAGTGATACAATTTTGTCCTTGAAATTGAACATTTCTCAACTGGCAACAAGAAATAAAGAGTTAGAGAAGGAACACTTGGCTCTAACTCTTAAGTATGATTCTTTGAGTAATAAATATAGTGAACTTTCAAACAAATTCTCTGAGTTAGAAGAGTTGTATGAAGCACATTTATTGAAAACTGAATCAAGAACAAAGTTATCTTTTGCCCAGACAAATCAGAGTGTCTCTGATCTGCTACAAAGATTAACTAAAGTTGAGATTGAAACTGCTAATCTACTAATGAATCAGGATAATCATAAGTATACTCAGTATAATAATAATCCTTTCATTGGAAAAAATGGATCTAAATCATTCCCCATACAACTACAAGTAAAACCATCTGGTGGTAGTGTCAAGTCTGAAAATACAAATTTAAGTCACAAATCTGTGCAAGAGGAAATACAAGACCATTTATCCAGAGTAAATGAGTTATTGAATTTACCTAGGATTAGTGAAATAAAATCCAATCAGAAGAACTGAACTAAGATAGATCAGTACCCAACTTATGATGGGGAAGCCAGCTCTGATTGGCAACATCTTATCCAAAGAATTGACAACTTGAAATTCTCATATAAGTTACCAGATGAAGAAATAACATCAAAATTAATTTCTTTATTTAAGGATGTTGCTTTATTATGGTTTGAAGCTGTTTTGAGTGAGGGGAAAGATTACTCTTGGAATGAATGGAAACAACTAATTGAAAAACGATTTTGAGGTTATAAATTCAGACTCACTCAGCAAAGATTATATGAGAAAACTAGGTGTAATCTGTTGAATGGTTACAAACCTATGGTGTTTTAAATGAATTTAAATAAAATATTTAAAGCCATTGAGCCAAACATGGATTTTAACTTATGGAAAGATAAGATAATATATACATTACCTATATCTGTCAGAGACATTGTTGTAGCTAGAAAAATAAAGGTAAATGAATATTCTGAATTTATTAATATTTGTAATGAGATATTACTAAACCATAAATATGAAGGAAGGTAAACCACTTATAAACAAAATAATGAACCTGTGAAAAATCAGAATTCAAAAACACTTCAGGAGAAGCAGAAAAAACCTACTGCGCCTGTAGTACCTAAAAAGTATGAAGCTAATACTTGTTATAAGTGTAATAAACCTTGGGTTAAAGGTCACAAATGTGAGAAGAATATAAATATTGTTGAAAATAAGCATGAATCTGAAAATGAAACACAAAAAAGTAAAGATTCAAGTGATTAAAACAGTAATATCTCATATAGTGATGAAAATGAAGTCTTTATGTTGGAAGATGATTTGTCCATCTTTGAAACTCCAATATTAAATATGGACTCAAATGAATCTTTAATGAATTTTGAGGATTCTGAAATCATTAAGGATATACAAGCTGATAAATTAAAAATGACACCTATCATGGTTCCAGCTATCATTTCCGGAGAAAATGTAAATATAGTATTGGACACAGGAGCTGCTGGTTCTGTTGTTTCAACAAATACATTACAGAAAATTGATAGTGAATATAAGTCAAATCTTGAACCCCTTCAAAGTAAAAATTGGAGAGGTTTTGGATCAGTACTAAACCCTATTGGTAGATACAAAGCTGCTGTTTTCTTTAAACATCAACATGGTTATGTTAGGGTAACTTGTGACTCTGTAGTAATGGATAATACTAATTGTAGTAACTGTTTTATCATTTGAAATGACATTCTGACTAAGTATGGTGTGAAATTAGACCTTTCTAATAATAATTTTACAATTGGAATGAATGGTAAAAGAAAATTTAAAATAAATTCTTTTAACACAGTCTTACACGTTGAGTCAGCAATAAGTATTCCTTGCAAAGGAAGAGAATTCAATGAGATGGAGCTTCTGGAAACAGAAATTTCAAAAGTATCATTTGGCACTCAGAAAAGTGAAGCTGAGAAAACAAATATTTTGGACTTAATTAAAGCATTTCCAATGGCTTTTGCACATGGAACCAATGAAATTGGCCTTGTAAAAGATCATGAGATGAAAATTAGTTTAACCTGTGATATGGATAATATTCCTGCTAGTCTTAAAAATAAACCATACCCTGCTTCACCAATGAAGAGGAAAGACATAGAGGATAATATTAAGATGTTATTAAAAATGAACATTATTGAAAAGGTTGAATCTACACCAAAATATTGTGTAATATCACCAGTGCTAATTTCTTATGAACAAGATAAAGCAAGACTGTGTGGTGATTATAGAGCATTAAATAAATTCACAGTGGATGATATTTATCCCTTTCCAATGATTGCCTCTATACATGCTACCCTTAAAGGTGCTAAATATATAAGTTGCCTGGATGGAAATAAAGGGTACCATCAGATTCCTGTAGAAAATAATTCACAGAACTTTTTGTTGATAACAACACATATGGGAATATATAAATATGTCAGGATGCCATTTGGAACAAAAAATTCTTCTTCAGTATTTCAGAAATCAATGGATATAACATTCCATAATGAAATGATTGAGGGATGGTTAATGGTATACATTGATGACATCATAGTGTTCTCTAAGACATATGATGAACACTTAATCCATTTAAAGAAGGTTTTCAGAAAATGGATGAAATAAAATTACCCTTATATTGAAAAAATGTAAATTTGGGTTTGAGTCTTTAAAAGTGCTTGGTAATATTGTATCTGGCTTACAAATTTGTGTAGACCAAAATAAGGTGGCTGCAATCAAGAATATTGGAATTCCTCAAAATGTAAAGGATGTAAAATCTTTTATTGGTATGTGTGGTTATTATAGACAATATATAAAGAACTACCAATTAATTGCTTCACCATTGACCACACAGATAAAGAAATCAGAAGCTTTCATTTGGAATAATGAAAGAAAACGGGCTTTTGATAAGTTGAAATAATGTTTAATGACTGCCCTTATCTTGGGATTACCAGATTTCTAATTGCCTTTTGTATTGTATACAGATGCAGGTTTTGTTGGTCTGGGTGCTGCTTTGCACCAAAAACAACTTATTGAAGGAAAAATTTCAGAAGTAGTAATTTTCTATATTTCATGTACTCTAAGAAGTAGTGAATTAAAATATGGTGCTACTCAACTTGAATGTTTGGCAGTAGTATGGGCTCTTGAGAAGCCAAATTATTACCTGGAAGACCAAAAATTTGAGTTAATAACTGACTTTAGTGCAGTTAAGTCACTCTTAAACACAATAACTCCTAATAGACATATGTTTAGATGGCAATTAGCTGTACAAGAATACAGAGGACAGATGACTATTACACATAGAGCAAGAACCTTACACTCTAACGTTGATCTGTTATCTAGAGTACCTCTACCCAATAATGATGATAATCCTGCTTATGTTCCTGAAATAGAGATTATTAACATTTATAGTATTTATATTGTAGATCTTGAGGATGAATTTATGAAATCAATTCTTGATAATTATGTTTCAGATCTTGACTTGAGTAAACTTACTACAATATTAAATTATCCATCTAATGCTTCAATGAGTGCTTTAATAAAAACATTACCACAAAAGTATAAAGAAGCATTAGAAAATGGAAAATTTTCCATTGAGGATGGTTTTATATATTACAGGAAAAAATTAAGCATTGTAATTGTAATTCCCCCTTTCAATGAAGGAGTTAATTTTAAGTATATGTCATGATGATATATTAGCAGGTCATTTTGACTTCCATAAAACATTAACCAGAGAAAAAATACAGCTTGGTGGATTAACATGTCTGATGATGTTCAAAAATATGTTGAGACATGTGATTCTTGTCAAAAATCTAAAAGGTTAACAGGCAAAAGAGCTGGTTTATTACAACAACTTGAGCAACCAAAAGCTCCATGGGAAATAGTTAACATGGAATTTGTAACAGGTTTGCCAATATCAGGGCAATAAAAGTTATAACTCCTTCTGGGTAATTGTAGATAGATTTACAAAAATGTGTAAATTTATTCCTACCCACAAAGAAGTTTCTGCAAAGGACTTAGCTTTTTTATGGTGGACACAAATGTTAAATATAGCAGGTTTTCCCAAAGCAAAAGTCTTAGACAGTGATCCTAAATTTACTTCTGAGTTCTGGACATCACTTATGGATGTTTCAGGGTGTCAATTAAAACTTTCTACAGCACACCATCCACAAACTGATGGGCTAGCAGAAATAATGATACAAACTTTAGAAGATATGATAAGAAGATATTGTGCTTTTGGTCTTGACTTTAAAGACAATGACAAATTCACACATGATTGGGTAACCCTTATCTCAGGTTTAGAATTCGCATATAATAGTACAGTACATTCTGTCACTGGAAAAAAGCCATTTTAGTTATGGTTGGGTTATGTACCTAATACCTCTGCTAAAACTCTTAATAAATTACCTAGATTGGATTTCCATACAGGTACAAAATCTTTTCTTCAGATGCAAGAATTATGCAGAAAGCATGCTCAAGAATGTATAAATAAGGCACTTGAGTATGAGAAGAAAAGATGGGATAAATCCCATAAAGAACAAATTTTCAAAGAGGGTGATGAAGTCCTTATTTCTAAACTACCTTTAAATTTAAATGGTAATGTTAAATTGAAGGATCCATTCATTGGACCATTTTTAGTAAAAATGATGGGTGGTAAAAATGGTGTTGAAGTTATTCTATATGCACCATATGATAGAAAACATCCAGTATTTCCTATTTCTCTTATAAAACCATACCATTCTAATGATACTGCTCTATTTCCAAGAAGATCAGGAAGGCATAAACAGCAACCTGCAGAAATATTTGAAAAGGCAGAAATTGAAAAGATACTTAAAAAGAGACACCTTACTAAAGAAAAGGGAGTTGAGTATCTATTAAGGTTTAAAAACAAATCAAGTGAATATGAACAGTGGATTCCAGAAAATGAAATCTCTGATCTCAAAAATCTCTTGAAAAAATTTAAATCCAAATAATACTGTTTAATTCAGTATATGTATCATAGAAATTTTAAAATTATTTTTCTATTCACTCCTTATCTATTAATTAAAATGTCTTAACATTTTTTTTATAGTTTTTTTTTGGGTGAGGGAGTGTCAGCCTAGGTATCTCCAGGACTGAGTGATTCTTATGCTTAAAATAATATAAACTTAATTACATTAAGCTTATTACTTAAAAATAAGGTTAAAATACATATATATATGATTATAATACATATATATATAATTATTATACTATAATATGACTTATAGTAGTTTAAATAGCATATACTTAGCCTAATAATACGTATTAAGGTGTTAATGGAGTCTTAATATACTTATCCTAAGTGATATCAAGTAATTATAGACATACATAAGCTTATATGTATACATAAACCTCATATTCAGTGAAATATGTAGTTATATTATATATATTTAGGTCTATAAGTGGGTTTTAACCTCTTAATAGCCTAAAACCTTTATTTTTCTGCTTATTTTAGGTCATATGGACATATCCAGTGGACTCAAAATGCCTACACAAGCATATACACCTATTTCAGGCGCATATATCCAGTTTGGACAACTTAATCTGCTTCCTTGGATGGATTTTCACAGATTTATGAGTTGGGATATGATTACTGGGTTAATGTGGATGATTGGGGATGTTATTGGGAACTTGGAAAGTTAATTTGGTTCCTTTATATGCTTTGGGTTTTATTTTATCCTCTTTGGATGAGTTATTTTACCTGTTTTTTATGGTATCCGCTTTGATCTGTTTATTCTATTTATGGTATGGGTCTGTGGAATCATTAATTGTGATAGAGGGTCCTTACTGGAGGTCTGGGTGTTGAAACTGCTTGAAGTGGATGCCATGGGGAGGTGATGGGCCCTCACAGTACTGTAATTGCCAGGGATAGCAGTGACATCAGCTGGATTGAAGGTCTGTGTACTCCAGTGGATTTTGGTATAAGTAAGGGAGGCTTTTGATGGCTATTAGACATCACTTACTTACTAAAAATCAAATAAAAACTACAAAACAATTATTATCATATAGAAATAAATTATAAAGCCTTTTTAAATTGTTATTATCTTTATATAAGCTATAACTATATTTTATTAGTCTATTTTCCACCACTAGCACGCATAACATCCAAGTATTGTGAGTTTATATTGATAATAACTAGTTTATTAGTCTTCCCCTGAGGTTTAATGACTAAATCATTTATTAATAATTAGTTGGACCATTAATATTTACTATTAAATCATACTTATATACTAGCATAAACTGACAAAATCCTTCATTTTCACCATTAGAAGTTGAAAATCAGTGCAAGAGGCACACTTTTGGAGTATTAGAGCTTAATTGTAAAGATTATCAATGAAATTCATTTTTTGCACTATTGGAAGTGGAAAATAAGTGTGAGAAGCTTTCTTTTTAAGTATAAGAGTTCAATAATGCAAATTATGGATAAAATATATTATTTTCCCCATTGGAAGTTGCAAGTAAGTCCAAGAGGCTTGATTTTTCAATTTAAGAGTTCAATAATGCAAACTATAGATGAATCCATGATTTGAAACATGGGATGTTGCAAACTAATGTATGGGACTTTCTTATGCCATGTAAGAGTTCAATGATGCAAATTATGGATGAAATCCATTGTTTGCACTATTGGCAGTGGCAAATCAGTATGACAGGCTTACCTTTGGAGTATAAGTGTTCAATAATGCAAATTATGGATGAAATCCTTGATTTTCACCATTGGAAGTAGCAAATCTGTGCAAGGGGCTTGCTTCTGGAGTATAAGAGTTCAATATTGCATATTATGGATGATATCTGTGAAGGGGTGCTTTTGGTCTAGAAGGTTTTTTCGTGGTCCAGCGGCAATGAAAGCTGAGGTAACTCAAGATTTCAATATTTTTTACGTATTTAAATCTTGATAATTTATTACTCAATTAAAATTTAAATAGTTTTATTATTATTATTACTTTGAAATCCTAGAGATACAAAATTGTAAATACTAAGAGAGGTAACAGTAGTAATAGATTTGAGCATAAAATGATTTATTTGTAAAGTAAGTATTGAATGAAACAAAACAGAGAGTTTGAGAGGACTTATATAGGCAAAAATGAGAGAAAATACAAAACCAAAAGTCTACATACAATAGAATCTCAGAGAGAAAAATCCCACAAAATAGAAATTTCCAATATTAAAGTTTGTTCTATAAAGAATGTTCTTATACAAAATATTTATCTGTATATGTCAAATTTAATTATAATTTTTTGATTTTAATATTTAGTATTTTTATATTTTAGTCTACCTTTCAGCTTTCATGATGATGCTGTCAAGGAATAAAAATTGAGGGAACATCTTAATTATATATTTACTTAATTTTAATTAATAATTAGTTAGAATATTATAAGTGATTTATAAAGTAAGTATAACTAATAAATTTAGAGGTAAAGGTGTAGCTCTACTCTAGTAAATAATAAACTATTTACTGGGTAAGTCTAGTAGCCTGGCTGACAATATCTATGATTTTCACCATTGGCAATGGCAAATCAGTGTGAGAGGCTTGCTTTTAAAGTGTAAGAGTTCAATAATGCAAATTATGGATGAAATCTATGATTTTAACTATTGGGATTTGCAAATTAATATGGGAGGCTTGATTTTGTAATTTAAGAGTCACTGTCATCCAAAATATCAGGGGTAGGTAGATTGGCACAATGCACTACAGAAGCACGTATAATTTAAGCCTAGCTCAAGTGTAAGTCAGAAGACAAAATGTCTGCTATTTGAGTATCCCAATATGAAATTTTTTTTTCAGAAGGGATGTAACACGATGTTAGGGGTGACTTATAGAATTCTGAGCAGAGCACTGTGAATATAAGAATGGGTGCCTAAGGATTAGGTAAAAAAAGATTAAGGTGTGGGTGTGTGTGTACCTGTTGCTGACTAAACAAGTTAAAGGGAAGAAGTACTTGAGGCGCTTAGATGTACCGAATAGATGGTGTGTGTAAGTAAAAGCACACTGTTGAAGTATACCAGTTAATGGGGTATGAAATTAGAATTAAAATGACTTACTTGGTAACTTTTTTGAGGCTTTCTATAATGGTGTATATGGTAATGTTAGACACCCCATAATAAGTATACATGAATGAAATAAGTCATATACTACAGTATATGTGTCAGGCTGATTTCAAGTACAGAGATATCAATAGATTTATTATTCAGTTTTTTAGAAGATTTTAATGGTCTTATATGATTACTGTATTAAAAATCCATTAAGTATTAAATTTTAACTTAATATAAGGGTCTCAGTAATTTTTATCTCACTAATTATAACTGGGTTAAAATCTAATACTTGGTAGAAAAATATATTTAATAATTCAAACACTATTCAAAGACTTAAAAAGTACTATTGATATGTATTGTAATTTTCAGGGCTATATATTTTAATTTTAATGATAAAGAATGTAGAAAATAAGACTAAAACCCCATTCTTTTATACCCAATAATTCTTCAATGTATTTCCCTTATTTACCAGTCCTATACAAAGCTAATGAAGCCTCATTCTAGCTAATACACCTTCCCAAAAACATGAGTAATGACCATTAACATAATTAGAATGATATCACCTGCCAAAATCCAGGAGTAATAGGGATAACCCATTAAAATAAAAGAATAAGCAAAAAAGAGAATATATGTGAGTAATACCTTTAAATAAAAGACTAAAAAAAGAAAGAATAAATTTTTTTTACAAAATATTAAGGGGGATCAACAGTAGAAATGAAGGGGCTAATTATTCCAAATTGCTATGGGAAAGCTCCATCCAAAAATGACCAAAATTGACTGAGAAACAACTAAGAAACACAAAAAAGGATGTGGGATGTGGGGTAACTGAATGCAGTCCTTGGCAGGCACTTTCATGGGTAAATCCTTGACTAATTTCTGAAAATTTAAGGGTGGTAGTGAATTTTTGCTGTCAAACTTGAAGTTATAAATGAAATTAGTGCATATAATGAGGTCAATGTTCTTATAATTAAATTAGGACACTAAATAAGCAACTGTCACCTATTTTAGTGTGCTTCCCCATATTGGGTGTATAATTTGGAGTAATTATAGTGTTAAAATGCTAACTTTTCTTAAAAAGAAGCTATTCACATGGGAAAAATACAGGCAGTATGTGACCAGTACACAGAAGCCATTCCTGGCATAAAAATCACCAATTTTGAAAAGTGTTATTTTTATGAGTTAGGGTGGCCAAATAATTAGTCCTAATTAAGAAAAATTTATCTATCAAGGTGCATTTTTAATATTATTAAGTTTATAGTGCATATATTCAACTTTTAAGTGATATAAAGTGCATTTCTTGTTTTTTGCATAAAACAATGAAAACAACAGCTTTAAGTCTACTTCAAAATTATGTGGCCTTATGTTTAAGGTTCTTAAGATTAACCTGGAATATTAAATCTTAAAATTAATTACATAAGACAAATAAAAGATAGATATATGCATGTATATAAGGTGTCATAATGGTGTATATTGTATTTTATCATAAATTTCACTTATGTATACAACTTTTGTACTTTTATTTATTGTTCCCAAGTATAAAACATGTGTTTAATAATTTATAAGTAATTTTAAATCAGTCCTGGGAATATCCAGGCTGAAACTCACCAAGCCAAAAAATCAATAAAAAAATGATAAGTTATACATTTTTATATTTTTATTTTTCAGGCATTAAGAAAATCTGTAGCATTCAAGATTAATTCTTTAAAGAAATACAAAATAATAAATTATTATGAGTACTGGTTTATAACCACTCAGCTTGTTGAAAAGAATTTTATTTCTTTTTAAATTTTTTAAGAATTGAGGATACATTTGAAATTTCTTTTTCAGGTATCCACTTATCAAATTCATTTGATTTTCACTTATATCTTAATAAATACTCAGTTCCTTTCTCTTTAGTAAGTATTCTTTTCTGGAGTGTTTTTTTAATCTCTGCTTTTTTCACAAGCTCTTTAGGTTGCTTTTTTGTTCTTCATCTTCTTTTTGGAAAAAAGTCAGGATAATTTGCATGGTAAGGTTTTAATAATGAGATAGGGAAAACTGGATGTTATCTATCAGCCAGTCGTCTAGAAGAAGGAGGAAAAGGAGAAAAGGAATAGAGAAATGATAAAGAGATTTTTATAATAATTAATAGCTTAAGAAAGTAAGAGAGAAAAATAAAGAAAATGCTACGACAAGATTTGAGCAGTGACACAACAGTGAGGTTCAATTTATAATATTTAAATCTTGTAAGTTATTTAGCAGTGCGCGGTTCACAATTATATTTATTAATAGACTTATAGCAACCTTAGATAATTTATTTACTTCTAAATTTAGACTTAAAACGCTAATAAAAATAAAATAAACGTAATATATTTAAAATTGTATTTGAGTTGAGTGTATAATAAGTGATCCAGATACAGTGGATTATCCAAAGCCTTTTATAGGCAAAGGACCCTCTGAAGCGCCACAAATGAGTACTTACAAAATAGTAATAAAATGAAACAAGAATATAAAAGAATAGAATTAAAACATAGAGATTGAGAGAAAAACATGAAACAATAAACTAAAACCATGAGTAAGTAACCAATTTTCCTACCATAAGTTCCCAAAACAATTAGTTAAAATAATTAGTAACTAAGTAAGTCTGAAACATAAGAAAAGTGAGTAAAATAACCCAAAACAGATATTACAGTGAGATGTAGAGTGTTTAATTAAAACAAGTAGAATTATTTTCACACAAAAAATCCATGTAATTAATTCAATCTGGTATAAAGCAATTTTAATTAACTGTTATAACTATGTAATTAATTCAATAAATAGTTTAATTGAAACAAATAATTAATTTAATGCTATCTCTAATTTAAAGTGAGAATTTTAATACCATTTTATTAAATAAGTGTTATAATTTATTTAATAATTTTACTGAAACAATTAAGGGTCAAAAAAGTGCCCAATATTATTTTTTAATAAGATATGTATGGCCTTATTTAATATATAATTTTAATTACATTAAAAGTTAAATTTTAGTTTATAATTTATAGTATAAGTTTGTAATTAATTAATTATTAATTTTTATTTATTAAATACATAAAAATGTTCCATAATTTATAGAATATATATCATGCTTAATTTAAATGTATAAATAATTTATATAATAATAAAATTAATATAATACTTATTATATATATTTAATAAAATAATTATATCATTTCATTATGCAATATAAGATTTATTTATATACATCATAGGCATATTTTTATGTCTTCTTTTAGTTCCAGTAATTTGATTTAAAATTTACTGGGCTTGTCGGTCAGTCGTCTAGAAGATATAAGAGAAGAGGGAAGAAAAGAGAGGAGGACAAGAAGGAGATAATAGTTTTAGAAATAAAAGAAATAAAAACAATTAAAATTATTTAATTTATTTGAGAGAAGGCAACGACAAGTGATCTGAGAGGTGACAACAACTTGGTTTTATTAATATTAATATTATTTAAGTAAGAGTTCTGCGCGGCAAACACTATAATTACTATCAGACTTAAGGCAACCTTTCAATTGTTATTTAGAATTTTTAATTAGAATTTAATACTAATAAAAATAATAATAAGCGTAATAAATTTATTTTTAAATTGTTGAGTGTGTAATTAGTGATGAGGCTACAGGGGATTATCCAAGGCCCTTTTATAGGCAATGGGTCCTCTGAAGCGCTACTATCTTTGTAAATACAATGATTAGAATGAAGTAAAACAAATATATCAAAAGAGTAAATGAAACATAACAATATAGAGAAAAACATGAAACAATTAATTAAAATCCCAATTAAGAATCCAATTTTCCCGTCATTAATTCCCAAATCAGTAAGTGAAAAATAGTGAATAACTAAACAAGATTGGAACATAGGAACTATGAGAAAAATAATTCCAAACAGATGGTACAGTCTGATTAAAGGACATTTTAAGTGAAACAAAAAATAATTTGACGCAACAAAACAAGCAATTAATCTCAATTTAGTCCAAATTAATTTATTTGTTTTTTCTAACACAATTAAGGGTCAAAAGAAGCGTCCTTAATAATTGTTTAGTATCATATGAGAGGTATTATTTAATATATAAATTTAAGTAATTAATTTAAATATATTATAAATCGAATTTACACTTGTAATTATAATATATGTTTTTTAATTAATTAAATATAAATTTATAATTATTAAATACATAAAAATGCGCCATTATTTGTAGAAGTTATTATATTATGCTCAATTTAATTGTATATAAAAATATATATAACCAATAAATTTAATGTAACACTTGTATATAATAAAATTCTTATATAATTTCATTATGCAATAAAATATTAGGTTATATTCATTAAATACAAGTCTTACCCACTTTTTAGGGTTTTATAATTTATATATCATTTACTGGACTCCTGGAATAGCCTGGCTGACACTCCCTCACTCTAAAAAAAACAATAAAAAAATGCTAAGATTTTTTCTTTTTGTATTTTTTCAACAGAGCAGGCAGATTTGAAATTTCCTTGCCAGGTATCCATGCATCATGTTCAGATGATTTGTTCTTATATCTCAATAAATATTCAGTACCTCTTTCAGAAGTGATAATTCTATCATTGAGAATTTTATCAATTTCTGCTGTTTCTGTGACTTCATGAGGGTTCTTCTTAGGTCTTCCTCTTCTTTTTGGAAATAAGTCACTGTTGGAAGTATAAGGGTTAAGTAAAGAAATGGGAAAAACAGGATGTTTCCTATCATATGGAGAATACAATACAACTTCTACTGCATTATCACCAACCATTCTTTTAACAACAAATGGTCCTACAAAAGGATCTTTTAATTTGTGGTTACCTTGTAAATTGAAATGGACAGTAGAGATCAACACTTCATCACCCTTGTTAAATGTGTATTCTTTATGGGATTTATCCCATCTTTTCTTTTCATATTCAAATGCTTTATCAATACAACTTTGAGCATGTTTTCTGCAGAGCTGTTGCATTTGCATAAAAGATTTTACACCAGGGTGCAGTTCCAACTTAGGTAATTTATTATTGAGAATTTGAGCAGGAGTGTTTGGGACATAACCTAACCAGAGCTCAAAAGGCTTTTTCTCAGTGACAGAATGAACAGTGCTATTATATGCAAATTCAAGACCAAGCAAAAGAGTGACCCAATCATGAGTAAATCTGTCATTGTCTTTATATTCTAAACCAAAGGCACAATACCTTCTAATCATATCTTCCAGAGTTTGAATCATTCTTTCAGCTAGACCATCAGTCTGAGGATGATGAGCTGTAGACAATTTTAACTCACAGCCACAAATATCCATCAAAGAGGTCCAAAACTCAGAAGTGAATTTTGGATCCCTATCAGAGATAATGGCTTTTGGAAAACCAATAATATTAAACATGTAAGACCACCATAAGAAAGCTAATTCTTTGGTGGATACATCTTTGTGGGTTGGAATAAATTTGCACATTTTTGTGAATCTATCAACTATTACCCAACAAGAGTTAAAGCTGTCTTTACCTGCAACAGGAAGACCAGTGACAAAATCCATATTAATGATTTGCCAGGGAGCACTAGGTGCTTCAATATGTTGTAATAACCCTGCTCTCTTACCTGTTAACCTTTTAGATTTTTGGCAGGAATCACAAGATTCAACATATAATTTTGTGTCTTCAGACATATTAGCCCACCATGCAGTGTTTTTGATTCTAATCAATGTTTTTTCAAGATCAAAATGACCAGCTAATATGTCATCATGACAAAGTTTGAGGATAGTTTCTTTCATTGAAGGAGGAATAACAATTACATTGGTAAGCTTCCTTCTATAATAAATATAACCATCTTCAATAGAAAACTTTCCTTTATTTAAAGCATTTTGGTATTTTGCAGGAAGAGTTTTTATTAATGCTTGAATTGAAGCATTATTAGGATCATTCAAAATAGTAACTAATTTATTTAAGTCAGAATCTTTATCATATGAATCCAGTATTAACTGTAATAACTCTTCTTCCATATCAACTATAAATATACCATGTATATGAACAGTGTCATCCTCAGGTACATAAGCAGGATTGGAGTCATTATTTGGCAGAGGCAATCTGGAGAGCATATCAACATTAGAGTGAACATTTCCAGCTCTGTGGATAATAGTCATCCTTCCTCTGTATTACTGAACAGCAAGTTGCCACCTGAACATATGTCTGTTAGGTGTTTTGAGGTTTAAGAGAGATTTCACAGCACTACAGTCAGTTACCAACTCAAATTTTTGGTCATCCAAGTAGTAATGAAGTTTCTCAAGAGCCCAAACAACTGCTAAGCACTCCAATTGAGTGGCACCATATTTCAATTCACTATTTCTTAAGGTTCTTGAAATATAACAAATTACAACCTCTGAGGATTTATCATTAATAATTTGCTTTTGGTGAAGGGCAGCACCCAGACCAATAAAGCTAGCATCTGTATAAAGTACAAATGGCTTGTTAAAATCTGGAGAGCCAATATAGGGGCTGTCATTAAGCAATTTTTCAATGTATTAAAAGCTTTCTGACAGTCATCATTCCAGAGAAAAGCAACATCTTTTCTGGTTAGTTTTGTAAGAGGCAAGGCTATGACCTGATAATTTTTAATATATTGTCTATAATAGCCACACATACCCAAAAAACTTTGGATTTCTCTTACAGAAGTTGGTGCTTTAACATTTTGAATGGCAGCAACTTTATTATGGTCTACACAAATTTGTAAGCCTGACACAACATGGCCAAGGACTTTCAAAGATTGAAAACCAAATTTACACTTTTTTAAAGATAAGGTCATATTGATTTCATCCATTTTTTGGAAAACTCTATTCAAGTGAATCATATGTTCATCAAAAGTTTTAGAAAAAACAATAATATCATCAATATAAACCATGAGCCAACCTTCAATAATTTCTTGATGGAAAGTGTTATCCATGACTTTCTGGAAAACTGAAGGAGCATTTTTAGGGCCAAATGGCATCCTAACATACTTATATATTCCCATATGAGTAGCAATAAGCAAAAAATTTTGAGAATTTTTCTCAACTGGAACTTGATGATAACCTTTATTACCATCCAGACAACTAATAAATTTTGCACCTTGCAAGGTAGCATGTATTGAATTAATTCTGGGTAAAGGATAAATATCATCAACAGTATAAGTATTTAAAGCTCTGTAATCTCCACATAATCTAGCTTTATATTTTTCATATGAAATCAAGAGTGGGGAGATGACATAATATTTGGGGGTGACATTCACTTTCTCAATGATATTCATTTTCAATAATGTTTCAATATTATCTTCAATATCTTTTCTTTTTGATGGAGAAGCAGGATATGGTTTTTTCTTAAGGGAAGGAGGAATATCACTCAAATTACAGGATAAGGTAATTTTCATCTCTTCCTGAACAATTCCCAAGACATGAGAACCATGAGCAAAAGCCATAGGGAAAGAGTTAATAGAGGCAACAATAGAATCCTTTTGTTCATTAGTCAAATGATCACCAAAAGAAGCGGTATTTATTTCATGTAATAAATCATCCATTTCAGTTGTTGTTCTACCTTTACATTGGGTCAGTGAGTTACAAGATTTCAACAAATGCCCAGAAGGTTTAGGAGAAGAAATTTTGAATTTTCTTTTCCCATTCATTCCTAAGGTAAAGCAATTATTTGCTGGGTCCAGTTTCACACCAAACATGGTTAAAATATCATTTCCCATAATAAACCAATTGCTCAAATTATCATTTTTCATGACAACAAACTCACAAATAGCTCTGACAAAACCACCATTATATTTGAAGAATACAGAGGTTTTGTATTTGCCAATAGGAAATAAGGTAGAACCATACCCTCTCCATTTTTCAGAAGTTATAGGCAATAATTTACTCAAATATTCCTTATCCACTGAAGCCAAAGCTTTTTCAGATACTACACTTCCTCCAGCACCAGAATCAAGAACTACATCAACATTTTTACCATTAATGATAACAGGTGCCTTTAAAGGGGATATAGGAATAGAATTGTTAGTAATATCTTTAATTATCTCAGCATTTTCTACTGAAGATAAATTCAATACACAATCTTCAGATATATTATTTAAATAATGGACATCATGTTCCAACATTAAAACATCTTTAACAGATTCATTGTCATAGGAGATATTACTTTCACAGTCACTGGAAGAATTATTGACATCAAGTTCAATTTCATCAGTGTCTTCATTTTGTTCAACAAGATGAATTTTCTTGTCACAAACATGACCCTTCTGCCACGGTTTGTTACATTTATAACAAGTATTTGTTGCATATTTTTTAGGTGCAACTGGGACAGAGGGTTTACCAGATTTTTCTGGGAGCTTTATAGAAGGTTTATTCTGATCATTATAAGATTTACTAAGGTAATTCTTTGGTTCATATCTATGGTTGAGTAGTACTTCATTACAGATATTAATGAAAGAAGAATTTTCCCTTACATGCTCAGTTCTAGCAACAATCAAATCCCTAAGAGAATTTGGTAATTTATACAAGATTTTATCTCTCCAAATATCATAATCCATCTTTGGATCAATTGCTCTAAGGATTTTAGTTATTTTCATCAGAAAAACAATGGGCTTTTCAACAGAGGAGGATACATATCTAGTATTCTCATACAGTCTTTGCTGAGCTAACCTGAATTTTGAACCACCAAACTGATTCTCAATCAAGGATTTCCAATCATTCCATGTATAATGATTGTTATCTAAGAGGACAGATTCATACCACATCAAGGCTAAATTGGAAAATAAAGAAATTAGCTTAGAAACAATTTCCTCATCAGGTAGTTTATAAGATCTCTTTAAATTATCAATTCTCTGGATAAAGTGTTGCCAATCAGAGGAAGAATCACCATCAAAGGTAGGATATTGGTCTAACTTAGGCCAATTTTTCTGACTACTGGGATGGTCCACTTTTTGGTTTGAATTATTCATTAGTAATAATTCCTGAAGTTTAGCCAGGTGTTCAGAAATTTCATTATTTACAGAAACAGCTGGTGCATGACCATCACAAGATTTTTTGCTAGTAGCAAAAGATTTTACAGACTCATTGTCAGTTTGTTTAATGGTTGAAATATGAGGAAGAAAGGATGAACTTTGTTCAGGTTTTTTCCATTTATTTTTATGCAGCTTATTTGCAGAAATCTCATTTAATTCATTATTGATGGTTAAGGTTGAAAACTTTTCCTGTAGGTCAGACACATAGTTTCTTATTCTTGGAATTTCAGACATCTGGTCATTTACTTTTGCAAGAGATAGAACATTTCTGTCCTCAGAAACTGAGTGTTTGGTACTTAGTGCATGGAAATCATTTTTTAGCTTCTTAAACTCATTTTTTAGAGATTTTATTTCACTTTGAATGAATAATTTTCCTCAATAAGGGGTTTCAATTCACTCAAGGTCTTATGTAGACTGATATTTCTATCTGAGATAGCTCTATGGTCACTTCTTATTTGTTTTTGTTGACTAAGAACAATATTTAAGGTTTCTTTGATTTTTAAATAAGCTGTATCTTGTACAGAAGAACTCACTTTACATTGCAAGTGTAAATTATTTAATCTATCATTTTCATGGATTAACACGTCTCTCACATGTTTGTCTTTCACAATATTAAAATCAAGGGTATCTTTCAATATTTCCTCAGAAGTTTTTTCAATCAAGGTATAGATTTCAGGGGGAACAGAATCATTTTTAATTGCAAGAGAAGGATTAATTAAAGATGTAGAAGTTAAATGTAAAGGTTCATCAAATGAAAATTTGCTAATTACATCAATAGGGCTACTAGTTACAGGAAGCTGTCTTTTAACAGGTTTAACTGTTCTTTCACCATGTTCAATAATATTACCTGCAGAAGAAGATTTATTAGAAAACATACCCAAGTGACAATCAACCAAATTACTTACCATGGCAGAGGAGGAAACTTCCCCTGGGACTGGTTTTGGGAATGTGCTTGGGCCTTCTTTCTCCTGCCTTGTTGGTAGGGATGAGGAGGTGGATGGAAATTGGGTGTTCTGGATGGGCCAGGCTGATGATGAGGCAGGTGTTGCACATTCTGTTGGTAGTGACTCATTAGATAATCCCATTTCCATTGCTCTACTTCCATAGTATTTGGATTTTGGATGGTTGAGCTGGGTGGCTGTGAAGGTTGAGCCTGAAATTGAAGCTGATTGGGAGGCAATTGAGGAGGGGCCTGGGCCTGAATCTGGTTCCTGAGTTCTTGGACCTGATCCCGCAATGTGTCTACCTTTGCTTTGTACGTCATATTTTCTGTCTTCAACTCTTTTATATGACTGGATAGGTTGCTGATTTGTTGTGGCAGAGGAAGCTTTTTTATTTTGAAGCCTTTTGGAAGACCTTCTTGAGGCACTAGAGGCTTTACTTCCTTCTGTGGTACTGGGGGAAGGGGGTTTGGTTTGTTTGCATTTCCTGTCATTTCCACATCCTGCAGTATGTGAATTCTTTGTGTTAGCATAAGATTTTTTATGACCAACTTTAGAAGAACTTACAGTGTCAGCATCATAGTCAATTTCTATCTCATCCACTTGCATGTTATCCATTTTTTCTGCCAAATTGTTGGACATACTAGTGGGAAGATTTATATTTTACTTTGTACTTTATAAAAAAAATAATCAAAGTTAGTCAATAATTGCTCCAAATAATATAAAAAAAAAATTTTTTTAATTAATTAAATTATAGAAAAAATAATTTTCAATATAAAGTAATAATTAAAAAATTAATTTTTTTTTTATTTTTTTTTTAAAAAAATGGATTGCAAGGTTAAATTGGGAATAACAAGGAAGTTAATTCAACCAATTAATTACCAATATTAAATATGGCAATATATTGGGACTAAGCACAATGTACTTTTAAGTCAACCAAAATTAACAATAATTAATAATAAAAAAAATTAAATTAATAATTCAATTTGTATTAATAATAATGTCAATTCTTCTAGGACTAAGAGGATTTAACACTCTATAATGGTCAACTAGGAAAAAAAATTTTAAAAATTGAACACTTACACTCAGTGAATCAGCAATTAAGCCACAATCACTGTTATTGCAATAAAAATATAGTAATATGAGTGAGAGGCGCAAAGGTGAACTTACTATAGTGATCAAAAAATCACTTCAAAATAATATAAAAATTAATATTATATAAACCTAAGATGTCGAACCCAAGTTTGAAACACAGTCGCGGCAAAAGTTTCGTTTTGCTAGGTGGTCCGTGCGTTTTGTCGTTCGTCGCCAGGCTCGATCGTCGTCGTCGTTTGGAAAGGCCCCCAGTTGTCGGTCAGTCGTCTAGAAGATATAAGAGAAGAGGGAAGAAAAGAGAGGAGGACAAGAAGGAGATAATAGTTTTAGAAATAAAAGAAATAAAAACAATTAAAATTATTTAATTTATTTGAGAGAAGGCAACGACGAGTGATCTGAGAGGTGACAACAACTTGGTTTTATTAATATTAATATTATTTAAGTAAGAGTTCTGCGCGGCAAACACTATAATTACTATCAGACTTAAGGCAACCTTTCAATTGTTATTTAGAATTTTTAATTAGAATTTAATACTAATAAAAATAATAATAAGCGTAATAAATTTATTTTTAAATTGTTGAGTGTGTAATTAGTGATGAGGCTACAGGGGATTATCCAAGGCCCTTTTATAGGCAATGGGTCCTCTGAAGCGCTACTATCTTTGTAAATACAATGATTAGAATGAAGTAAAACAAATATATCAAAAGAGTAAATGAAACATAACAATATAGAGAAAAACATGAAACAATTAATTAAAACCCCAATTAAGAATCCAATTTTCCCGTCATTAATTCCCAAATCAGTAAGTGAAAAATAGTGAATAACTAAACAAGATTGGAACATAGGAACTATGAGAAAAATAATTCCAAAAAGATGGTACAGTCTGATTAAAGGACATTTTAAGTGAAACAAAAAATAATTTGACGCAACAAAACAAGCAATTAATCTCAATTTAGTCCAAATTAATTTATTTGTTTTTTCTAACACAATTAAGGGTCAAAAGAAGCGTCCTTAATAATTGTTTAGTATCATATGAGAGGTATTATTTAATATATAAATTTAAGTAATTAATTTAAATATATTATAAATCAAATTTACACTTGTAATTATAATATATGTTTTTTAATTAATTAAATATAAATTTATAATTATTAAATACATAAAAATGCGCCATTATTTGTAGAAGTTATTATATTATGCTCAATTTAATTGTATATAAAAATATATATAACCAATAAATTTAATGTAACACTTGTATATAATAAAATTCTTATATAATTTCATTATGCAATAAAATATTAGGTTATATTCATTAAATACAAGTCTTACCCACTTTTTAGGGTTTTATAATTTATATATCATTTACTGGACTCCTGGAATAGCCTGGCTGACAGGGCTCCTGGTATAGCCTGGCTGACACTCCCTCACTCTAAAAAAAACTATAAAAAAAATATTAAGATTTTTTCTTTTTATACTTTTTAAACAAAGTAGGAAGATTTAAAATCTACTTACCAGGTATCCATGCATCATGTTCAGATGATTTGTTCTTATATCTCAATAAATATTCAGTACCTCTTTCAGAAGTGATAATTCTATCATTGAGAATTTTATCAATTTCTGCAGTTTCTGTGACTTCCTGAGGGTTTTTCTTAGGTCTTCCCCTTCTTTTAGGAAATAAGTCATTGTTGGAAGTATAAGGCTTAAGCAAAGAAATGGGAAAAATAGGATGTTTTCTATCATATGGAGAATACAATACAACTTCTACTGCATTATCTCCAACTATTCTTTTAACAACAAATGGTCCTACAAAAGGATCTTTTAATTTTTTGTGGCCTTGTAGATTGAAATGGACAGTTAATATCAACACTTCATCACCCTTGTTAAATGTGTATTCTTTATGGGATCTATCCCATCTCTTCTTTTCATATTCAAATGCTTTATCAATACAGCTTTGAGCATGTTTTCTGCATAACTGTTGCATTTGCATTACTGATTTTACACCAGGGTGTAGCTCCAACTTAGGTAATTTATTATTGAGAATCTGAGCAGGAGTGTTTGGGACATAACCTAACCAAAGCTCAAAAGCCTTTTTCTCAGTGACAGAATAAACAGAGCTATTATATGCAAACTCAAGACCAGGCCATAGAGTGACCCAATCATGAGTAAATCTGTCATTGTCTTTATATTCTAATCCAAAGTCACAATACCTTCTAATCATATCTTCCAGAGTTTGAATCATTCTTTCAGCTAGACAGTCAGTCTGAGGATGGTAAGCTGTAGACAACTTTAACTCAAAGCCACAAATATCCAATAAAGAGGTGCAAAACTCAGAAGTAAATTTTGGATCTCTATCAGAGATAATGGCTTTTTGGAAATCCAATAATATTAAACATGTAAGTCCACCATAAGAAAGCTAATTCTTTTGTGGATACATCTTTGTGGGTGGGAATAAATTTGCACATTTTGGTGAATCTATCCACTATTACCCAACAAGAGTTATAACTGTCTTTACCTGCTACAGGAAGACCAGTGACAAAATCCATGTTAATGATTTTTTAAGAAGCATCAGTTGCTTCAATATGTTGTAACAATCCTGCTCTTTTACCTGTCAATATTTTAGGTTTTTGACAAGAATCACAAGATTCAACATATAATTTAGTGTCTTCAGACATATTAGCCCACCAAGCAGTGTTTTTAATTCTGATAATGGTCTTCTTAAGATCAAAATGTCCTGCTAATATGTCATCATGACATAGTTTTAAGATGGTTTCTTTCATGGAAGGAGGAATAACAATGACATTTTTAAGTTTTCTCCTGTAGTAAATATAACCATCTTCAATGGAAAACTTTCCCTTAATCAAAGCATTTTTATAACTTTGCATGAAGAGTTTTAATCAATGCTTGAATTGAAGCATTCTTAGGATCATTTAAGACAGTAACTAATTTATTTAAATAAGAATCTTTTTCATATGAATCCAGAATTAATTTTAATAACTCTTCTTCCATATCAACCATAAATATACCATGGATATGAAAAGTATCATCTTCAGGTACATAAGCAGGATTGGAGTAATTATTTTACAGAGGCAATCTGGACAGCATATCAAAATTGGAATGAACATTTCCAGCCCTATGGATAATTGTCATTCTACCTCTGTACTCTTGAACAGCAAGCTGCCACCTAAAAATATGTCTATTTGGTGTTTTTAGGTTTAAGAGGGACTTCACAGCACTACAGTCAGTTACCATTTCGAAATTTTGGTCATCCAGGTAGTAATGAAGCTTCTCTAGAGCCGAAAAAACTGCTAAGCACTCTAATTGAGTAGTACCATATTTCAATTCACTATTTCTCAAGTTTCTTGAAATATAACAAATTACAACCTCTGAGGATTTATCATTAATAATTTGTTTTTGGTGAAGGGCAGCACCCAGAACAACAAAGCTATCATCTGTATACCAGACAAAAGGTTTGTTGAAATCTGGAAGAGCTAAGATAGGGGCTGTAACTAAACAACATTTTAATGCATCAAAAGCTTTTTTACAGTCAATATTCCAGATGAATGCAACATCTTTCCTAGCTAGTTTGGTAAGAGGCAAGGCTATGACCTGATAATTTTTAATATATTGTCTATAATAGCCACACATACCCAGAAAACTTTGGATTTCTCTTAAAGAAGTTGGTGCCTTCACATTTTGAATTTCAGCAACTTTTTTGTGGTCTAAACAAATTTGTAGGCCTGACACAACATGGCCAAGGACTTTTAAAGAATGAAGGCCGAATTTACACTTTTTCAAGGATAAGGTCATATTGATTTCATCCATTTTTTGAAAAAGTCTATTTAAGTGAATCATATGTTCATCAAAAGTTTTAGAAAAAACTATGATATCATCAATATACACCATGAGCCATCCTTCAATTATTTCCTGATGGAAAGTGTTATCCATGAATTTTTGGAAAACTGAAGGGGCATTTTTAGGGCCAAATGGCATTCTAACATACTTATATATGATGGAAAGTGTTATCCATGAATTTTTGGAAAACTGAAGGGGAATTTTTAGGGCCAAATGGCATTCTAACATACTTATATATTCCCATATGAGTAGCAATAAGCAAAAAATTCTGAGAATCTTTCTCAACTGGAACTTGATGATTCCCTTTAATACCATCCAGACAACTAATAAATTTTGCACCTTGCAAGGTAGCATGTATTGAATTAATTCTGGGTAAAGGATAAATATCATCAACAGTATAAGTGTTTAATGCTCTGTAATCACCACATAATCTAGCCTTATACTTTTTATAGGAAATCAAGACTGGGGAGATGACACAATATTTGGGGGTGACATCCACTTTCTCAATGATATTCATTTTTACTAATGTGGCAATATTATCTTCAATATCCTTTCTTTTTGTTTGAGAAGCAGGATTTGGTTTTTTCTTAAGACTAGGAGGAATATCTTCTAAGTTACAGTATAAGGTAATTTTCATTTCCTCCTAAACACTTCCTAAGACATGAGAACCATAAGCAAAAGCCATAGGGAAAGAGGTAATTGTGGCAATTATAGAATCCTTCTGTCCACTAAGTAACTGATCACAAAAAGAAGCAGTATTTATTTCATTTAATAAATTATCCATCTAAATTGTTGGTCTGCCTTTACACTGGGTCAGTGAGTTACAAGACTTTTACAGATGCCCAGATGGTTTTCTAGGGGAGGAAATTTTGAATTTTCTTTTGCCATTCAATCCCAAGGTGAAACAATGATTATCTGGGTCCAATTTTACGCCAAACATGGTCAAAATATCATTACCTATAATAAACCAATTGCTTAAATTATCATTTTTCATTACAACAAATTCACAAATAGCTCTGACAAAACCACCATTATATTTGAAGAATACAGAGGTTTTGTATTTTTCAATAGGAAACAAGGTAGAACCATACCCTCTCCATTTTTCAGAAGTCACAGGTAATAATTTACTCAAATAATCTTTATCTACTGAAGATAAGGCTCTTTCAGACACTACACATCCTCCAGCACCAAAGTCAAGAACTACATCAACATTTTTACCATAAATGATAATAGGTGCCTTCAAAGGAGATATGGCTATAGAGTTGTTAGTAATATCTTTAATTATTTCAGCATTTTACACTGAAGATAAATCCAATACACATTCTTCAGATATATTATCTAAATAATGGACATCCTGTTCCAACATTAAAACATCTTTAACAGATTCATTTTCATAGGAGATATTAATTTCACAGTCACTAGAAGAATTATTGATATCAATTTCAGCCTCATCAGTGTCTTCATTTTGTTCAACAAGATGAATTTTCTTGTCACAAACATGACCCTTTTGCCATGATTTGTTACATTTATAACAAGTATTTGTTGCATATTTTTAAGGTGCAACTGGGGCAGAGGGTTTACCAGGTTTTTCTGGGGGCATTGTAGAGGGTTTATTTTGATCTTGATAAGACATTCCAAGGTAATTCTTTGGTTCATATCTATGGTTGAGCAGTACCTCATTACAGATATTAATTAAAGAAGAATGTTCCCTCACATGCTCAGTTCTAGCTACAATTAAATCTCTAAGAGAATTTGGTAATTTATACAAGATTTTATCTCTCCAAATATCATAACCCATCTTTGGATCAATTTCTCTCAGGATTTTTGTTACTTTCATAAGAAAAACAATGGGTTTTTCAACAGAGGAGGATACATATCTAGTATTCTCATACAATCTCTGCTGAGCCAACCTGAATTTTGAACCACCAATCTGATTCTCAATCAAGAATTTCCAATCATTCCATGTATAATGGTTTTTATCTAATAGAACAGATTCATACCACATCAAGGCTAAATTGGAAAATAAAGAAATTAGCTTAGAAACAATTTCCTCATCAGGTAGTTTATAAGATCTCTTTAAATTATAAATTCTTTGGATAAAGTGTTGCCAATCAGATGAATAATCAACATCAAAGGTAGGATATTGGTCCAATTTAGGCCAATATTTCTGACTACTGGGATTGTCAGCCAGGCTATACCAGGAGCCCAGTAAATGTTATGTCAATTTACTGGAATCAAAAGAGGGTGTAAAAATATGCTTATTATGTATATAAATTAATATTATATTGCATAATGAAATGATATAAGTATTTTATTAAATATATATAAAATAAGTATTATATTAATCTCATTATTATATAAATTATATATAAATTTAAATTAAGCATAATAAATATTATATTCTATAAATTATGGAGAATTTTTATGTATTTAATAAATATAAATAATTAATTAATTAATTATAAACATATATTATAATTATAAGTATAAAATTAACTTATAATGTAATTCAATTAATTAATTAAATCTATATATTAAATAAAACCTTACATATGTAATTAAACAATAATATTTGGCGCTTTTTGGATTCCTAATTGTTTCATCAAAATATTAAACAAGTTAAAACACTTATTTAAATATATTATTAATGTTGTTATAATAAGTATTTTTTTAAATTCAATTAATTATTACACTAATAAAGGTAATTAAAATTATTGATTATTCATGTTTTATACTAAATTAATTAATTACATTATTTTTCACGTTTTAAAATAAGTTATTTCCATGTTTCACTTAAATTGGTTATTATTTAAAAAGATTTCAGCCAGGCTATTCCAGGAGTCCAGTAAATGATATGTAACTTATAAAACCTGAAAGAGTGGGTAAGAATTGTATTTAATGAATATAAATTAATATTTTATTGCATAATAAAATTATATAAGTATTTTATTATATACAAGTGTTATATTAATTTATTGGTTATATAAATTTTTATATACAGTTAAATTGAACATAATATAATATATTCTACAAATAATGGCGCATTTTTATGTATTTAATAATTATAAATTTATATTTAATTAATTGCAAAACATATATTATAATTATAAGTGTAAAATTGACTTATAATATATTTAAATTAATTATTTAAATTTATATATTAAATAACACCTTTCATATAATACTAAACAATAATTAATGACGCTTCTTTTGACCCTTAATTGTTTCAGGAAAAACCAATTAATTAATTTATACTAAATTGAGATTAATTACATGTTTTGTTGCGTCAAAGTATTTTTTGTTTCACTTAAAATATCCTTAAATCAGACTGTACCATCTGTTTGGAATTATTTTTCTCATAGTTCCTATGTTCCAATCTTGTTTAGTTATTCACTATTTTTACTTACTGATTTAGGAATTAATGGCGGGAAAATTGGATTCTTAATTGGGGTTTTAGTTGTTTGTTTCATGTTTTTCACTACATTGTTATGTTTCATTTACTCTTTGATATATTTGTTTTATTCTATTCTAACTATTGTATTTACAAACATAGTGGCGCTTCAGAGGACCCATTGCCTATAAAAGGGCCTTGGATAATCCCCTGTAGCATCATCACTTACAATACACTCAACAATTTAAAAGATAATTTTATCACGTTTATTATTATTTTTATTAGTACTACAATCTAATTAAAAATTCTCAATAACAAATTAATGGTTGCCTTAAGTCTTATAGGAATTATAGTGTTTGCCGTGCAGAACTCTTACTTAAATAATATTAATATTAAATAAAAACCTCAAATTGTTCAACTCCCAACTCACTCGTCGTTGCTTCATCTCAAATAAATTATTTCTATTACTACTTTTATCTTTCTATTTACCTTTAGTATTTTTTTCCTATTTGTTTCTCTTCTTTTTTGTCCCTTTTCTTTCCCTCTTCTAGACAACTGACCGACAAAAGATTATAAGACATGTTTAAATTTAATTTAATTATTTTTATGCATCTCAACCTTATTTAATTACTCAAAAATTTTATGGTAACTGTTTGGGATTAAATTGGTGGATATTTAGGCTCTAACTCATGTTTTTTAGTTAATTGTGTCATATTTCCCCTTATATTTACTCAGAATCATTTAATTGTTTTTATATATTTATTACTTTTAGTATATACTTTATTATGACGCTTCAGAGGGCCCCTTACCTATATAAATGCCTTGGGTAACCCCCTGTATCCTGATAACTTATTATACACTCATCATTTAAAACATATTTTTTTAATATATTACATTTATTCTTAATTTTATTAGTTCTATAATTCTAATTAAAATTCTACATAAATTAGCTACGGTTGCAACAAGTCTATTAGTAATAACAGTGTTTACCACACAGAGATAGTAATACTTACTTTAAATAAATATATTATAATTTAATCAGACTCACCGTTGTGTCAAACTCAGGAAATTCTTGTCACCTTATTTTTTTCTAAAATCATTATATTAATTTATTTGTTTATTTTCTCAAAATTTTTTCCCCATTTTCTCCTCCTCCTTTCTATTTTCCCATCTTCTTCTACTTCTTCTAGACGACCAACTCACAGGGATGGTCCATCCTTTGGTTTAAATTATTTATCATTAATAATTCCTGAAGCTTAGCCAGGTGTTCAGAAATTTCATTATTTATAGAAACAGCTGGTACATGGCCATCACTAGATTTTTTGCTAGTAGAAAAAGATTTAACAGACTCATTGTCAGTTTGTTTAATGGCTGAAATATGGGGAAGAAAAGAGGAGCTCTGTTCAGGTTCCTTTCCCTTATTTTTATGCAGCTTATGGGCAGCATTCTCATTTATACCATAATTTTTGATGGTTAAGGTTGAAAATTTTTCCTGCAGGTCAGACACATAGTTTCTTATACTTGGAATTTCAGACATCTGGTCATTTACTTTTGCAAGGGATAAAACATTTCTGTCCTCAGAAACTGTGTGTTTGGCACTTAGTGCATGGAAATCATTTTTTATCTTTTTCAACTTATTTTGTAGAGATTTAATTTCACCTTTTAATGAATAATTTTCCTCAATAAGGGGTTTCAATTCACTCAAGGTTTTATGCAGATTGATATTCTTATCTGAGAAAGATCTATGGTTACTCCTTATTTGTTTTTGTTGGCTAAGAAAAATATTCAAGGTTTCTTTCATTTTAAAATAAGCTGTATCTTGTACAGAAGAACTTACTTTACAATGCAAGTGCAAATTATTTAATCTATCACTCTCATGTATTAACACATATCTTAAGTGTTTATCTTTCACAACATTAAAATCAAGGGTATCTTTCAATATTTCTTCAGAAGTTTTCTCAATTAAAGTATAGACTTCAGGGGAAACAGAATCATTCTTAATTTCAAGAGAAGGATTAATTAAAGAATTAGAAGTCAAATTTAAAGCTCATCAAATGATAATTTTCTAATTACATCATTGGGGCTACTCATTAAAGGAAGTTGTCTTTTTAAGGGTTTAACTGTTCTTTCACCAGGATCCACAATATTACCTGAAGAATATTTGTTATTATACATACCAACATGTTTATCAAACAAATTACTTACCATGGCAAGGGAGGAAACTCCCCCTGTGCCTTCTTTCTTCTGCCTCCCTGATAAGGATGGGGCTGAGGAGATGGATGGTAGGTTGGTGTTCTGGATGGGCCAGGGTGTTGAGCTGTTGGTTGCTGAACATTCTGTTGGTAATGGTTCATCAAGTAATCCCATTTCCACTGCTCCACCTGCAGAGTGCTTTGGTTTTGAGTGAAGGAGCTGGGTGCCTGATGGGGTTGAGGTTGATGCTGAGGCTGAGAGGATGGGAAAGGAGGAGGTTGAGCCTGCTTGGGATTTAATAACTCCTGCATCTGTTGCCAGAGTGTGTCTACTCTTGCCTTGTACTTCATACTTTCTGCTCTCAGTTCTTTGATGTGACTGGACAGGTTGTTTACTTGTTGAGTCAGTGGTATCTTTTTTATTTTTATACCTTTTAGTGGATTTTCCTGATTTATTAGAGGTTTTACTTCTTTCAGAGGTGTTTGGTGAGGGGGGTTTTCCACTTCTCTTGCCATTTCCACATCCTGAAGGTTTTTTGTCAGCTGAATAATTTTTGTAAGTTAATTTAGAAGAACCTACAGATTCAGTTTAAACATCCACTTCAATCTTATCCAAATGTAAGTTATCCATGCTGTTAGCCAAAATACTGGACATTGAAACTGTGAACAAAAAATCAATCTTATTTTAATGATTCAAATGGTTATTTTCAAAATAAAATATAAATAAATGAATTTTTAACAAAACAAAAAAAAATTAACTTTTTTATTCAAAAATCAATTAATCAACAAAAAATGTAATACAAATATATGTAATTACAATTGTTTATTAAGAAATAACAATAATTACAATGGGACCAACCAACAAAGGTCTTATAAGTCAACCAAAATAATAATACCAAAAATAATATATTGGCAATATTGGGACTAAGTACTGAGTACCATTATGGTCAACCAATAAATCAAAAATATTTTAATAAAATTAATTTATTAATTTATTAAAAATTAATGATCTTCTAGGACTAAGAGTATTACCCTATTATGGTCAACTAGGAATAAAAAAATAAAAAAAAATTGAACACTTACACCCAGTGAATAAGCAACTAAGCCACAATCACTGTTATTGCAATAAAAATTTAATAATATAAGTGAGAGGTTCAAAGGTTAACTTACTATAGTGATTGTGAAATCACTTCAAAATAATATATTATTTAATTCAATATAAACCTAAAAGATTGAACCCAAGTTCAAAACACGGTTGTGGCAAAAATTTTCTTTTTGGCTTGGGTGGTCCGTGCGCAATGACATTTGTTGCAAAGTCTCGTATCATTGTTGTTGTTTAGAAAGGCACCTGATTATCAGCTATTTGTCTAGAAGAAGGAGGAAAAGGAGAAAAGAAATAGAGAAATGATAAAGAGACTTTTATAATAATTAATAGCTTAAGAAAGTATGAGAGAAAAATAAAGAAAATTCTACGACAAGATTTGAGCAGTGACACAACAGTGAGGTTCAATTTATAATATTTAAATCTTTTAAGTTATTTAGCAGTGCGCGGTTCACAATTATAATTATTAATAGACTTATAGCAACCTTAGATAATTTATTTACTTCTAAATTTAGACTTATAATGCTAATAAAAAATAAAATAAACGTAATATATTTAAAATTGTATTTGAGTTGAGTGTATAATAAGTGATCCAGATACAGTGGATTATCCAAAGCCTTTTATAGGAAAAGGACCCTCTGATGTGCCAAAAATGAGTACTTAAAAGATAGTAATAAAATGAAACAAGAATATAAAAGAATAGAATTAAAACATAGAGATTGAGAGAAAAACATGAAACAATAAACTAAAACCGTGAGTAAGTAACCAATTTTCCCACCATAAGTTCGCAAAACAATTAGTTAAAATAATTAGTAACTAAGTAAGTCTGAAAAATAAGAACAGTGAGTAAAATAACCCAAAAAAGATATTACAGTGAGATGTAGAGGGTTTAATTAAAACAAATAGAATAATTTTCACTCAAAAAATTCATGTAATTAATTCATTCCGGCATAAAGCAATTTTAATTAACTGTTTTAACTATGTAATTAATTATATAAATAGTTTAATTGAAACAAATAATTAATTCAATGCTATCTCTAATTTAAAGTGTGAATTTTAATACCATTTTGTTAAATAAGTGTTATAATTTATTTAATAATTTTACTGACACAATTAAGGGTCAAAAAAGCGCCCAATATTACTGTTCAATAAGATATGTATGGCCTTATTTAATATATAATTTTAATTAATTAATTTTAATTACATTATAAGTTAAATTTTCATTTATAATTTATACTATATGTTTGTAATTAATTAATTATTAATTTTTATTAAATACATAAAAATGTTCCATAATTTATAGAATATATATCATGCTTAATTTAAATGTATAAATAATTTATATATTAATAAAATTAATATAATACTTATTATATATATTTAATAAAATAATTATATCATTTCATTATGCAATATAAGATTAATTTATATACATCATAAGCATATTTTTATGTCCTCTTTTAGTTCCAGTAATTTGATGTAAAATTTACTGGGATCCTGGTATAGCCTGGCTGACATTTTCTATCATATGGAGCATAAAATACCACTCCACAGCCTTATTACCAGCCATTTTATTAGCTAAAAAGGTCCTATAAAAGGATCGTAAAACTTAAAATTACCTTGTAAGTTAAAATGTAGTGTTGAAGTCATGACTTCATGTCTTTTTTGAACTCAAATTCTTTATGAGATTTATCCCACCTTTTCTTTGACTATTCAAATGCTTTTTGAATGCATTCTTCTTCATGCTTTCTACACATTTTTTGCATATGAATAAAATATTTAGTGCCAGGGTTTATATATAACCTTGGTAATTTGTTTGAATGACTTACTGGGGTATTTGGTACATATCCCAGCCAGAGTTCAAATGGTTTTTTCTCTGTTAAAGAATGATTTCTGCTATTATAAGCAAATTCAAGGCCGGGAATTAATGTTACCCAGTCATGTGTAAATTTCTCATTGTCTTTGTATTTTAATCCAAAGGGACAATATCTTGAGATCATATCTTCCAGAGTCTGAATCATTCTCTCAGCCAGACCATCACTTTGTGGATGGTGTGCTGTAGACACTTTCAATTGAAAACCTTATACTTCTATCAAAGATTTTCAGAACTTTGAAGTATCTTTAGGGTCTCTTTCAGAGATTATGGCTTTAGGGAACCCATAAGTACTCATCATTTGAGTCCATAACATCAATGCCAAGTATTTTTCAGACACCTCTTTGTGGGTAGGAATAAACTTGCACATTTTTGTTAGTCTATCCACAATTACCCAGCCAGAATTAAAGCTTTCTTTTCCTGCTAATTTAAAGCCAGTTAAAAAGTCCATTTTTATAATTTTCCATGGAGCTTTTGGCTGCTCTATTTGTTGCAACAACCCAGCTCTCTTCCCAGTTAATCTTTTATAATTCTGACAAGAGTCACATGTGTCAATGTATTTTTGTACATCTTCTTTCATTTTTATCCACCAGGCTGTGTTTTTGACTCTAGTTAATGTTTTGTTAAAATCAAAATGACCAGCTAAGATGTCATCATGGCAAGTACTTAACAAAAGCTCTTTCATAGATGGAGGTATAACTATTACTTAACTTAGCCTTTTTCAGTAATATATGTATCCATCTTCAATTGACAGTTTACTTTTTTCCAATTTATTTTTATACTTTGGAGGTAAAGTTTTAATTAATGCACTCATAGAGGCATTTGTTGGATCATTTAAGATGGTTCATATTTTAGACAAATATTTATCAGATGAGTAATTTTCTAATATTTTTTGCATAAATTCTTCCTCTAAATCCACTATATAAATCCCAAATATATGTATTACCTCATTTTCAGGCACATAAGCTGGCTTTTCAGTATCATTTGGTAAAAGATATCTGGATAATAAATCCACATTAGAATGAAATGTTCCTGTTCTGTGAGTGATTAAAATCATTCCTCTGTACTCTTGTACACCTAGTTGCCATCTAAACATGTGCCTATTAGGTGTTTACATGTTTAGTAATGATTTTACTGCATTGCAATCTTTTATTAATTCAAACTTCTGGTATTCCAGATAGTAATGGAGTTTCTCCAGGGCCCACACAATGGCCAAACATTCCAGTTGGGTGGCACCATACCTTAATTCAGTTTTTCTCAAGGTTCTGGATATATAAAAGATAACTACTTCAGATAATTTACCATTTATTATCTGTTTTTTCTGTAAAGCAGCACCTAACCCTGTAAAGTTTGCATCAGTATACAAGATGAAAGGGAGGTAAAAATTTGGCAGTTCCAATATTGGATCTGACATTAAACATTCCTTTAATTTATCAAAGGCATGTCCTCTTTCATTATTCCAAATGAAAACCTCATTTTTACTGATTAATTTTGTTAAAGGGGCTGCAATGGATTAGTAGTTTTCTATATACTGCCTATAATATCCACACATAACTAGAAGGTTTTGAACATCTTTCACATTTTTAGGTATATTAATGTTTTTATTGCTGCCAATTTATTCTGGTCAACAAAAATTTGTAATCCAGATACAACATTTCTAAGTACTTTTAAGGATTGAAATCAAAACTTACATTTATCTAATGCAATTGTCATATTAATTTCATCCATTTTTTGAAATACTCTTCTCAGGTGATTTAAATGCTTATCATATGTTTTTGAAAACACTATTATGTCATCAATATAAAATAAAAGCCATCCTTCAGCCATTTCCTGATGAGAAACACCATCCATCAATTTTTGGAAGACTGAAGGGGCATTTTTTGGTCCAAAAGGCATTCTCACATATTTATATATCCCCATGTGTGTGGTTATGAGTAAGAAATTCTGAGAATTCTTTACCACGTGAATCTGGTGGTAGGCTTAGTTCTATCCAGACAGGAAATATAATTTGCTCCTTGTAAAGTAGCACAGATAGAAGCTATCCTTGACAGAGGGTGAATATCATCCACAGTGAATATATTTAGAGCTCTTTAATCACTGCATAATTTTGCTTTATCTTTTTCATAAGAGATTAAAACTGGTAAAATAACACAATACTTAGGTGTTGAGTCTACTTTTTCAACAATACCCATTTCTAACAACATCTTAATGTTGTCTTCAATTTCTTTCCTTCTTGAAGGAGAAGCTGGGTAATGTTTCTTTTTCAAGCTTCCAGGAATATTATCCAAATCACAACTTAAAGAGATTATCATCTCATGGCCTTTGACCAATTCTAGCTCTTTTGAACTATGAGAAAATGCCATAGGATAAGATTTTATTAATATCAAAATATTTTTTCTTCAATTTTTGAGAGTTGAGGACTGAAAGGGGATTTTTGGATTTCATTTTCCAATTCTACCACTTCAGAGGTGGTTCTTCCACCTTGCAGCTGTTCTTCTTTTGGAGAAATAGAATAAACTGAATTTTCAGAGCAAATCTTGAATTTTCTTTTCCCATTTATGCCTATTTGGATTTCATTTTCAAACTTAAAAACTTCAGAGGTGGTTCTTCCATCTTGAACTTGTTCTTATTTAAGAGCAATAGAATAAATTGAATTTTAAAAGAAAATCTTGATTTTTCTTTTTCCATTCACACCGATAGTGAAGCAACTATTTGCAGGATATAGTTTGATGCCAAATTTGGTCAATACTTCATTGCCAATAATAAACCAATCACTAAATTTTTATTATCCATTAATAAAAAATCACATACTCCTCTTAATTATCCATTATTATACTTAAAGAATATAGCAGTTTTGTATTTGCAAATTGGACATAATACTGAACCAAAACCATTTGTCTGTACAGGTTCCATTTTCTCTTTCTACTAACTATCAAGTTTCATTAAAGTATTTACAGAAACTGCACTACCAGCAGCTCCAGTGACAAGAATGGCATTCATTTCTTTTCCACATACAATAAAAGGTGCTCTAATAAGTGTGATTTTGAAAGTATCATGATTTACATATTTTATTATTTCATCCTCCCCAATAGAAGTTAAAGATGTATCTGTGGGAGATATTGCATCATTCAGGAACATAATATCCTGTTCTAATAAAAATATCTCATTTTAATCATCACTGTAAGAAATTTTACTTTTAAAATCCTCTCTAGATTACTCCTTTTCATCTTCATGATTACTGGGTTCAGAATATTGTGAATTTTCAATAAAATTTATACTCTTCTTACAAGTATGACCTTTAACCCAAGGCTCATTACATTTCTAGAAAGTGTTATTTTCTTGTCTCTTAGGAACAAGAGGAGCAGAAGTTTTTTTCTTCTCCACTGGTAACTTATTTGTAGTAGGTTTGAATACCTCAACACTTTACTTATAATGATTATACCTTGTTTCATATTTTTGGTTCAATAATATTTCATTTCATATATTAATAAACCCAGAAGTATCTCTGATGGTTTCAGTTCTAGCTACAATAATTTCTCTGACTGATATAGGAAATTTGTATATTATTTTTCCTTTCAACTCATTATAATACACTTTTGGATCCATGGCTTTCATGATTTTTACTAAATTTATTAAAAATACCATTGGTCTATCCCCAGAATTTGGATTATATCTGGTTTTTTCATACAATCTTTTTTGAGTGATTCTAAATTTGGGCCACCAAATTGCGTTTCAATTAGTGCTATCCATTCAACCCAGGAGTAGTTACTTTCCCTAATAAGTTCAGATTCAAACCATAATAAGGCCACATCTATAAATAAAGATATCAATTTTGATGTGATTTATTCATCAGGTAATTTGTATGAAAACTGTAAGTTATCAATTATTTGTATGAATTGTTGCCAATCAGATATTGGATTCCAATCAAATAAAGGGTACTGATCTAACTTAGGCCAGTTATTTTGGTTATTTCTGAATTTTTTAACCTGAGTAATATTTACTAAATCACTTACTTTTGATATATGATCATTTATTTCATCTTTTACTGATTTTTTACTCTCAGAGCCCATGACACTATTTCCTTTTTTAACCATTGGTTTTTCATATGAGTGTTTCAGATAAAGTGGTATATTCTCCACATAAGAGGTGTTGTCATTTATTTTGTTAGTATTTTTCAATATATTAGCTACTTCAATTTAAAATCTTTGCAACCTATCTTTTATTACAGGTACATGAGATGAAGTATCATTAACATTTTAAAAAGAAAATCTTACATGTCCCTCAATTGTAGCCAATATATTCTGAGAATGTTCTAATTTATTATATAAATTCTTGATCTTGGAGGTTAATTTTTTATTTTCATTTTTCAATTCATTATTTAAATTTTCAATGACCTTTAATTTATTGGCTGTAGTACTCAATGATTGTTTAAGGTTCAATAATACACTTTCTGTATTGTTGTTAGACTCTCTAGAGAATTCTTCTAATTTTTCAACTCTTAATAATAATTTGCCTATGATTTTGTATTCCATTGTACATAATTTCAAGAAATATTCAATTTTATCTGTGTCCAACTCAGAAGACTCATCATTATTATCAGGCTCAAAATTTAATTCATTTGACTTTATTTTTATATTCCTAGTATTATCTTGTTATCAATAAAACTATGTAAATTGTCATCATTTAAAGACAAATTTAAAATGCTATTTTCAAATTAATAATCCTATAAGTCTTTAGCAATTATATTTAGTAGATACCTATCAATCTCATTACCTATGAGTAAATCATTGTTAGTATCACATAATTGATTATGAGAAGATGGATGACTTACCAGGGTCTTATTCCATTTCCCCTGCCTCTCTTTGCCTTTCCCCTGTAAAGGTGACTTATGGAACCCTGCTGTGAAGGGTGGCTATAGTTCTAGGAATATCAGCCCCATTTCTATTTGCTCACTGTAATCTTTTGGTCTTCCTCTTGGGCTGGAGGTGCTTTTGTTGCAACCGTGAGAGGGTTTGATACTACTATTGTTTGCTGAGCTTTTAATCCTACTAGAGCTTGATTGACTTCTATGAATTCCTGTGCTGCTCTTTTTTCCAAATTGTTCATCTGGTCTACCATGCTGTTAACTTTTCTGGTGAAGGTATTTAAAAGAGTTGAAAGGGAGTGAATTTGTACTTGTAATGTATTTTTTGTTTTCATTATTGATACTTGTTTTAGAAGTTTCTCCCTTTCCTCTAGAGACATCTGTTGGCAGTTTCTGTTTGTTGGATATACTTCCTCCATATGAGTGTCTTGTATCAGGTCTTTCAGCTATAGGTCTTAGATTATAAGTTTTTACTTTATTACTCACAATGTCTATATTGTCTCACATTTTTATGTGGAACTTAAATCAAAAAATTAAAATATGAGTTATTAAAACTTAAAAATAGAGTTTTTTCAGTATTATTCAAAACTACTGAAGACAATTAAATTTATTACTTGTAGTTTTTAAGTGAATTTATAAGTGCTAAAAGTCAAATATGCTTTTATGTGGTCACTTGATTTAACAGGTCTACAATATGTAGCAATATTTTTATATTTTAAAAAAGAAATTTTTCAGTAATAATCTTTTTAAAAATTAAATGAGTTTTACAAAACAAGAAAAAGGGATTAAAAGTCCTGTTAAAAAGAATTAATTAATCAGTTTTTATTATCTGGTTTTATTATATGAGAAGAACACAAATTTAATTGGTCCATTGACAGACTCCTTGTCAGCCAGGCTGCTAGATAACCCAGTAAAATAATTAATTATTTACTGGGATGAAGCCATGCCTTTTTTATTTCTTTTATTATTATTAATTATAATATATTTAATTTAAAATTACTTGTAATAAATTAACTAGTTACAAAAATTAAATTTAGTAAATATTAAAAATTATTATTAAATGTCCCTTATATTTTTTATTTCCTAACACTGTGCTCAATGAAAGGTTAAAAAAAATAAAAATTAATATTAAAATAAAATAAATATATACAAAAAATTCAAATTAACTATTTTAAAGTGACATTTACAGACATTTTAAATAAATCAATCAATTTTGACATATACAGTAAATACATTATTTCAATACATTCTTTATAGAAAAATCTTAATATTTGAAATATTTTATTCCTGAATTTTCTTTTTCTTTTCTTATACTCCTGTATATAGTATTTTAACTCCGTGCTTTATCTCTCTTTGGCCTATATAAGGCCTCCCCTTTTGGTTGTTTTAGATCATCCTTTTACTTACAGATTATTTTATTTATTACAAACCAATAATATTTATTACTACTATCTATTGTTTTTAGTTTACACTACATATTTTCTAATTCATTAGTTATAATAATAATTATAAAATTTTACCTTTTAAATTGAGTAATTTAAACAAAAGATACTACTCTACATACCTTGACATTGAAATCTTCAAAATCCACCTACTATTGCCTTTGAACATCCATTAGAACCTTCTAGACCAAGAGAACATCCCAAAACTTGAGCCCCATCCTGAATCATTGATGGAGCATTGATAACTTGAAGCTGGTGACCATGGGACCATTGACTACAAGGAACAGTAGGGATGGGTGGACAACAAAAACAACAAAAGTCATCAGGCACATGACTTACTTTTTTGCTGAAACTGGGAATCAAACTGCAATCCAAATGATAGGTTTATATATTGGCAATAGTCATATATATTTGTGGTGACTATATTGGTTACTATCTGTGGGTCACTTTGCATATTTCATAGTCTATGTATATCATTTTTACTCAGCACTCTGTAGTGGCATTAATTTGATCACATTACAGGGGGAGGTGCCTGGTAAATAATAAATTTTTTTATCCTAGTTGACCAAGATAGAGCAATACTTTTGTTAGTCCTAGAAGTAATATAACTTAAATTGATTATATTATATATATATTTTTTAATTATTTCAGTTGACTTATTTTGTCCTGATAATTAAAATATTATATTATTGCTTCAGTTGACAAATTGTCCTGGCAGTAAAATAATAAAAATTAAATTAATTATTAATTATTTCAGTTGACATTTTTTCCTGAAAGTTAAAATATTATATTATTGTTTCAGTTGATAAATTTTCCAGTCAGTAAAATAATAGATATATAAAATATATTAAATTAATAATATTAAATTATTTCAGTTGACTTTAAGTCCTGGTAATTAGATTTTTCAGTTGACTCTTAGTCCTGATAATTATCAACATATATATTAATAATTAATTGAGAATTGGGTTAAGTGTCAGCCTGTATATCTCCAGGACTGAGTAAAAAATGATTATAAGTTATGTTAAACACATGAACTATACATGGGAACAATAAATAAGAGTACACAAATAGTATACATAAGTAAAACTATGATAATACACAAAAAATGCCATTATAACACCTTATATACATGCATATATCCACCTTTTATTGGTCTTATGTACTTAATATTAAGTTGGAATATGCTAGGGTAATCTTAAGAACCTTAAGTATAAGGCTACATAATTTTTAAGTACACTTAAAGCTGTTATATTCATTGTTTTATGCAAAAAACAAGAAATGCGCTTTATTTCACTTAAAAGTTGACTATATGCGCTATAAAATTGAGAATATCAAAATTGCGCTTTGACAGATCAATTTAGCTCATTTAGAACTATTGATTTGGCTATTTGAATGCATAAAAATAACACTTTTCAAATTTGGTGTTTTTTATGCCAGAAATGGCTTCTGTGTACTGGCCACATACTGCCTGCTTTTTTCCCGTGTGAATAGCTTCATTTTAAGCAAAGTTAGCTTTTTCACACTATAATTACCCCACATTCTACGCCCACTGTGGGGAAACACACTAAAATAGGCGACAGGCGCTTATTTAGTATCCTAGCTTAATTAATAATGCATTGACCTTGTTTATATGCACTAATTTCATTAATAACCTCACTCTTGGCACTTTATTTCATCACCACACTTAAATTAGCCTAATTTTAGTCAAGGATTTACCCGTGCAAGCGCCTGCCAAGAACTGCATGTAGTTACCCCACATCTCACACTCTTTTTTAAGTTTTTGGGTGGTTTCTCAGTCAATTTTGGTTATTTTTGAATGGGAATTTCACGTAGTATAATTTCAGGATTAGCCCCATTATTTCTACAGTAAATCCCCCTTATTATTAAGCTATTATTAATCTTAAAAAGTCTCCTTTAGTCTTTTATATTATTGTTTTATACGCATATACTCTCTTTTTGTCTTTTTCTTTAATTTTTGATGGATTTCCCTTATTATTATAGTATTTTGGCGGTTGTTACTTGTCTACTTATGTCATGGGTCACTAGGGATGTTGATGGGAAGATCTATTAGTTGTTTTGAGGCTTCATTAACTGTGTATTGGATGGTATATCAAGGGATTTATTGGGGAACTCAGTGTGTATAAAAGGAGGTGGTTTTTTGGTCTTGTTTCTACATTCTTTATCATTACAATTTAACCAATATAACCAAATAAATTACAATACATATCAATTAGTACTTTTATAAGACTTTTGAATAGTATCTGAATTATATAATCTATTTTTCTACCAACTACAAAGATTGTAAGCCATATATAAGAATAGTGAGAATTATGTTACTGAGACCTTTATATTTGATTATATTTTACAACTTAGTGGATTAAAACTACAGTATTCATATAGGACCATTAAAATCTTCTATACAACTGACTATTCAAGCTAGTTCACGTCCTTGTACTTGACCTTAGCCTGACAATTGGGGACCTTTCCTCAAGAATTCTGTTATAATCCAGTAAGTGAAATTTTCAAAGAAGGTACACGTAAATAATATCCCTATAGAAATATTTGGATAATTACAACAGGTTGGGGTCACTTATATAGTGATTTCAGAAAAAGAAGCCCTGTTATATAATAAAATTGTGATATTGAATCATCAATTTTACCACTAATTTAACATATAATTGTTCTTAGTGGGAGTCTGTCAATAGACCAATTAAATTTGTGATCTTTGCAGATGATAACCAATTAAACTGATTAATTGTTTTCTTTTTACAGGACTCTAAATCCCTTTTTATTGGTTTGTAAAATTCATTTAATATTTGGAAAGAATCTTACTAGCAAATTTTCTTTTTTAAATATAAAAACACGGCTACATATTGTAGAACAGTTAAATCAAGTGACCACATAAAAGCATATTTGACTTTTGGCACTTAAAGATTCACTTCATACCAATAAGTAAGCATTAAAATTGTCTTCAGTTGTATTAATAAATACTGATTAAACTCCTTTTTGAAGTTTTTCATATCTAAAACTTTCAATTCTTTAGAATTCCACGTAAAAATGTGTGACAACAATGACATTGTAAGTAATAAGGCAAAACCTTATAACTTAAGAACTAGAGCTGAAAGACCTGTTACAGGACATCCAAATGGAGGGTCAAGAATCACCAGTAACATTAAACATCACCCCACCAATATCCATGGAGGAAAAGGAAAAGCTCTTAAAACAAATGTCAATAAAGAAGTCCAAAAACACCTTACAAGAGCAAATTCACTCCCTCTCAACCCTACTGAATACACTAACAATAAGAGTAAAAAATATGTTAGACCAGATCAACAATCTGGAGAAAGGGCGGCACAGGGCTTTATAGAAGTCAACCAGGCTCTAGTGGATATAAGGTCTCATCAACAACCAGTGGCACCAAATACCACAGCAACACCTCCAGTCCCAGAAGAGGACCAAAAGATAACTGTAAGCAAATGGAAGTGGGATTGGTATGCCCAAAACTACAACAGTCCTCCTCAACAGGGATCCAGCAGTCACCCTTACAGGGGAAAGCCAAGGAGAGGCAGGGGAAATGGAATAAGACCGTGGTAAGTCATCCATTTTCTCAAGATCAATTATATAATCCTAACAATGAATTACTTATAGGTAATGAAATTGATAGAGAGTTATTGGATATAATTGATAGGGATTAAAAAAATTATTCATTTGAAAATAACATGTTAGACTTGTCATTAAATGAGGACAATGTACATATTTTTATTGATCACCAGGAAAACACTATTAATATAAAAATGGAATCAAATGAATTAAAACTTGACCCTGATGATGAATCTTCTGAATTGGAAACAGACAAAATTGAATATTTTCTAAAAGAAAATCCAATGGAATCAAAAATAATTAGTAAATTATTATTAAGAATTGAAAAATTGGAAGAATTCTCTAAAGAGTCCAACAATAATACGGAAAGTGTATTATTAAAAATCACACAATCATTGAGTACAACAGCCAATAAGTTAAAAGTTATTGAGACTTCAAATAATGAATTGATCAATGAAAACAAAAGATTAAATTCTGAGATTAAAAAATTAGAAATTAAATTAGAACATTCTCAGAATATTATGGCCACCATAGAGGGACGTGTAAAATTATCTTTTTCAAATGTAAATGATACCTTAACTCATGTACCTGTGATAAAAGATAGGTTACAAAGAGTAGAAATTTAAGTAGCTAACATTTTGAAAAATACTGAAACAATAAAAGATAATACCTCTTATGTAGAAAGAGTACCAGTTTTTATGAAAAACTCTGATGATAAACCAATGATGGAACATGAACATAGTGTCATGTGCTCTGAGAATATAAAATCAGTAAAAGATGAAATAAATGATCATCTTTCTAAAGTAAGTTAATTACTCAATATTCCTCAGGTTAGAGAAGAAAAAACTAGCCAAAAGAACTGGCCTAAGTTAGATCAGTACCCTTCTTTTGACGGGGATTCAAAATCTGATTGGCAACAATTCATACAAAGAATTGATAACTTAAAATTTTCATACAAACTACCTGATGAAGAAATTACTTCAAAGTTAATATCTTTATTTACAGATGTGGCCTTATTATGGTTTGAATCTGTATTGAGTGAGGGAATTAATTACTCCTGGAATGAATGGAAGGCACTAATTGAAAGGCAATTTGGTGGCCCAAAATTTAGAATCACTCAACAAAGATTGTATGAAAAGGCCAGATATAATCCAAATGCTGGAGATAAACCCATGGTCTTCTTAATGAATTTAATAAAAATCGAGAAAGCTATGGATCCAAAAATGGATTATGAAGAGTGGAAAGAAAAAATAATATACAAGTTGCCTATATCAGTTAGAGATATTATTGTATCTAGAACTGAAACTATCAGAGATACCTCTGGATTCATTAATATATGCAATGAGATATTATTAAACCACAAGTATGAAACCAAGTATAGTAATTACAGACAAAGTGTTGACATGGTAAAACCTACTACAAGTAAATTACCAGTGGCAAAGAAAAAACCTTCAGCTCCCCTTGTCCCTAAGAGACAAGAAAATAACACTTGTTACAAATGTAATGAACCTTGGGTTAAGGGTCACACGTGTAAGAAGAGAATAAATGTTATTGAAACCTCACAGAATTCTGAACCTAGTAATCATGAAGATGAGAATGTGGAATCTAGTGAGGATTGCAAAATTAACATATCTTACAGTGATGATGAAAATGAGATATTTGTATTATAACAGGATATAATGTTCCTGAATGATGCTATACCTCATACAGACACATCTTTAACTTCCATAGAGGAAGCTGAAATAATTAAAGATGTATCTCATGATACTTACAAAATAACACCTATCAGAGCACCTATTATCATATGTGGAAAAGAAATGAATGCCATTCTTGACACTGGGGCTGCAGGTAGTGTAGTTTCACTTAATGCATTAATGAAACTTGATAGTAAGTACCAGGAAAAACTAGAACCTGTTCAGACAAAGAACTGGAGGGGTTTTGGTTCAGTATTAAATCCAATTGGCAAATACAAAACTGCTGTATTCTTTAAATATAATAATGGATATGTTAGAGCAGTTTGTGAATTTGTAGTAATGGATAATAATAATTGTAGTGATTGGTTTATTATTGGCAATGATTTATTGATAAAATTTGGCATTAAACTAGATCCTGCAAACAGTTGTTTCACCATAGGCGTGAATGGTAAAAGAAAATTCAAAATATGTTCTGAAAATTCAGTATATACCATTTCTCCTAGAGAAGAACAACTACAAGGTGGAAGAACCACCAATGAAGTGGTTGAATTGGAAAATGAAATCCAAAAGGCCTCTTTCAGTTCTCAACTCTCAAAAATTGAAGAAGAAGATATTTTGAGATTGATTAAATCATATCCTATGGCATTTGCTCATGGTTCAAATGAACTAGGATTGGTCAAAGACCATGAGATGAAAATCTCTCTAAGCTGTGATTTGGATAATATTCCTGGAAGCTTAAAAAGGAAACCTTACCCAGCATCTCCTGCAAAAAGGAAAGATATTGAAGACAATATAAAATTGTTGTTGGAAATGGGTATTGTTGAAAAAGTGGACACAACACCTAAGTATTGTGTCATTTCACCAGTATTAATCTCTTATGAAAAAGATAAGGCAAGATTATGCGGTGATTATAGAGCTCTGAATACATACACAGTAGATGATATTTACCCTCTACCAAGGATAGCTTCTATCCATGCTACCTTACAAGGAGCAAAATATATTTCCTGTCTGGATGGGAACAAGGGTTACCACCAGATTCCTGTGGAAAGAAATTCTCAAAATTACTTATTAATAACCACACATATGGGTATATATAAGTATGTGAGAATGCCATTTGGCCCAAAGAATGCGCCTTCAGTCTTCCAAAAATTGATGGATAGTGTCTTTCATCAGGAAATGGTTGAAGGATGGCTATTGGTCTATATTGATGACATCATAGAGTTTTCAAAAACATATGATGAACATTTAAATCACCTGAAAAGAGTCTTTCAAAAAATGGATGAAATTAATATGACTATTGCATTAAAGAGATGTAAATTTGGATTTCAATCCTTGAAAGTACTTGGACATGTTGTATCTGGATTACAAATTTGTGTTGACCAGAATAAGGTGGAAGCAATTAAAAACATTGGGATACCTAAAAATGTAAAAGAGGTTCAAAGTTTTTTGGGTATGTGTGGATATTATAGACAATATATTAAAAATTACCAATCCATTGCAGCCCCTTTAACAACATTAATCAGGAAGAATGAGGCTTTCATTTGGAATAATGAAAGACAACACGCCTTTAATAAATTAAAGGAATGTTTAATGTCAGCTCCAATATTGGGACTGCCAGATTTCACCCTACCTTTTATCTTGTACACTGATGCAAGTTTCATAGGTTTAGGTGCTGCTTTACAGCAGAAACAGATAATAAATGGAAAATTATCTGAAGTAGTTATCTGTTATATATCCAGAACCTTAAGAAAAACAGAATTAAGGTATGGTGCCACACAGCTAGAATGTTTAGCTGTGGTGTGGGCTTTGGAGAAACTTCATTACTATCTGGAAGACCAGAAGTTTGAACTTATAACAGATTGCAGTGCAGTAAAATCATTACTAAACATGAAAACACCTAATAGGCACATGTTTAGATGGCAACTAGCTGTACAAGAGTACAAAGGAAGAATGACAATCACTCACAGAGCAGGAACATTGCATTCAAATGTGGATTTATTATCCAGAAGTCCTTTGCCAAATGATGCTGACAACCCAGCTTATGTACCTGAAAATGAGGTTATACATATATTTGGGATTTATATAGTGGATTTAGAAGAAGAGTTTATGCAAACTATATTTGAAAATTATTCATCTGATAAAGATTTGTCTAAACTATCTACCATTCTTAATGATCCAACAAATGCCTCCATGAGTGCATTAATTAAAACCTTGCCTCCAAAGTATAAAAATGTGTTGGAAAAAGGTAAACTATCAATTGAAGATGGATATATATATTACAGGAAAAAGTTAAGCAATGTAATAGTAATACCACCTTCTATGAAAGAGTTAATGTTGAGTACTTGTCATGATGACATCTTAGCTGGTCATTTTGACTTTAACAAAACATTAACCAGAGTTAAAAATACAGCCTGGTGGATAAACATGAAAGAGGATGTACGAAAATACATTGAAACATAAGACTCTTGTCAGAAATCTAAAAGATTAACTGGGAAGAGAGCTGGGTTGTTACAACAAATAGAGCAGCCAAAAGCTCCATGGGAAATTATAAACATGGATTTTGTAACTGGCTTGCCATTAGCAGGAAAAGAAAGTTTCAATTCTTTCTGGGTAATAGTGGATAGATTAACAAAAATGTGTAAGTTTATCCCTACCCATAAAGAGGTATCTGCAAAAGACTTGGCATTACTATGGTGGACTCAGATGATGAATACTGCTGGGTTCCCCAAAGCCATAATCTCTGACAGAGATCCTAAATTTAATTCAGAGTTCTGGACATCTTTGATGGAAGTATCAGGTTGTCAATTAAAATTGTCTACAGCACACCATCCACAAACTGATGGGCTGGCTGAGAGGATGATACAAACTCTAGAAGACATGATCAGAAGATATTATGCCTTTGGATTAGAATACAAAGACAATGAGAAATTCACACATGACTGGGTAACATTAATTCCTGGCCTTGAATTTGCTTATAACAGCACAACTCATTCTGTAACAGAGAAGAAACCATTTGAACTCTGGCTGGGATACGTACCAAATACCCCAGTAAATCATTTAAATAATTTACCAAGGTTGGATATACACCCTGGCACTAAATCCTTTATTCATATGCAACAAATGTGTAGAAAGCATGCAGAAGAATGCATCCAAAAAGCATTTGAATATGAAAAGAAAAGGTGGGACAAATCTCATAAAGAATTTGAATTCAAAAAGGGAGATGAAGTCCTCATATCAACACTACATTTTAACTTACAAGGTAATGTTAAATTAAAGGATCCCTTTGTAGGACCTTTTGTAGTAAGTAAAATGGTTGGGAATAATGCAGGGGAAGTCATATTATATGCTCCATATGATAGGAAACATCCAGTTTTCCCTATCTCATTATTGAAACCTTACCATGCAAATGATCCTGACTTATTTCCAAAAAGAAGGGGAAGGCCTAAAAAGCAACCTGAAGAAATTGTGGAAAAAGCAGAGATTGAAAAAATACTCAAGAAAAGAATCCTTACTAAAGAAAAAGGAACTGAGTATTTACTAAGATTTAAAGGGAAATCAAATGAATTTGATAAATGGATACCTGAAAAAGAAATTTCTAATTTATCCACCCTTCTTAAGAAATTTAAACAGAAATAAACTTCTTTTCAACCAGCTGAGGGGTTAAAAAACCAGTACTCATAATATTTTATTATGTTTTATTTCTTTAAAGTATAATCTTTAATGCTACAGAATTAATCTGAATACCTGAAAATTACAAATTAATAAAAAAAATGTATAACTTATCATTTTTTTTATTGTTTTTTTTGGGTGGGCAAGTGTCAGCCTGTATATCTCCAGGACTGAGTAAAAAGTGATTATAAGTTATGTTAAACACATGAACTATACATGGGAACAATAAATAAGAGTACACAAATAGTATACATAAGTAAAACTATGATAATACACAAAAAATGCCATTATAACACCTTATATACACGCATATATCCACCTTTTATAGGTCTTATGTACTTAATATTAAGTTGGAATATGCTAGGGTAATCTTAAGAGCCTTAATTATAAGGCTACATAATTTTTAAGTACACTTAAAGCTGTTATATTCATTGTTTTATGCAAAAAACAAGAAATGCACTTTATTTCACTTAAAAGTTGACTATATGCGCTATAAAATTGAGAATATCAAAATCGCGCTTTGACAGATCAATTGGACTCATTTAGAACTATTGATTTGGCTATTTAAATGCATAAAAATATCACTTTTCAAATTTGGTGTTTTTTATGCCAGAAATGGCTTCTGTGTACTGGCCACATACTGCCTGCTATTTTCCCGTGTGAATAGCTTCATTTTTAGCAAAGTTAGCTTTTTCACACTATAATTACCCCACATTCTACGCCCACTGTGGGGAAACACACTAAAATAGGCAACAGGCGCTTATTTAGTGTCCTAGCTTAATTAATAATGCATTGACCTTGTTTATATGCACTAATTTCATTAATAACCTCACTCTTGGCACTTTATTTCATCACCACACTTAAATTTGCATTATTTTAGTCAAGGATTTACCCGTGCAAGCGCCTGCCAAGAACTGCATGTAGTTACCCCACATCTCACGCTCTTTTTTAAGTTTTTGGGTGGTTTCTCAGTCAATTTTGGTTATTTTTGAATGGGAATTTCACGTAGTATAATGTCAGGATTAGTCCCATTATTTCTACAGTAAATCCCCCTTATTATTAAGCTATTATTAACCTTAAAAAGTCTCCTTTAGTCTTTTATATTATTGTTTTATACGCATGTACTCTCTTTTTGTCTTTTTCTTTAATTTTTGATGGATTTCCCTTATTATTATAGTATTTTGGCAGTTGTTACTTGTCTACTTATGTCATGGGTCACTAGGGATGTTGATGGGAAGATCTATTAGTTGTTTTGAGGCTTCATTAACTGTGTATTGGATGGTATATCAAGGGATTTATTGGGGAACTCAGTGTGTATAAAAGGAGGAGGTTTTTTGGTCTTGTTTCTACATTCTTTATCATTACAATTTAACCAATATAACCAAATAAATTACAATACATATCAATTAGTACTTTTATAAGACTTTTGAGTAGTATCTGAATTATATAATCTATTTTTCTACCAACTACAAAGATTGTAAGCCATATATAAGAATAGTGAGAATTATGTTACTGAGACCTTTATATTTGATTATATTTTACAACTTAGTGGATTAAAACTACAGTATTCATATAGGACCATTAAAATCTTCTAGACAACTGACTATTCAAGCTAGTTCATGTCCCTGTACTTGACCTTAGCCTGACATTAAGTATTCCAGTTGACTTTTTGTCCTGACAATTAATAAATTATTTTATTATTTCAGTTGATTTATTTTAAATCCTGGTAATAATTTATAAACCATCTTAATTTAATTAATGAAAATTGTGGTTATTATTTCAGTTGATTTTTTGTCCTGATAAACATTATATTTTCATTATTCCAGTTAATTAAAAAATCCTGATAATTGATTATATCACCATGAGAAATCTGGGGGTGAACTGCTAGCAGTTCCCTCTATTTGAAACTATCAGGAATTTGTCAGGAAACTGTTGGGAAACCATCCTGAAACTGTCAGAAATATGTTTTTAAATCTGATGAAAAAACATTGAAAAAATAAACTGTCACAGATTAAATCCAGAACAATTCCTCCTTGAGCAGAGCTTAGGAACCACATTGAACATCAGTTAATCTCAGGTTTGGCAAAAGGTTGAACAACATCTCTTAGCATACCTTAATATTCAAATATTAAACTTGAATATATGTTGCATGTATGATATAGATGCATATGCATTTGAATTTGCATGGTGGATACTTATTGCATGTTAAAAATTGATGTGAAATGCCTATCTAAAGCGTATGCATAATGACTATGAAAAATAAATATGCATAAAAGAATATGCATAAAAATATGCATAAAAAATATGCATATTGAATATGCATAAAAATATGCATATTGAATATGCATAAAAATATGCATATTGAATATGCATAAAAATATGCATATTGAATATGCATAAAAATATGCATATTCAATATGCATGAAAAATATGCATATTGAATATGCATTAAAAATATGCATATTGAATATGCATTAAAAATATGCATATTGAATATGAAAAAAAAGGTGCATATATTTATATGAATAAAATATATTAATATGCATATAAATCTGTATAATGAATATGCATATGCATATCCATAAATATGCATAATGAATGAAAAATGCAAAAAAATGATGCATAACAAGTATATTTTATGCATAAATAGAAATATGCAATATGAATTCATATTGCATACAGATAACACTGGCAAACCAACTTGACCAAAACTCATACTAAATTTTCATTCTGGACTAAAAGTATGAGGGAAGGAAGAAAAACAGTCCGACGTTAGAAAAATGCTACATGCACTCATTTTGTAGCAGAGCAAATGAGAAGTGCTGAATTATGGTTGGTGCCCATAATTTAGAATGATATCATAATTTTATTTAATTGTTTTCAATATTGAAAAGACTTTAGGTCGGTTGGTATGGATCTAGCTGTGCCAGGGTCTAATCTGATTATTTTAACAATTTTTTAATAATTAATGGGTTTTAATACAAAAACAGGTTGTATTTTTTAAGGGATATCGGATATGATAAGGTCTTTTGTAAAAAAAACTTATATTGTTCAAAAATATTCCTGAATCAGATGTGGGATAATCACTACAAAAAATTGTAGCACTGTGGGCAATGAAATATATGCACAAGCAGTAAAGAAAGGACTGAGTGAACCCTTTTTGTGCAGTGGGAATCATTAGAGTGGAATTGTGGATGAAAAATATAATTCATTATTACCATTTTATTTAATCAAAAAATTTATAATATTAAAAAGAACTATTGATTAATTGGTATTTGACCTTTGTGCCTAACTCATATTTATCATTTGATTGATTTTTTGTCACCATTATGTTATTAATATTATAAGCATAGCAAAAACTTGCGTGCCCAACGCATACCGGGTGATGTTACACCTTTTATAATATTATTAAATAAAGGTAAAAAAAATATGAAAATGATTTGTTTTACAAAAAATAAATTGATATCCAAAAGCAATATGAGGGATAAAAAGGTAAAATTAAAGGGATCAAATATGAAATAAAAAATTAAAGTAAAATTCCTGCCATCAAGATCAAGTAGACATGATGGGGTGAACGCCCACCAGTGGCACTAAACTTGGACTATAATTTCTTTTTTGTAAAAATAAAAAAAAATCCACTTGAGCTTTACCAAAACTTCAGGATGACAATTTTGCCATATCAAACAACTTCTAGTGCAATTATTGAAGAAAAATTCATTTTCATTGCAATAGAGAGAATTGATCACATCAGACTGCATGTGACAAAAAGTGTCCAGCACAAGTTTGGCCAAACTTGTGCTGGACACTTTTATGATGGAGAGTAGCTAGGGTGGAATTTTTCTTCAGTTCATCTGGTATTTCTTATAAACATGTCCACTGGTATTTGATCTTTGTGACTCACTCATATTTATCATTTGATTGATTTTTTGTCACCATTATGTTATTAATATTATAAGTATAGCAAAAACTTGTGTGCCCAACAAATACCGGGTGATGTTACACCTTTTATAATATTATTAAATAAAGGTAAAAAAATATGAAAATGATTTGTTTTACGAAAAATAAATTGGTATACAAAGCAATATGAGGGATAAAAAGGTAAAATTAAAGGAAGCAAATATGAACTAAAAAATAAAAATAAAATTACTGCCATCAAGAGTAAGTAGACATGTTGGGGTGAACGCTCACCAGTGGCACTAAACTTGGACTATAATTGCTTTTTTGAAAAACAAAAAAGTGCCAATCTGAGGTTTAAAAAAACTTCAGCAGAACCATTTAGCCATATCAAACAACTTCTAGTGCAATGATTGAGAGAGAATCAATCACACCAGACTGCACGTGACCAAATGTGTCCAGAACAAGTTTGGCCGAACTTGTGCTGGACACATTTATGACAGAGAGTAGCTAGGGTAGAATTTTTCTTCAGTTAATCTGGTATTTCTTATAAACATGTCCATTGGTACTTGATCTTTGTGCCTCACTCATATATATCATTTGATTAATTTATTGTCACCATTATATTATTAACATTATAAGTATAGAAAAAACTCATGTGCCAAATGCATACCAGGTGATGTTACACCTTTTATAATATTATGAAATAAAAGTAAAAAAATATGAAAATGATTAGCTTTACAATAATTTAAATAGATATTAAAAAAAAAGAGAAATAAAAAAGTAAAATTAATCTCAAAGAGATCAATTATGAAAAACAAAATACTAGTAAAATTCTTGCTCTCAAGAGCCAGTAGAAGTGTTGAAACAAATGGGAGCCATCAGGGCTAAATTTTAATAAGTGACCTTTTTTTATAAAGATAAAAAATTATACACCTGAGGTTGGGAAGAATGACAGGTGGATGATTCAGCTAAACAAAACTACTTGTAGTGAAGTTTGATAAAAAAATGTTTTTTTGTTGCCATAGAGAGAATTGATCCCATCTGACTGCACATGACCAAAAGTGTCCAGCACAAGTTTGGCTGAACTTGTGCTCAACACTTTTATGATGTAGAGTAGCTTGGGTGGAAATTTTCTTCATTTCCGTCATCTTGTATTTCTCATAAACATGTCTACTGGTATTTGATCAGTCTGTATCTTTCATATTTATCATCCGATTAATATTTTATCACCATTATATTATTAATGTTATTAGTATAGCAAAAACTTGTGTGCCAAATGCATACCATGTGAAGTTATACCTTCAATAATTTTTTAAAATAGACGTAAATAAATAGGGAAAGGATTAGTTTTACAAAAATTAAATAGAAATTTAAAAGTAAAAAGAGGAATAAAAGAGTAAAATAAAAGTCAAAGAGTTCAAATATGAAAAAAATACTAGTAAACTTCCTGCTATCAAGAGCCAGTAGAGGTGTTAAAGCAAATGGGAGCCATCAGGGCTTAATTGTAATAAGTGACCTTTTCTTTAAAGATAAAAAACCATACACCTGATATTTGGAAGAAAAGCAGGTGGATGATTCAGCTAAACCAAACTACTTCTAGTGAAATTTGATAAAAAAATTTTTTTGTTGCCATACAGAGAATTGATCCCATCTGACTGCACATGACCAAAAGTGTCCAGCACAAGTTCGGCCAAACTTGTGCTGGACACTTCTATGATTGAGAGTGGCTGGGTTAGAATTTTTCTTCAGTTCATCTGGTATTTCTTACAAACATGTCTACTGGTATTTTATGTTTGTGCCTCACTCATACATATTGTTTGATTAATTTTTTGTCTTAATTATATTATTAATTATATAAGTATAGCAAAAAATCGTGTGCCAAATGCATACTGAGTGATGTTACACCTTTTATAATATTATTAAATAAATGTATAAAAATATTAAAATAATTTATTTTCAAAATTATTAATTGATATCCAAAAGCAATATGAGGAATAAAAAATTAAGTTAAAGGGATCAAAGATGAAAAAAGAAATCCAAGTATTATTCCTAATATCAAAGGTCAGTCAAGATGTTGAAGCAAATGAGAGCCATCAGGGATAAATTGTACTAAATTGACTGTTTTTTAAAGATAAAAAATTGTGTACCTGTGGTTTTGATGAACTCTAGGTGGATAATTCAGCTATATCAAACTACATCTACTGAATTTTCTTATCAAATAATTTTTTTCATTGCCATAGAGAGAATTGATCCCATCTGACTGCACCTGACCAAACGTGTCCAGCACAAGTTTGGCCGAACTTGTGCTGGACACTTTTATGATGGAGAGTAGCTAGGGTGCAGGTCTTCTTCAGTGCAACTGTTATTTTTTTAAAACATGTCAACTGGTATTTGATCTTTCTGTGTTATTCATATTTTATTATCTAATTAGTTTTTTGTCATTAAAATATTATTAATTTTATTAGTATAGAAAAAATTTGTGCTCCAAATGCATGACATGTTATACTACACCTGTCAGCCAGGCTATTCCAGGAGTCCAGTAAATGATATATAAATTATAAAACCTTAAAGAGTGGGTAAAACTTGTATTTAATGAATATAACTTAATATTTTATTACATAATGAAATTATATAAGAATTTTATTATATACAAATGTTACATTAAATTTATTGGTTATATATATTTTTATATACAATTAAATTGAGCATAATATAATATATTCTAAAAATAATGGCGCATTTTTATATATTTAATAATTATAAATTTATATTTGATTAATTAAAAAACATATATTATAATTACAAGTGTAAATTTGATTTATAATATATTTAAATTAATTACTTAAATTTATATATTAACTAATACCTCTCATATGACACTAAACAATTATTAAGGACGCTTCTTTTGACCCTTAATTGTGTTAGAAAAAACAAATAAATTAATTTGAACTAAATTGAGATTAATTGATTGTTTTGTTGCGTCAAATTATTTTTTGTTTCACTTAAAATGTTCTCTAATCAGGATGGACCATCTGTTGGGAATTATATTTCTCATAGTTCCTATGTTTCCACTCTTGTTTAGTTATTTACTATTGTCACTTACTGATTTGGGGATTAATGGCGGGGAAATTGGATTCTTAATTGGGTTTTTAATTAATTGTTTCATGTTTTTCTCTATCACCACAGAAAAAATGGGGGGGTATTGCTAGCAATACCCCTTGCTTGAGCTCCGTTGAGCCACAAATCTATGCTTGAATTATGCACACATCATCACCATGTAGGAAATTGTTTGGCCTTACATTTAGTCAGAGATTTGTCACAGATTGAGCTCAAGATGAACCTACATTGATCACCGTTTGATCTTGTAAAATCCTAATTTGATCATCAGTTAAGCTCCCTTTGATCTCACTTTGATCTAACATAAGCTTTTGCATATCCAATATGTCAACTATTCACTTTCAAAAAGATTCATAATGAATTTCACATGGAATATTAGAAACGAAACCAGTAATTTTGAGTAAATGTCTCATCAAAATGATTAATCTACAACAAAATACCATCAAAATTCAATCTGATTACTGAAAACTTTTGTTAAAATGACTAATAGATATTTAAATTGGAAAATAATATTCCATTTCTCAATTTCAAATTCAAAATATAAATCCTCGTTTGAAATGTGAATTTTGTAGATTCCTTGCCTTCCTATATTATGAGTAATATTTGAGGTATTTTACACCTTTGTAAATATGGTGTTGTGCTCCTAGAAATTATCTCTGTTTCAATTCAACTTTATTGAAGCTTGAGTCCAGAATGATAAATATTTTATAACTATTTTGAGAAAAAAGTCACTAGTAATGAATTTAGCCTTTTATCTGTCCTTTATTAAACCTCACTTAATCCTACTTAAATCCAAATTGACCCACAAAAACCTTATTTGGGATATTTTTTAGCCCAGGATGATTCAAGATTGGAGCAAAATATTATTTTAAATATCCAATATGCCTATTGATTAAATTTCTTCAAGCTTACTTTAAATTCACATTAACATTAACTTTCACAGGAAATATTAAACACAAATCTTGAAAATATAGTATTTAAAATCATAATAAATATAATATAATATGCTTACAACAAAATTTTCTTTCTGGATTAATTGAAACGAAAAATTGTTCATTTGTGAAAATAGAAAAAATACTATCCATCCTGAATTTAGAATTCATTTTTAAAAATTTAATGCCCCCTCACTTTCAAGTTTATCATGTATTTCGAAAATTATATTTTTAATAATTTTGTGAATAGTACACCTGAGATATAAACTTGGGGATATCAAAAACTAAAACATCAGCAAATTGAAATGTTTTTTATTGTTATGAATGGAAATAATGATTGAAAAACACCATTAGAGCAAGTTTGATTTTGAATAATAGGCATACTTTCTCATGTAAATTTCAATAAAAATAATTTTTATTCTTACTTAAGTTGCGGTGGATACATTTGAGCTCAAAAAGAATTAAAATTGATAAAATAAGACTTCTATAGTTCATATTCAAAAATGAAATCACCCTTCATTATCTACCTGTAAACTATTTTAAATTGAATAATTTCAAAGTCAGTATATACTGATGTTATTTTTTCTTCTAAAAAATTTATTATATAGATTAATAGTCATAAACAGTTGACATAGATGTTAAATTTATATAAGCAATCTTTAATTCATAAAATGATAAAACTATCTTTTATGTAAAAAGTGATGAAGGAAAAAAATATTATTAAATTTTTGATGCACTATCAATAAAATTGAAGATAGAGCATATCAAAAGTTTAAACTTAATTTCAATTTTGATATCATCATTTTATTTTATTTTACTTGAGTAGAAAACAGATTTTAAATCTCAATATAATTTTAAATCCCATTAGTTTGTAGATTTCAACATTTGAAACTATGAAATAAATATTTATGAAAGAATTTTACAATATTTGCCCTTCTAAAAACTCATAAATCCAACTTCAAATCTTCTAACCTTCACAAGTAACCACAATGCATTCTGAAAATACTCTATATTTAAATAATTAAAGGTAAATAAAATTATGTTTTTATTCTTTATTTCAATTTTTGATAAATAATATATATATATACATATATATATATATATAATTTCTTAAAAAGTCTAAGAGGGAACTTAATAGTGGTTTTGGCATTAGATATATAGATTCAACTTTCAAAAAATTTGTTTGGAATAAATTACAAAGACAAAAAGGATATATTTTGATGAAAGAATACTGATTTAGGTTCTCTTAAAATATTATTAACCATTTTTATGGAATATTAATCCATGGTTATCATTCTTTATGATATTATCATAGAATTTTTTCCTTTTTTAATATAATGATTTTCTATTGTGTGGTATGTAGGCTAAGATAAGTTTAAAAGATTTATTGAAGATATATATACCAGAAACAGTATAATCTGTAGATTTATAACTATAACTTACTTTTCTGATGTTTTACATCATTGATAAGTAGCTCATGCATTACACAAGTAAATAATTATAGTCTCTGGAAATAATTCCTTGTGAATTTCAATTTTTTTGTTATTCTTAAAATCATTACTCAAATAAACTAAAATTTCTTCAAATATTGATTGAAAGAAGGAGTTACAAAATCTTATTTTGTAGTTATAAAAGTTTGAGTTATTTTTCATATTATCAAGTATAATGAACATTTGTAAATTTTAACTTGAAAACTAGTGATCATAGCAAAGTAATACTGGAAGAATCAGATAAAAAGGGTGGAATAAAGTCATAGCACAACAGGAAATGATACAAAATTGTTGATTTTTATCTCATAAAATTCAACTTATTTTTAACATATTTTACCACCTTTAGATAATGTTTAGTGGATTTTAACATTATTATAACAAGCAAACTTAACAATGTTTTGATTTTTTTAACAAAAATAAATATTGTTAGATCATTTTTTTAAAAAATATGACTTATTTTTATGCTTTATCTACAATAGTTAGTAGTTTTTTTTGCAGAAATTACTTGTTTTGATATTCTATTTTTGAATTTTTTAAGAGACTTCATTGCATTAAAGTTTTGTAATAATTTTTCATTAAAGCATCATATTTTAAATCTAGAGAATTGGTTTTGAAATAATATATATTTTCATGTGAATTGACTCATTATTTTTGGATTGATAAATTATGTTAAAATTGGGATTGCTTATTTCTAGTGAGTGTACATCATAGTTTGTTTTCAAATCAAAGATTAATAAATGGTGAAATTTGGTAAAACTCTAAATATCTTTTAAACCTTTTTGATTTAAATAATGTTTAATGTTATGTAATCATTCTATAAGTAGAACACAGTTAAAATCTGATAATGGTACATTGCTTTCAATTTCTAATACTAAAATTCTATTCTACTTGAAACAATGTAAACTAAAGCTTGGTATCTCATAAGAAACTCACAATTTTCAAAAATCATATTTCCAACTTTTTAAACATGATACACATTAAAATATATTTTTAGAATAATTTCCTAATTAGTTTCAAATACTAGAAAATAATGACCTCAATTTATTTTAATACTTAAACCATTCTGATGAGTGAATTTCACAATCCTCTAAGTAACATATGGTTACCATTTATACACATATGCATGATTTCTCCTTTTGTTTAATTTTAGCTGAATCTAAAAAGTAAAATCACATGTTGAATATCATCTATAGATAAACTTCTTATATTAGAAGCTAATATTTCATATGAGAAATTTGTTATTGAGTTTGGGAAACATTAATAAGTGTTGGGTATTATAATTGAGCCATTTATTCAAGTAAATAAAAAAGGATGACGTTCTAAATATTTCATATATATATATATATATATATATATATATAATAAAAATTAATTATATAGTAGCATTTAACCATGTTTTTATACTAATGTCATATAAAAAAAGGGATTGAACTAAAACTTTCAGTAAAGAAAATAAAAATAAGATAAGTTAATATTCTTGTTTATATTCTCATATTTTTGAAATGGCTTACTTAAGGGAGAAAATTATTTGGTTTTAGAGTACAAGAATTTCTAGATAAAAATCTTCACAATATAGTTTGACCCTCTAAAAAAGAAAATTCCTTAAATTTTACTATCACATTTTATATATTTGTTAAGTAATAGAAAATGGAGTTGTGTCTTTGACAATGAAGCTTTAGAAAATGAAATAAATGATTTAAATTTATAATATAATTTTTGAAACAATAAATCATGTATTCAAAAAAAATTATATATCTTACAATCAAGATAACAGTATTAATTAAGCAACTCTAACAACTTTGGAAAGAAACAAGAAAAAAATAATTAGTAAAATGCATAAGTTATTTTTAGAATTTAAGGAAACTTAATAGCTCTACCTGTAAACTAGCCTTAAAGCAGGTTTGGATTTAACATGTGGAAATTCATACATAGTACCCTTCCATCATTAGAGCAGAATAAAATTTATGTAGTTTTATTTTTTTAATTTATAATAGTATTTTTATTTTTGGCTTTTTCATTAGTATAACTATATATTTTTTAACTTTTTTGTTTTTCATAACATAAGTTCAAAGCTGCACATCACTACTTCAAGATGAAACTCCATATAATGTAATCAATGAATGATATATTATAATGAATTTTACTAGAGACTTTTCAAAAATGGTGATTAAGAATACTTATTATAATTTTTTAAATTTTTATTATTATTCTATCTCTTGAAAGGAGATGGCCATATCTCAATTTAATTAGTTTTTCCTCAGAAAAATTTATTCTTGATCTAAATAAAATTGCATCACTATTAACTAGATGTTATTATACAATTTTAACAATTTTTTTATCTGAACATAGTTGAAAGTATGTATAAATTAAAGTGTTTCCACATAGTCTTACTATTATCCCACCATTATTTTCACATTTAGATTTCATTATAACTGTAAAATAAGTTTTTCAATAATTTTAATAATACCTTAATATTTAATAATTTAGTTACATAGTAGATTTTTTATCCTTTTTTTTTATGAGGCTTATTATATAAACACTACTTTTAGATTTTATCCATTTTGATGTCTGATAATTTAAATTTTCATTTAACTACCCAAATTATATCAAAAAAAATTCAAAAGTATATTTTTTTAATGTACTCTTTTTGATAAACTTATCATTTCTTATAGGTTATTCTTCAACTATTTATTGTAATTAACTACCCACTCATTTATGGTCTGTTATTGTTGTTCATTACATACAGACAAAATAAGGATACTCTCATATTATATTGGAGTTTTAAATTAAAAAGTAAATACTAGTGGCTGGTATTAAATATGAAGTTGTTATAACTAAGTTGAACATTAATTAATTATTAAATGGCATTTTATATTACAAATTTTATTGAATGTATATAAAAATAACACTCAAGAAATATATATAAGATATATATATAACCATTGTATATCAAAAATGAAGTACTTATCAACATGGTCTTTTTAAATGATTTTCAAATTTACTTAAAGAGACATTAATATTACCAATTCAAATTTTATATCAAATACAACAATATTATTATTTCATTTTTAATTATTTTACAAAAAATTTGAGTTTCAAAGTAATTTAATTCAGTATTTAATGAATGTTTTTGAAAAATATTTTTAAAAATAGAAATAACCCCTCACAAAAAAAAATATAATTTTTTTTACTTACAATTTGCACCATATTTCTACCCTTAAAATATTTGTATTCTTCTAACAAAAATATTTTTTAAATAAATTTAAAATTTTTTTCATTATTCAATTACAAAATGTCAAATTTATAATTTATTTTACCTTACTAAAAAATTTAGCTGAAAATTTAATTTTGTATTTCCAAAAAATAAACTTAAATGTCAAAAATTAAAAAAACAAAATTATAAATATAATTATGAGAAAGAGGTAGATTAAATTTATAATATTCATATAAAAAAAATTCATATATTTTATGGTGTTTGAATTTTAAATTTAATGTATTAAAAATTAATTATTAAATAACCAAGCCAAATGAAATTGGCTTGGATTTTTGGTATCACTAGAACTTATTTTTTTTCTTTTACTCACATTTTAATTTTTAATTTTTTTTTTTTTCTACATTTCTCATTTTTTTTTTTATGATTTTTAATGTTTTTAAGACCGAAGTTGCTTTCAAACAACTTCGGTCTAACGTTTCTCTCACTTTCCCACCAGATTGCACCTGGTAGGGAAAGTCGCTTCCATTTTAGAGACCAAAGTCCCTTGCAGGGACTTTGGTTTCTCTGTGTGCATTGCACAGCCAGAAAAAAACTGGCTGTGCAATGCACTGCATGCAGCACATGCAACACGCATTGCTGCTGCAAGTAATGCGCATTGCATGCAGCAGAAATGCGCGTTGCATGCAGCAGCAATGCAGGCTGCATGCAACGCGCGTTTCTGCTGCATGCAGCGCGCATTGCACATGCTGCGCATATCTCATGCAGCTGACTTGATATCAGCTGCATGAAATATGGTAGCGATTGTGCAACGCGCGTTGCACACTGCTTTGGCCACCTCCCAGCCTAGTAAATTAGCTGGGAGGGTGGCAAACATTACAGCAAGCAATCGAAGTCGCTTTTAGCAACTTCGATTGCTAGAAAGAGACACTTCCAGCCAGGGGAAACCTGGCTGGAAGTACTAAATTGCAATGTAAGGGACCCAAGCCAATTTCAAAGGCTTGGGTCATAAATTAAGGTTTCTAAAAAGCAGCCAGTATAAATCTGGCTGCAATAAAAAGTAAATTTTTTAAATAAAATACATAAAAAAATAAAAATTTGTTCAAATAAAATATACAACACTCTTTCGCCAGTAAGAAACAGCCTTCCATTGTTACACATAGAAACAAAATCAAATGTTTCTTTCATCAACATTGGCCATCTTTCAATATTTTGAACCAAGTAAGATCAGGAAAAAGGTCACGGCAAAAAAATTGCATAATTAAAAGTCTCCCAATTTAATATGGTGCGGAGGTTCATATTTTAGAAATAGGTGGTGCACATTATAGTTTCCTTTAAAAAAATTCAAAAATGAATTAATTTTGGCGCAATGTAAATTTAAATGTGATGAGTGTATGTTTTTTAGCTACGTGAAACATGGTAGCTAGAATTATGTGGCGTCAATTTTTTTTAGATGTGAAATTCAGTGTTCCACAAATGTGCATCTGTACAACATGCAGCCAAGTAAATTCTAGCTGGAATTAGTATATGCATAGGAAAAAATGATCATGCTGTGTAAAGTGCCTTGGCAACATCATTCTTGGAATTTAGATGAAGTTTATCATATGACTTGGAGAGCTGCATTTTTTTGAAAATGTGATCAGTGAAAATCCATGATATATACATCTGTTTGCCACCCAATTTATTTTTCCTTTCTCTTTCTCACTTACCTTTTTCAAAAATTATCAATCATATTTTTGCTTTATCATTTTGAATTATTGGTACTATTTTCTTGACCTTATCTGATTACCGGTAAGCAAATTTTTCTTGCTATTGCATTTCATATCATTTTGGTTTGTTACACTTTTTTACACTTTTGACAAGTTAATCTAATGATTCTAATTCTGAATTTATTTTTATGGTATCTTTTACTGTACCCTTTCGATTCATTATAAAAAAATTCTTTTTCAGTTAACTTAAAGTTTTTTTATTTGTTTGTCAATTTACTTTTCTTTATTCCTTATCAAAAATGTTCAATTTATTTATCTAACCATTTATTTTTTAAAACAGTGATTATAAAATAAACTTTATAATTAATTTTGATCAATCAGCTACAAATGGAAGAAGATTTTATAGACATGTAAGTTAATGTTTTGGTTATCATTTTTCTATATTTCTTTAATACTTTCTCAACCATTATATTATTAATATGAAAAGTAAAACATCATCTCGTACTTGCTGAAAGCATACAGGATAATGTTTTGCTTTTCATAATAATAATTAGATTGTTTGTACTTTACCTTTAATTTATTGATTTTTAAGTTGTTTCAAAGTCTCGTACTTGCTGAAAGCATACAGGACAATGCTACAATTTAAAAATTAATAATTTATTGAAGTATAACTTTCTAAGTCAATATATTGATCAGAGCAAGATTTTTCATTTTATATATGTGGATATCATAATTCCGTAAATTTTTTAATATTACTAGTGTATTGGAGTTATACTTTCATTATATTATTAATATTAAGTGTAGAGCCAAATCTCGTACTTGCTGAATGCATACAGGATAAAGCTATACTCTTTATATGTATAATTTAATAAAGTATACCTTTGAAACGCTTTCTTAATATTTGAAATAAAGAAAAAGTATATAAATTTACTAATATGTAGATATGCTAACTTTTGTATTTCTAATATTGAAGATATGATAAAGTTAAAGGTATCATTGACTGATAATTGAAATTATGTTACTATTTTCTAATTTTTGATTTTTTTCTATTTTAAATCAAAATTGAATTCTCTTAGGATTGAACCATCAATGAGTAACGATTTGAAAAAAAAAAACGGCCAGGGAAGAACTCTAACAATAGGTGGGCGAAAGACATTGCTACTGGAATGAAACTTGTAAACGCTCTTGGAATGGATACAAACGGGAAGAAGCCACATTTCTATGCACGATCTTATGCAAATAATATGACAGATTGCAATAATTATTACAATTTTTTTCCTGGATGTAGTATTTATAAACCAAAAGGTGTCTTAATACCTAATGTTCTTGTGCAGACTTTTGAAATTCATGAGCTCAAAGAACTAGATATGTTAGAAGCTACGGTGCGATGCATTAAGGATCTTTCTTACTGCGAACATGAAATTAAAAATAATGGTTATCATCAAAGAGCTGGTGGTTTTGGAAAAATGTTTGGTGGTGGCTTTATTTTAGATAGAAAGAAATCTTTACATATTCGTAAGTATCACTTTTTTTAATTTAAATACTGAATTTTTGAATGCTTTTCCTTGCAGATGAATACACTGATGATATTGTAAAAACGGATGAATATAAAAAACGAATGAAGAGGATTGCAATGTACTTTGAATATTTTTTTAAAAAAATATCATATGTAAAGTACAATGAGGCAACTAATCTTTGCGCAAAACTTGGTATTCCTGGATTTTCAAAAGTTTCTAGTGAAGAAGACGGTGTACCGTTTGCTAGTAATTTAACTTGGACATCTGGAGGGAATGGTAATGGGTTCTCTAATGAGGTTCATCTCGATAAGGATGCAAGTGAGTATACTTTAGGAATATTTTTTCCTAAAGATACAGAAAAAAACACCATTCATATGAAGTATGATAAGACCCAACCACGACAAATAGGTGGAGAACTTATGTTTCCCGAAATTCGAAGTAAAATCAACTTTGAAGCAACTAATGGAATAACAGTGACATTATGGCCTGCCAATCAACTAAGGCATTTTACCTCAAGATGTCATGAAATTCCTGGCTTCACTAGGATAGGTTCTTCTATTCAAATCAGCACTAGACTTTTTCATGCTATAGAAAAGCTTAATGTTTTTGATATTGATATTTCAGAATACTTAGAAATTAAAACAGAAAAATTTAGGTTAGAATATTTGATTAGTGCTTTGAGAGTTTTTTTGAAAAGAGATGACTTAATAGAGGAAGAAATAGAATCAGCAAAGTATTATTTATCTAATGTTAAGACAAATCTAAAAAATCTAGATATATAAATATTAAAAATTTATATTATATATACACAACTTAATGCAAATTTAAACATGATAAATACTGGGAGTAGCTGTAACATTTTCAGTTTTGATAATTATAGTATTATCTATTTCTTTTATTTGTGAAATAAAATAATTTTTTTTCATAATATTATAAGAAAATTTGATTTACTTTTGAGGAAATATATAAGTTGTGAAATCTTTAAATGTCATTTTTATTAAATTGGTAGCAAAGGTTCTAAAATAAAAAAAACTATAATAAAGAATTTGAAATATATTAGCCATAAAAATGTGCTTTTAATGCTACCAAATTAACTGTATAGTATTTTAGGTCAAACAGGCTTATTAATAAAAAAGGTAATAATAAAGAGTTGAAGAAAGAATTTTGAATCAATGATAGATTAAATTGTATTTTTTTAAGAATGTACTCATTTAATTATTTAAATTGTTCTACTTCTGATTAAAAATGTTACAATCAACGAAAATATTTGTAATAAATAATAGATTATATAATATTAAAGGTAAAGTAACAAAACTAGAGCAGTTATCATATTTTTATATAAACAATAAAATATTTAAGAATTTAATACAAGTATTTGAAATCATATAAGTAGATTTTAAAATCTTTGTTATTGCTGGACTTACAATAATTTTTTTTAATAATTAATTTAGAAAATCATGTCAAAGGTTACTTAATAAATTTCAAAGATGGTCACATTTTTGACGTATTTGAAGGAAAATAACTTGAATTATACAAGATATATCATATAGAAAGAACTTTATCTATTTACATGTTGGAATATTAATTTATTGAAAGGCTATGTTTAGCAAAAAAAGGTGATACTGGCTGAATGGAGCTCCAGTGATTAAGAAAATCTGCAGAAATAGCCCTAGCAATTCCCGGAGGACTTGGGGTATCAAATTTTAAAGGAAATGGATCACACTTGCCTATAAAAGGTTTTATTAATGTTAAAATATAGTTATTTAAATTTTTCCAAATTATTTCTTCCATCAAATGATTTTTTTTTTCATGTAAATTAAGAAACTTAACTTCTGATATTACCTCCAAGCAATCAGCTGCTGAAGCCAATCTATGATCTTGAGAGCTCAGAAATAAACCACGGACACCATCAACTATATAGAATGTGAAAGATTGATATCGGTGGTGGGAGTATTCAGAATTTATTTTGTTTAGTGCAGCCTTTTGTTTCTCTCTCCTTATAGTCAGTTCAGTATTTTCGTTTTTCTCACTTGATTGTTGAGCTTCACTAGTCTTGCCACTTGATATTGTTGCAGCACAATATTTTGATTTAAGAATGATAATTGACATAATTATATCAATGATAATATTGCTGATTTGAAGAAGAGTTGACATTGATATATCACGGGTTTGAAGTGCAGTGGGACCAACTTCTAAGCCATCAGAAATCGGACTCTTCAGATTTGAAAGGTGAGCTAGAAGCTGAAGACCACGTTCAATTGGACAATCTGAGTTAATGTTTTGATGTGATGGAAGCTGGCTGAATTCATGTGCGGTCAGATAAAGTGAAGATGATATAAGAGATACCCATGAAGAACGGCAGTGGTCACTTGGGATCATTAATCTCATGAGCATTCGGATAAGATTGGATTCAGGGTGATCCGTTTTCTTTGTTGAGGAAAGAATTTCAGTATTTAAACCATCAGGATCACATAAATCTTCCATTTTTTTGAAATCAATATTATCGAGTACCCATAGCTGTGAGCTATCAATCTCTAAAAAAATATTTGCTACAAAAGGAAAAAAAAAATAAGTAAAAGAACAAAAGTCAAGACTAAAAATTATGGTAACTTACATAACTCAGTAAGTTTTGAAAGCCAATCTTCTCCACAAGATTTTTCCCAATGAAAAGTAAACATTGGAATATTTGACATGGGTTCTTGGGAATAAGTAGAAGAGCGTAATTCGAGGAGAGTAACAATTTCCAACCACGACCTTAGGACCTTTGCCGTGCTGATTCTACCTTTATAAAAATTATGAATTTTACAGAATTCCTCCTGCAAATCAGATTCTTTTAGAACTGAGGGTGAATAAGTTAGAGGTTTTTTCGATATCTTGATTGGAGTTGATTTCATTGGTAGAGAAGCTTTCAAAGAGGTCAAAGTAGGTAATTTAGGAGGTGATGGGTATTGCTTCTTAGAAATGAAGGAATTCGGTGATGAGCTGTTTGAATCATCATCTTTATCAAACATATCAACATGTCTTGAAGAAGATTTTAAACTTTGCTTTTTTTGATGAACAAGCATAGCATCATATTCTGATAGTTGATCATCGCTATTTTCATTGCTCTTTTCATCATCTTCATCAGGGAGAGGGCGTTTATGGATGGAACAATCTACAGCAGGTGAGTTTCTGGTACAAAATATCAAAAGAAAGATAAAAAGTACAATATGTAAGCAATAAAAGAGATATATGATTGAATTTTAAAGATAAAAGAATAACAATAAAAAAAAAAGGAAACAAGAATATACTCATTATCAAAACCTTTGCTTTTTTTTTGAGATTTATTATTTGATACATCAGAAAATTCATTAGCAGAAGCCGGTTTAATACGTCGAACAAAAGAGGAGCCTTGGGATAATCTCTTTTTCTTGGAGCGGATAACAGGTGTTTCAAGATTTTCCTTAGAAGTTGAAGCATGAGTTGAAGCTGATGGTTCATCTGTCTCATCATCATCCCTAATGACAATGACTTCATCAGGAGGAATCATACCCTCCTCATAAGCTACAAATATATATGAAGAAAAAAAAATATTAATAATCTTATCTACTAATTTAAAAGGAGACAAAAAAGGTGATGAACATACATTTTTCAAGGCTTTTCACATATTGGAGTAATTCATTACAAGGGTTAGATAAATATGAAGGAGAAGGATTATTGTTAAGGATCTTGACAAGCTCTTCTGTTTTATCTCTAGCCAATTCAAGTAAATTGCGATACTGAACTCTCGTTATTTCCTGCCTCTCATTGCTAAGTACAGGAGGGTTAGGTGCCATGCCATGTGGCAGACATGGTGCAAGCTCAAAAGCTTCAAAGCGAGTATCAATCAGAGAGTGGGATGAAACACATTTGGGTGCTGGAAAATCAAATTTTTGAAAAAAAAAAGATATAGAACATAAGTGAAATATATAAATTAAGAGAGAGGAACATGATATACATACAAAGTGGAGGTGTAGGATTTTGTATACTAGACATATTGATTAATGAATATTAAAAAAAAGTATTCGATATCAAAAAATTATGATGTAATATGATGAATAATTATAAGAAACTCTATTCTAGAAAATTGAAGTTGATATTTTAATAGGATAAAAAATTGAATAAGATTAAAATTAAAGTGAGGATGAAAGAAACAGAAAACATAAAGAGGGGGATTTTATATTATTTGAGCTTTTTTTAACATGTATTATTCATAGTGGGGTAAACTGAGTAACATGCTAAATCACAATCTGTTTATATTGAAGCGAAATTTGATGTAGCTAACAGAAAATACTAGTAATTCTTTGGGGACTTTTAGTGTGAAAAACAAATAATAACAAATTTATATCCCATATTCAAATTGCCACGGGTAAATACAAAATTTTTTAAATTAGAATTTACTCCTAAACAATGGAGATACACTTAATTAGTATATTATATGAAAAAAAAGGATAATCCTTTATGAATATTTGTTAAATTTAATTTCAGATGACAATGCGAGATTCACATATATACTGATATGCCTCATCAAACAAGAAATGAATTATAAATATAAAATTGGTAACATTAGAATTTAAGATAAGAATTTGTTTTTTAAGTGACAGGAGGAGTGTCAGGCTAGGGTGTGGGCACCGTGACCAAACCTTTGATAAACTTGGATACAACTAAGGGAAAAAAAAATTGAATAGTTTTATTTTGCAATATATCTTAGTCTGCACAAGATATTGCATTGTTGTCCCTAACTATACCAAAATTGTTACTTTTCAAAAGTTATAGGACTACTAAGTTGATAAAATATTATTATGAATCACCCAATGAAATACCTTAAGCAACATTCAAAATTATTAAAATATTAATATTCAATTTGAGATTTGGATTAGCTAATTTTTCACAACTTACCACAGTTTTGATTAATATAATAAAACTTGAAAAAAATTGTTGAGATAACCTAGAAATGGGTGCAAGAAAATGATGAAACATATGACTTGAAACTTAACTCATACACTATTGATAAACTTCATGGATCCTGATTAATTTCTATCGAAATTAATTTTGAGACTAGCATATTGAATTTTAGCTATGACCAAGTACTGTAAGTGCCATGGTTTGTATTCAATATATTGGTGTTGAAATTAATTTTGATAGGAATCAACAAGTATCAGATGGCACCATGCATGAAACACTGACAGAAACCATCAAATTTATGAGGCAATGAACCTCATAATTTCGATCGAAATTAATATAGACCCCTGCATATTGAATACAAGCCATTTCACATGGACTACACAGACATAGATAAAATTCAACATGCATGGCTTAATATTAATTTTGATCGAAATTAACCAAGGCATTAAAACATCAATTTTTATATGGTGTACTTGATCAAACCAGTTTATCTAACTGCTTAGCTTACCTATACTTATAGGAATTTTATGCATAGTCCATGTCCATATTAATTTCGATCGAAATTAATGTTGACTAATACATAATGAATACATGCTATGCCACTTACACTTTCCAGGCATAGCTACCATTAAATATGCCAGTATCAAAAATTAATTTCGATCGAAATTAATGAGCATGATAATCATGAATTTCTGGAGTCAACTGCTTATTTTTATGCATGGTGCCTTGCCAACATTAATTTCGATCGAAATTACTTTTGATACTGGCATATTGCATGTATATATGCCTGGAAAGTGTAAGTGGCATAGTGTGTATTCATTATGTATTGGTCAACATTAATTTCAATAGAATTTAATATTGACATTTTCATATTGAACCCAAACCAGCAAACGACCCAAAAAATTCTTCATAAAACTGCTCATTAATTTCGATCGAAATTAGTGAGCACCATATACATATTGAATGGTAGTTATATCTGGTGTGTGTAAGTTGTAAAGCTTGTGTTCAATGTTTATTGGTCAACATTAATTTTGATCAAAATTAATGAGCATTTTGATCATGAACTTTTTCAGTCAGTTAGTTGTTTCAATGCATAATGGCATTCCAACATTAATTTTGATCAAAATTAATGTTGAAATGATATAATGCTTTTTTGCATGACATGTAAAGGACGGCAAGTATTTTTAAGTATTGAAATTTACTATACATGTTGAGGGTAAATATAAAATTTACATATCCATATTAATTTCTATAAAAATTAATGTTGACCAATACATAATAAATAGTAAATATGCCTGGCTAGTGTAAGTGGCATAGCTTTTTTTCAATCTGCACTTGGCAACATTAATTTCGATCGAAATTAAGGTTCATGATTATCATCAATTTATTCAGTCAGTTGCTTACTGTTATGCATGGTAACATGTCAACATTAATTTTAATAAAAATTGAATTTGACATGCTACCAAGCATTTTTATGTAAGATGAAAAGTAGGGCACTCTATTGTTAAGTAAACACATTACAATGCATATTGAGCATGTAAATATCATTTACACATTAATATTAATTTCAATCAAAATTAATGTTGACCAATAAACATTGAACACAAGCTTTACAACTTACACACACCAGATATAACTACCATTCAATATGTATATGGTGCTCACTAATTTCGATCGAAATTAATGAGCAGTTTTATGAAGAATTTTTTGGGTCGTTTGCTGGTTTGGGTTCAATATGAAAATGTCAATATTAAATTCTATTGAAATTAATGTTGACCAATACGTAATGAATACACACTATGCCACTTACACTTTCCAGGAATAGACACCATGCAATATGCCAGTATCAAAAGTAATTTCGATCGAAATTAATGTTGGCAAGGCACCATGCATAAAAATAAGCAGTTGACTCCAGAAATTCATGATTATCATGCTCATTAATTTCGATCGAAATTAATTTTTGATACTGGCATATTTAATGGTAGCAATGCCTGGCAAGTATAAGTGGCATAGCGTGTATTCACTATGTATTGGTCAACATTAAATTCGATTGAAATTAATATGGATACATAAATGTGACATAAAGAGGTATGGACCATCAATTTGTTGAAAATACATTTTTATATCTCATACATTATTTGTTTTTCTTAAATAAAATGTTACTCTCTCTCAATATCACTTTATAACATTTACCAAGCTGCTTTGAAAAAAAACAGAATACATAAAATTCAATATAAGATAGCTATATTACACAGAAGATCACCGTTATACCTAAGTTATGATGATGTTGATGCTCTATTAATTGATTCCCGAATCTTTACCAGATCAATATCAGCTCCAACCCCAAGTGACTCACGTTCATTCACAGATAATCCTTGCAAAAATGTTGCTGAATAGCAATTCTTGGGGAGGTATTTGGGAACATTGAATATACCATTTTGTGCAACTGTCCTTTCTGATGACCGTGAATATGTTTTTAATGTTGATTTTTTTTGAGCTGGTGTATGGGCTAAGTCCTTTGTCATCTTATCCATTTTTTTAAACAAATCATTGAGTTCAGGATTTCGCCATCCAGGAATAGCTCGGATAGGTGCAGTTGGGGCTGGTGCTGGGCCTTCCTCGATATCAGAGATGCACCTAGTATCATGAAAAAGCACAACAAAACCTGGCACATCACTGCAGAGATCTCTTGCTAACTTGTAGCGTGCACTAGCAATCTGAATTCCAACTAAATCAGCTTCATAATAACAAAAAGCAAAGTAAAATTAAAAACTTACCTTGGTCCGATAACGTTTTACTTGTGCCCTTGCCCTCTTTTCAATCTTTTCTCTTGCTACCCTTTCCTCTTCTTGCCCAAACAACCTTATCATCTCCTTCCCCTTATTAACTACCCATTTCTCAATAACACATTGAGTGAACTGAAGCTTTGACTGATCAATTGTATTCAAGGTGGTGAGCCATCTGGTACAGTGGTCGCATACTATGCTTCCCATGACTTGATTCCAAGTTGATTCTGAAAAATCACGGCAAGTCCAATCAAACGTGAATTTCCGAAAACCTTTTTCTTGCAATTCACGCTCTAAGTTTCTTTTGACAGAAAGTGGGATCGGTGCTCCTCCTTTTAGTCCTCGAGGCTCAGGTGCTGGAAAAAATTCGGGTAGTCGAATTTTGGATCGCAAGAAGGCTATAGAATTGGTTATCAGAAATTGTCGATCAGCTGCAGAATTGGCACGGTTAGAAGATTGGACTTGGGTTAGGACAGTTTGAATGGTTTTTAGTTTGAATTGGCTCCAATCTTTCCAATTTTCAATCTCCAAAGGTGTTGGGCTCGCAGGATATTTTGATATTTGTGTTGGTCCCCCAAGACAATACTTCAGAAAGTGGTAAATATTTCTATTTAGACTGTCCGAGCTCCTGGGAACATCATTCCTTCTAACTAAGCCTCTTACAGCCCTTAACCCCCGTTCTCGCTCATGAGACTCTGCTGAATTGAGTCTGTGGTAATCACTGATACCCATAATGATTGAGGGATTCACTAACAATTCAAATAAGTTAATTAAATTGGTTATTTTTCAATAAAAGAATACACTACAAATTTTACTTACCTGCTCCACTTGTGCTTGCTCCTTGGTTAGGCTGAGAAGATGATGATTGGTCTCCGAAAAATTCCCTCAATACTTCACTAGCCCAATCTCTTCCTAGCTGATCAGCTTGCTGATCAGCACTTTCAGAAGCAGAAGGATGATTGGGATTAAAATTTCTCGGTTCTGAATGAGACTCTTGGCCTGGATTGGGATTAGGTGGTGGGTTAGGATTAGGTGGTACAGATTGAGATGCATCTGGAGGTGGATCAGCAGAGGGTGGTGGAGGAGTATTTCCAGTATTAGTATGTTGAGGCGGAAAACAATCAGAATCGGTTGGGTCAACAGACATCCCTTCAAAATTATCATCCATAATGAACTGTAATAAAATAAAATAAAATAAAAATAATCAGTTGTTAAAATTTATACCTATCAAAGCTAAAGTAAAAAAAGATACTATGTATATAGTCTTGTAAACGTGTATGTTCTCTTGTCGAAAAATAAAGTGAATAATATATAGCTATCAGCTAAAGTTGGAAGGTCAAACTATTTATAGTAGATGAATGAGCAAGAAGATCATTCATTAAGTAAAAATTTTATCATATTTCTCATTATCATGATTTTATTTCTTTCATTCTTACATTTAAGATAAAAATGACTCATTGAAAGCATGGGTTCTCTCGCAATAAAAGCAACCAAAGTAATTGTTCACTGGTTTATGATAAGGTAAGTTGGATGCATTGCATTTTTTAATCGAGCATTGAATTATTTCTTTCACCATTTACAAATATCACCAATCCTACAAATTTCCCGAATCCCAAATTAACACAAAGATGTTAGTCAACAGAAAATAAATTTGATTAATTTTTTCACTCACTACTGTCTGCAGTCCAATGGCAGTGACAACCTCGTCTTTGATTCCAAACATTCCTTTTTTGTGCTCGACAGTAGCTGCATGTCCAATTATTGCATCTTTCTTAATCACAATTTGAGTTGCTTTGGCTACTCTTACTAACCGACAATGCACTTGTGGGAAAAGCTCATAGGGATCCTTTGATGTTTCTTCTGGACGGAGCTCTTTGAAAGGACTTACTATTAAATATATTTGATCAATCTCTTCCTTTGATCTGAAAAGATCATCAATTTGCCCAAACTGGCTATCTTTTCCATAGTAGAATTCAATTGTTGAATTAGCAATGTGTCGATGGTAACTAGTAAACCTCTTTCCATGTATCAATATGCTTGCTACATTTTCAACTACCCGATCCCCACTTTTCTCCGATGGTGTCAAAGCCCGTCTTGAAGTTTCTTTTCCCATTCGTGCCCTTACCCATTTAGTAAATAATGCCATACTTAGATGGATCCATTTGTTTTGTTTATCAAGATCAATATGGATTTTTTTAGTCTCACATTGATCATTATCTTCAGCTTCACCAAGATCTAATACCCTAGACTTCCGATACCAATGTTTGAGCATTGTTAGCGGTATCTCTCCTGTGGTAAATATTAATAAATTAGCACAGCTGAGTTTTTAAATCATTTCTTACAAACATTACATACGTGGATGGTGATTGTTTGGAATTTCAGATAATATATGATTCACCCGCTCTCCAGACCAAGTAGCTGTACCTGATGGTGGACCAAGACGCTTTATCATTTCAGGATAATGTTGAGTGATATGCAGATTTGGCTTTGCATTAATATTCTTCCAACCCTCTTCAAGGCACTCACGATACTCTAACAGAAATTGATCTAGATCTTTAAGCTCATTAGTCTGTATATTTTTTAATGTCAAAAAATTGGTGATCGAGCATAATGTTACAAGTGACTTGAGAAGATAATATTCTCTTGGTTTATCAGCTGAGGAAGCTGAAGATTCAGATTCTTTAAATTTTTCAAACCAAAGGGGTATAAGTGACAAAGGGAAGTAGAGAGTATACAGCATGTGCCATTCTGCTGCCTTGAGGGATCCTGCCTTTTTAGATCCTACTGATTTTGGAACTCGTGTTAGCCAGGAAGGTCTTCTTACTTGATCAATCATCTTCCATACAACCTGTAGCTCTGCTGCTGTGATTCGTGGATTACTACTACCTTCATTTTCTTTCTCCTTACCTTTCCTTTTATTTTCTTCATCTCTAGCTGTCTCATTTGATGAGTGAGATCCTTCACTCTGTGATATGCTAATGCTTCTTTGCCTTAAGTTATACAATGAATTCCTACTGTCACTGCTTTGAGACTGTACTGAGGCCACATCGCTATATGGAGGAATAAATTTGGAGCTGGATGACCTACTCTGGCTTCTTGATCGATTTGTTCCCAATCCTTCATTATCTAGTCCATGATGACTTGATGACTGTCTTGAACTCGTACGTCTTTGCCGCTTGTGCTGTCTCGTGTGTCCTGTATCATCATCATCATTATTCGTGGTGCTTAAGCTACTTCTACGTTTTTTCGAATGTTTGTGCAGTGAAGTATCAGAAAAGAAATCATCATCTTCTTCTCTTACATGCCAATTTTTATCCTTTTCCAGCTTTCTTTCTAGATCTTTTGCTGCATTTTGGATTTGAAAATAGCTTAGACTGTGATCTTTTAGGTTGCCAAGCATATGTGAATGCATAACATCAATTGAGCAATATTCAGTTGGACGCCAATATTCAAGGTTATTCAGCTCACTCCATCGTACCCCATGATTTTGAACAATTGATACACGCTCCCAATGTGACTTAGAATTTTTCCACTTTGTTGCCCAGCACATATGATCCTCATGATTCCGTAATGAAAAATTTCCCACATTCTTTTCACTAATTTCATCTTTAGAGATATTACAGAAAGAGCAGAACATTTTTGCAGAGTGACTCGAAAAGCCAGCCAATTTTCGTATTGCAGGAATGTCACCTATCAAAGAGAACAATGCAACTCTTAATTTCCGGCCTCGTGGATAAAGATGTGTCTTTTCAATCAATATACCATCCCATAGAGTTTGTAGATCATTAACCAGTGGTTTTAGAAGGTGATTAAGCTGTTCACTTGTGGGTTCTGTTGGTCCGGGTATAATAGAATACAAAAAAAGATTTTCCATTTTGTATCTATCTTCTTGAGGTAGGTTCATACACACCATCATAATATTGCCTACAGACTTCTGATGACCTCCAATCCTATTGCCACCAGGCCTAAACCAGTCGACATATAAAGTAAACATTAAGTTGCCTGAAGTTATCGTATATTCATCATCATTGCTATCCAGAGCTGGAGTGGTTATGGGAAAGTTTTTCCAAATTGAACCATCACAAACATCCTTCATCAAATCACACTCTACACGTTCTGCCACAGGGGTTTTCTTCTCAATCAGAAGCTCAAATTTGAACAGTTTGATCTTTTCCTTAAGCCAGTCGATAAAAGAATGGTGATGAAATGTTTTAAGAGATAAGTATTTTACATGTTCTTGATGTTCCTCCATCAAATACAGCCTTTCATCACATTTAACTGCAATTTGTCCTGCTCCAAACATTTTTAAATAGCGCTTTGATGATCAAAGAAACGGTTGATTGCAACATAGTATAGATGGTTGAGATTCAGAGTTATACTCATAAAGAGCAAAGCATTTAGGACAGCATGTTTTAGTGAAAAATGATTGATTGAGCTTTAATCGACTAAAAACTGTATCTATCGAGCGTGGGACCAGGCGGACAATGCTATCAGAATCCAGTATTCCACTATCACCTAGAAGTTTGAGCTTCTTAATTTCTTCATCCAAAAATTGAGTACAACCTTCTTTGCTCAAATGATGAATCAGAGAAAGCTTTGCTGCCTGCCACATAATTATTTGGCTATACCGTTCCCCGAGATTTGAGTTTCTAGAGACTGTTGAAGATACTTCTGCCCCCAATAGCAACTGCCCCTATGTAATAAATCATTGAAACATCATAAAGACTTTAATTCTCACATTGAACTATAGATATACAGCTTACTGTTTCTGTGGAGCGGGAACTTCCAATGTTAAGTGGATTGTTGGAAGAAATAACCATCTGGGCCTTCCTATTTCTTTCCTCTTGATGTTTTGCATAAGAATTAGAGCTTTTGAAAGCCATACCAACTTCAAAGGACCCAGAAGAAGTTTGATACTTTCTATTGACACATCCAAGATCTTGACATTGACATACATGAAAAAATGGAGGCATTGTAATTGTGATAATTGTAGGAATAAGTTAGCTATTCGAAGTTACCGATTGAAGGTATTCCTTTTTTTGAAAGGCACTAGCTAATATAAGCTACATTTTTTTATCAAAAGAATATGATGGAATATGTGTTGAAATTATTTAAGTTTAAATGTTTAATTTTTAATCGGATAAATTATATATTAATTTAAAGTTATGCAGTCTACTTTATTTGTATTCTGTATACTCTCTGCATTTGTACAACAATGCATGCATGTTTATCAGAATATTTTCTATCATAGAAAAAATTCTGTTGTACGCACAAGCATCTTAATTATTTTTCTATCAAATGCCTTCTGAGTTATATCTAACTACCCTATAATTATTTGATTTTGATAAAAATTCTTAGTTATGGACTATAAGAAAAGTAATCCATATTTTTAACATAATTATTTAAAAAATTACCCCAAAAATCAAAGTTAAACCCAAAAATAAGTTTAATATTTTGTAAAAAACAATCACAAACATATTTCTTTCAACTTGAAAATTGGTCTGTACTAGGTAGAATTTTCTATAAAGAAAAAATCAAAAATACTCAAATAATAGATGCTACAAAAGTGTAAACCTTAAAGAATTACATAAAAGCTGAAACCTTGTATAACTTTTCATACATAAATGCGATGAAGTGACACTCTAGTCTATTTATTCAGGTTGAAAAAAATTACTCAAAAGAATATGTATTACTATCATATTGGACCAAAAATAATTTTTTGGTAATCAAAAAATGAACATAGCCTCACATTTAACAAATTATTTTTGTGGAAGAATTTTTTGAAAAGAAAAAAAAATCCGTTTCTTAAATGAGTCTGCTTTTATCACATAATCATTCTCTTTATTTTATACCATTCCTTTTGAGTTCAAGTTGCATATAAAAATATAATTTATGCATATTATAATTCCATAAAGTCGAAATATTTCTTATTCTTAATTTTTGTGATATTTCTCCTTAAATCAACTTTGATCATAAAGTTTTGGAGCTCAACAATTTATCCTTCCTCTTTGTTTAATTTAATTGAACACTTTCTTAATCTTATTATTTATGAACCCTAGTAGCTCTTACTTTCCTCATGGAAACCTGCCCACAAACACAAGAACACTTAATAGAATTTTTAATGAGACTTTGCCTCCATTCAATTCTCACTTTTGTAGATCTATACACAATTTTTGTCGTTCACTTTTGGATATGTCACCAGAATCAAATGGATGGAAACAAAACCCTACTGAAGAGCAATTAGACAGATTTTCATCATTCGACATGAATTCTTGCAACATTGCCTTTGAACTACCTCATCCAGAATCAAATTCAGCGGTTTCAGAAAAGTTTCCACCAATTTTCCGTGAATCTTTTATTGAGCACCTTCGCATGTGTGGTTTCCCAGGATCAACTTTCGCTTGGAACCTAGATTGGTTTGACAAATGGAACCAGGTCTTGGCAAATATTCTCATTAAACACTGGGACAATGCCTTAAAAACCAATAATTTGATTGCATATCCAATTGACTCAACTCAAATTAGCTTCTCAAATCAAATAGGAGTTCTTCACCGTTGGTTTTTAGGTCATGCTGATAGATTAAGACTTGGGAAGGATTCTCATAGCTCTCAAGAAATAATCAAAGTGAGAAAGCATAAATATAGAATAAAAAAAAAAGTATGAAAATCCCTTTTTTTTCAACCGTTTTTATTTATGACCTTTATTTCAAATAACAAAGATTCTTAGAATTCAGTTAACCGAACTAAACTTCTTAAACAACTTCCACATTGTGAAACTTATCACAACCTTTTCACAAACATCAAATGTTGTTCAGACACCGAAATTGATAATGATGGATCGTTAAGACGTATCTTAATGCAATGGAGGTCTGAAGATTTTTCTAAAGTTGCACAATATCTTGACCAACAACACTTTGATATTCGAGATAATTCAACCTACTCTGGCAGTGTGCTAAAGGACTTGGCCTTGTACAAAAGAATCAGTTTGGTTTCAACATTATCCCCTAACCTTAATCCTTCTCATGTCCCCCGGGGTTTGCCGAATGACTGTTATTCTCCCTTATATCTTGCATCTCTAAATCCTCAACAACTCAGACTTTTAAATCCTCAAAATCCCATAAATTTACCTGCTCTCCTTGAAATTCTTTGTTCCTCTAATGTGAGTGATTGACAAACTCCCTTAATAATAGGTTTGCACACTCATACTCCTCATTTCCACTGTTTGGGACACTTAGCCTTGAAAACAAAAACATAATTTTAATGATTACTATTATCATTAAAATTTATAGAAATGAAATTTGGCTTACATTGTTAGCTCCATTTTTTTCCTTTGAATCTTATACATGCTGAATTCTATACTTCCTTGTACAAAATAATTCAAAACATTTACTTCATTTTGCTGCCCCATTCTATACAGCCGATCAACAGCCTGTTGCTCAACTGCTGGATTCCAATTTGGCTCCTATTTCAACATTGAACATATAAAAAATTTAATATTTTTGTTCTTAATATGAAATAAAAGACATTGAGCTCACCATTATATATACATTTTGAGCACACCTGAGATCTATACCCACTCCTGCAGCCTGAATCGTTCCAACCAAAACTTGGCAATTTTTATTAAAATGGAATTCATGCATATTTTTGTCTCGCTTTGTCCGGCTGAGTTCACCCGTAAGCTGGGTATACCTAATATTGTGGTCATCTAAAGCCATTTTTATTCTATTTTGAAATATTAGAAAATTGTTTTTAATAAGCCAACACAATTTTGTAAAACAATTCATTATAGAATCACTTACATCTGCAAAAAGTCTGCAAAGTTGGAGAATATAACAGCTTTTGGAAAATTTATATCCCTTTCACCAGACAAAAAGTTTTTTAAGTGGCCTATAAGATGACAAATCTTTGCGGAATGCTGCCAGGTGAAATCAAAAGTTGGAGTTTCATCCAGATTTTCGTAGATTGGATGGTTGCAGAATTTTCTTAAAATCATCAGCTCTCTTAGAAACTCAGATGAGTCCCAAGGGAAGTCAGTGCTTCTGGAGGGCCCATATCGCTCAGTGAATCCTTCTTGAAGCACATCAAGTTTAGACCTCCATGGATCTGCTAATTGAACCGATATCCCCCTTTGAATCTTTTTTGGAAGAGACAAAATTGCATCCTTTGTTCTACGTAGGCTTATGACTTTCATTAAGTGATTGATTGATTTAATAGAATTAGCCTTTCCTTTTTGCAAACCTGGAAAAAGGAAATTCTTCCATAACCAGTCTTCTTGCCACTTTTCGATTCTAAGAAAAAATATGAGACTTTGAAGGTCAGTGGGCCTGTTCTGAAGTGGAGTTCCAGCCAAGCATAGTCGGTGTTGGGATTCCAAGTCAAATATTGTTTGAGCCCTCTGCGAGTAAGGATTTTTAATGTTACTAAAAGAATATTTATAAAAATTGATAATAAAAATTAAGTTTTAAGTTTTAGATATAGAAATGGGCACTAACTGAGCTTCATCTAAAACAACTCTATACCAAAAGAGAATTTGAGTCACCGGTATCTTTTTTTGGCTTTGATTTTTTGACATCGTTGGGCTAGCTATTTCATAGGTCGTTAAAACAATAGCAGTGTCCTGTAGCTCATTGACATTAGTATTTTGACAATCCTTCCCATAAAGAACCTTGAAAGGAAGTGCATTATCTTCAAAGTGCACACTTATTTCATTGATCCAATTCGATAGTGTTGCCAGGGGGCATATAATCAGTGTGGCTGAACTCCAATTAATACCTTCTTGATTTTCTGATACCTGGAATTGTCTTGCTTCACCTTGAGTTGCACTTATAAGAGAAAGAGTTGAAAGTGTCTTTCCCAAACCCATATCATCAGCAAGTATTGACCCGTTTCCTTCAGGCGGCAATTGATTGTTAGGAAACTGATCTTTATAGTCATCGAATCCAGTTCTAAGCCAATGGTTGTCCTGGTGCCTCCACATGATATCCAACTTTTCCTTTAACATTCGTTCATTGTCAATCATAAAATTTATTGCTTGAAGTTGATGTGTTTTGAGAACTGTTTTGATTCCTCGGATAAGTTGATCAGCTTTCCAATCTTGAGTACTCTGAGATATTTGGAAAGAGCCTTCAAAAATTACATGCGGGATATTAAAAAAGATAGTGGAGTCGTAGTTCAGGATTGGACATAAATCGATTTGTGCAGAAGAAAATGCTTCTTTAGCAAGACTGATTAGTGTACTTGAAGAAAAGAGGCATCCCCAAAGTTGATACTGATTACCAAAAACTGGAACCAAGTAAGCATGAAAATAGAAAGGCTTCATAGGATTCAAGGCACTTCTTTGGTTTAAATGGTGAGATCCAGAGCCAATGTCACCCAATAGTGGTCCAATGTGCTGACTCTGCACTTGAGAAAGATTACCAACAAGGGTTGGTTTTCTTTCTTCAAATAGTCCAAAAATATGAACATTCGAATGGCCTCGCTGTAAAATCGTGGGGGTCGGTGAGTTTTGAAATCTTGAAATTACATTCATATAAATTTGATCGATTGTTATTGAGAACTGTCCAACACATCTGAGACTTGACATATTAAGTAAGAATAGTATCTGAAGATAGTGGTTGTTAAAAGATGAATTGAAGCAAAAAATGAAGAATCAGTTTTGAATAAAACGACAAAATAACTTTTTAGCATATGCTATGCTAAGCTCATAATTCTTTCACATGTATTATTATTATCTTTTTAATAAATATTGGAAGTAAATCAATGATAACTGAAATGAATAATATGTCTTAAAAATAAATCTTGAGCCTATAGAGTAAATTTTGGTTTGTGGAGGAAGAAAAATTTTCTCAATAAAAATGTGCATTATTGTTACATTATAATCACAAAATAGAATAATTTCACTCTTATTACACTTATTTATGTTTCTGTCTAATAGTAAAATGCTTTAGATGTCAGTTCAAAATCCAAATTGAAACTACTACCTAGAACGATATCTTGATACTAACATACTTTTTGTAAGTCTTTGGAAAGACACTTATGGTGATCTCAATAATATTAAAATTGATTTGAATTGTATGTTTTATCAAATATCTATGTAGTCTAGTGTAATAATTGAGATACTACAGTTTAACCTTCTGTTACCAACTTGGCAAGAAAATATATGTAGATATTCTTAGAACGAATATCAAATTTTGCTTTCCACAAGATGGGAAAGTGAATATTATGATATGTTAAATGATATGTTCAAGCTTTGCTCAATCTGTGCTCAGCTCAAAATCAAAGTAATCACCAAGCTCCAAGAAACCTGTGATTGAGTTTGGTTGAACCTAGGTCTAACTGATTACCAAATCTTTGTCCAATTAATTTAAATCTGGTTTCACAATGAACTCCCAACAGCCTTCCAACAGCTTTCCAACCACTTCCCAACATTTTTAAATGAGGGGTATTGCTAGCAATACCCCCCCAAATTTTCTGTGGTGTATATTGTTATGTTTCATTTACTCTTTTTGATATATTTGTTTTATATCTTTCTAATCATTGTATTTACTGATATAGTAGCGCTTCAGAGGACCCATTGCCTATAAAAGGGCCTTGGATAATCCCCTGTAGCCTTATCACTTATTATACACTCAACAATTTAAATACAATTTTTATATTACGTTTATATTCTTTTTTATTAGTAATAAAAATCTAATTAAAATTTTATATAACAATTTAAAGGTTGCTTTAAGTCTGATAGTAATTATTTTGGTTGCCGCGCAGAACTCTTACTTAAAATAATATTAATATTAATAAAACCAAGTTGTTGTCACCTCCCAGCTCACTTATCGTTGTTTTTCTCTCAATAAATTAAATAATTTTATTAAATTTTATTTTTTTTATTACCCATACCTTTTTCCTCCTTCTCCTCCTCTCATTCCTTCTTCCATTTTCTCCTTCTTCTAGACGACCGGCCGACAACACCTTTTATAATATTATTAAAAATGTTAAAAAATTATGAAAATGATTTTTTTCCAAAATTATAAATTAATATCCAAATTTAACATGAGTGATAAAAAAGTAAAGTAAAAGATATCAAATATGAAAAAGAAAAATTCAAGGAAAACTCCAGCCTTCAAGAGCCAGTAGAGGTGTTGAGACAAATGGGTGCCATCAGGGCTAAATTTGATAAAATTTAATTTTTTTAAAGATAAAAAATTTCTCACCTGAGGTTTGGAAAAACTCAAGGTGGATAATTCAGCCATACCAAACTACTTCTAATGTAATTATTTAGCATTTTTTTAAATTTAATTTCCACAGAGAGAATTGATCCCATCTGACTGAACCTGAACAAAAGTGTCCAGCAAAAAGTTGGCTGAACTTGTGTTGGACACTTTTATGATGGAGATTAGCTAGGTTGGAAGTGTTTCTCAGTACATCAGTTTCTTGTTTTTCACATTTCTATTGGTTTTTTAACTTTTTTTTATCATTCATATTTATCTTATAATTAATTTTTTGTCACCATATATATTATTAATGTTTCTAGTATAGCAAAAACCTGCACGCCAAATGCAAAATTGGTGATGTTACACCTTTAATAATATTATTATATAAAGTTTAAAAAATATGAATATGTTAAGTTTTTAAAAAAATAAATTGATATTTAAAATTGAGAAGAGTAATAGAAAAGTAAAATGAAAATAAATGGGATGAAATACAAAATAAAAAATACAAGTAAAATTTTACTATCAAGAGCCAGAAGTGGTGTTGGGACAGTTAAGGACCCCTAGGTCAAGACTTGGTCTAAACTTACTCTTATGTATAGCTAACAAATTTTGAGCTGAGGTTTGGACAGACTTCCAGGGGAAAATTTTACAATATTAAACATTCTTTACTTCAATAATTGAGTGAAATATCATTTTCATTGCCATAGAGAGAATTTATCTCATATGACTTCATGCAACCAAAAGTGTCCAGCACAAGTTGGGCCAAACTTGTGCTGGACACTTTTATAATTGAGAGTAGGCATACAGCAAATCTTCTTAAACTCAAAAGGGATTTCTTATAAACATTTCCACTGGTATTTGATCTTTCTGTTGTGGTCTTCCAACATTGGCAGGGGCCTTTGTTGTGTGATTTGGCACTGTTTGTGCATGTCTTAATTGACATCTGTTAAGGAATTGGGTATTTTTCTGGTTTTATTCCGTGGATATTGGGTCTGCAGGTATAAGGGTATTATCATGGGATAGCCCCTGTTTTTCTTTATATTTTATGTATTGAAGACATTTTTCATATTCTAAGTTTTAAGGGGTCATTTCCTCATTTTTCATTTATAAAAGATAGCTGTTTAATTTTGTTTTTTGTGTTTTACGGGCTAACCTTAAGTATTAGGGTTAAGTGCTTAGTACTATTGGATAGGGCTATTTTTTCTCTATATTTCATGTCACAATGTTGTTATAGTGAGATTCCATGTTTTAAAGGTTTTAGTAGTTGTAGCTAATTTTTGTAAGTAGATTAGTTGTTTTTATTGGTTTTCTGGCTTCAGGGAGGCCGGGCCGCTTCAGGAGGCACCTCCGACGTCGGGCGGCCCGCCCGCCTCTGTTTCAGAAGGTTGGGGAGCGCTTCTGGAGGGTTTTTTATTCAATTTGGCGGGTACAGGTGCCAGATTGGTGGGTGTGCATGGGCTCTTAGATAGTGGTTTGTGTGTACATAGTGAAAAAGACAGTTTGGGGCAACCTTAATTATCATACAACCATCCGGAGGTGATATCCTTGTTCCTCACTCAGTTTTCACTGTTTTCTGGCCACAATTTGGCTGTGTTTGTTGCAAGTGAGTTCTTCATTTAACTTAACTTTGGCAACTGTTTCTCTGTTATAGTCTTGCAAGCTATAGCAAGTATTATTGCTGTCTCTGGTGTGGATTTGCAGCCTACATCAAGTATCTTTGCTGTCTCTGGTGTGGACATTGTTCTACATTTCAGTTCTTTGGTCTGGTAGTCTGTCTGGTGACTACTTTCTTGGCTCATCAAGCAGTCAAGTGTGTTGAAAAGGGGATTTAGCAAAACAGGAACCAACTTACTTTAGCTAGTAAATCTCACTCTATTTTTCTAAAGGGACAGGGGATTTTCTCTCTGGGTTTTCTCCAACTCCCTTGGTCAAGGCCTATAGCTAGTACTATAGGATTGTCTACACTGTGTCATTTAAATTTACCATTTGATTAATTTTTGTCATCATTATATTATTAACATTATTACTATAGTAATAACATGTGTGAAAAATGCATACCAGGTGGTGTTCCACCTTTAATCATATATTATTAAATAAAGGTACAAGAGTATGAAAATTATTTATTTTAAAAATTAAAAATTGATATCCAAAGAAATATGAGCAATAAAAAAGTAAAATAAAAGGGATAAAATAAGAAAAAAAATCTAAGGAAAATTCCCACTATCAATAACAAGTAGAGGTGTTAGATCAAATGTGCACCGCCAGGGCCAAACTTGGACTATAATTTCTTTTTTGTTAAACCAAAGAAAGTGTCCTGATGACTTTTGAAAAATCATAAGGAGGACATTTTGGCAATATAAAACTACTTATTGTGCAATGATTGAGCAAAATGTCATTTTCATTTCCATAGAGTAAATTTATCCCATCTGACTGCATGCAACCAAAAGTGTCCAGCACAAGTTTGGCCGAACTTATGTTGGACACTTTTATGATGGTGAGTATCTAGGGTGCAGGTCTTCTTCAGTTCATCAGGTATTCCTTATAAACAAATCCACTTGCATATGATCTTTCTGTGTCATTCATATTTATCATTTGTTTCATTGTTTTTCACCATTATAATATTAATGTTATTAGTATTGAAAAAAATTATAAGCCAAATGCATACTGGGAGATGCTAAATCTATAATAATCTTATTAAATAAAAGTAAAAAAAAATATGTAAAGTATTAGTTTTACAATAAATAAATTGATATTTGAAAGCAAAAAGAGGAATAAAAAAGTAAAATAAAAGTGATTAAATATGAAATTCAACATTCAAATAAAATTTCTGCCATCAAAGAGAATTTGAGTTTTCAGACCAAAATTGCACCACCAGTTCTAGACTTGGAATATATTTTAATTTTTTTAAATTAATGAAAGTGTCCACCTGAGGTTTTCAAAAAAATCAGGAGGATAGTATAGCAGTATAAAACTACTTCTGTGCAATGATTGAGCAAAAATTCATTTTAACTTCCATTGAGTAAATTTATCCCATCTGACTGCATGCAACCAAAGGTGTCCAGAACAAGCTCCGCTGAACTTGTGCTGGACACTTTTATGATAGAGAGTAGCTAGGGTGCAAGTCTTCTTCAGTAAATCTTATATTCATTTTAAAAATGTCTATGGGTATTTGATATTTCTGTGTCATCCATATTTATTATTTGATTATTTTTTAGTCACCATTTTATTATTAATGTTTTTAGTATAGAAAAAACATGTGTACTGAATGTACACTGTGTGATTCTACAACTTTAATAATATTATATAATAAATGTAAAAAAATGTGAAAGTTATCAGTTTTACCAAAATAAAATTGATATTAAAAAGCTAAAGGATAAATAAAAGGGTAAAATTAAAATTAAAGAGATCAAACATGAAATAAAGATATTAAGTATAATTTCTGTTATAATGAGCCAGTAGTGGCTTCAGAAAAAATGGGTACCATCATAGATTAACATGGATCAAATTTAATTTTTACCAAAGTAAAAAATTGTCTACCTTAGGTTTGGACAAACTTCCGGGGGACAATTTGTCCATATAAAACTACTTTCAGTGCAATGATGGAGTGATCATTCAGTCTCATTTCCATAAAAAGAATTGATTGCATCTGACGGCATGCAACCAAAAGTGTCCAACAAAAGTTTGGCCAAACTTGTGCTGGACACTTTTATCATGGAGAGCAGCCAGGGTGCAAGTCATTTTAAATCATCTAGAATTTCTTATAAACATGTCCACTGTTATTAAATCTTTGTGCCTCACTCATATTTATCAAATGATTAATTCTTTGTCACCATTATATTATTAATATTATCAGTATAGCAAAAACTTGTGTGCCAAATGAATACTGGGTGATGTTGCATCTTTTATAATATTATTAAATAAAGGTAAAAAAATATGAAAATGATTTATTTTACAAAAAATAAACTTCTATCCAAAAGCAATATGAGAGGAATAAAGTAAAATAAAATAAATCAAAGATGAAAATTAAAATCCAAGTTAAATTCCTGCCATAAACAGAAAAAAGAGATGTTGAATCAAATTAGCACAATCAGGGCTAAACTTGCACTAAATTTTCTTTTTTGTAAAAATAAAAAAACAATCCACTTGAGCTTTATTAAAACTTCAGCATGAAAATGTTCCATATCAAACTACTTCTAGTGTAATTTTTTATCAAAAATTTATCTTCATTTCCATAGAGAGAATTGCTCCCATCTGACTGCACCTGACCGTAAGTGTCCAGCACAAGTTCAGCCGAACTTGTGCTGGACACTTTTATGATGGAGAGTAGCTAGGGTAGAATTTTTCTTCAGTTCATCTAGTATTTCTTACAAACATGTCTACTGGTATTTTATCTTTGTTCCTCACTCATAAATATCATTTGATTAATTTTTGGTCGCCATTATATTATTAATTTTATAAGTATAGAAAAACTCATGTGCCAAATGCATACCAGGTGATGTTATGCCATTTATAATATTATTAAATAAATGTATAAAAATATGAAAATAGTTTATTTTAAAAATTATTAATTGATATCTAAAAGCAATATTAGGAATAAAAAATTAAGTTAAAGGGATCAAATATGAAAAAAGAAATCCAAGTAATATTCCTACTATCAAAGGCCAGTAGAGGTGTTGAAGCAAATGAGAGCCATCAGGGATAAATTGTACTAAATTGACTTTTTTTAAAAGATAAAAAATTGTGCACCTGTGGTTTGGATGAACTCTAGGTAGAAAATTTGGCTATGTAAAACTACTTCTAGTGAAGTTTTTTATCAAATAATTTTTTTCATTGCCATAGCAAGAATTGATCTCATATGACTGCTTTTGACCAAAAGTTACAATTTTGGACAAACTTGTGCTGGACACTTTTTTGATGGTGAGTATCTAGGGTGCAGCTCTTCTTCAGTGCAACTGTTATTTTTTTAAAACATATCCACTGGTATTTGATCTTTCTGTTTTATTAATATTTTATCATTTGATCAATTTTTTGTCACCAGTATATTATTATTTTTATTAGTATAGCAAAAAAACATGTGCCAAATGCTTACAGGGTGATGTTAAACCTTTAATAATTTTATTAAATACAGGTAAAAAATTATGAAAATGATTTGTTTTACATAAAATTAATTGATATATAAAAGAAAATAAAGGGATAAAAAGAAATAGGTTGAATAAAAGGGATTTTATATGAAATTAAAAATTCAAGCTAAATGCCTACTTTCAAGGCTCAGAAGAGGTGTTGGATAAAATGGGAATCATCAGGAATAAAATTGTACTTGATTTGATTTTTTGAAAAACTAAATGAAGTTTTCAACTGATTTTTTTCCAATATTTAGTTGGACACTTTGTCTATATCAAATTACTTCTAGTACCATGATTGACCAAATTAAATCCTCATTTCAATATGCAGAATTGATCCCATATGGCTGGACCAGGCCAAAGGTGTCAATCACAAGTTTGAGAATTCATCTGGTTGACACTTTTATGATGGACAGTAGTAGGGTGCAAGTCTTCTTTAGTTAATCTAGTATTACTCATAAACATTTCAAACTTATTTTTGGCCAAATAGCAGGTGGAAAGTTTGTCTATATCAAATACTTCTAATGCCATTATTGACTAAAAATTGATTCTCATTGCCATATAGAGAGTTGATCCCATATGACTGGATCTGGAAAAAGTGTCACCACAATTTTTGATAAAATTAAGTTTGAAAATTTTATGATGGAAAGTAATTGCAAGTCTTCTTCATTTCATCAAGTAATCCTCATAAACATTTCCACCTGTATTTTGACCAAAATTCAGGTGGACACTTTGGCCATATTAAATTAACTCTAGTTCCATGTTGATAAAAAACTTATACTTATTGCCATATATAGATATTAAACCCATCAGACTGTGCCTTTCCAAAAGTGTCTACTTGAATTATGGCTAAGCCTCATTTGGACACTTTTATGATGCAGAGTAGCTAGGGAAAAATTATTCTTCAGTTAATTTGGTATTCATAATAAATTTATCCTCCTGAAGTTTAGCCTAACTTCAGGTGGACAATTTCAGAAAGCACCAGTTAGTCACTATCCATCAAAAAAGTGTTCACCAAAATTTTGGCTAAACTTGTGGTGGACCCCTTTTATCAGCCACAGTCAGATGAGATCAACTCTTTAGATGGAAATGAGGATGATTTTTTGGTCAATCATGGAAATAGAAGTAGTTTGATGTGGCCAAATTACCCCCCTGAAGGTCAGACAAACCTCACAAGGACACTTTTTAGCAGGGAGTAACTGAGAAAAATCCATTTATCAGAAGGAAAATCTTTTATTGGATAGATGCCAAGGTTTCATACTTGTGTATTATGGTCAGTATTAATTTTGAAAGTGTCTTTCCAAGCAATTTCATTGCCCATCATGACACATTTTGTTTTAAATGTTTCAAACTGCGTGATACAGTATTAAGGTGTCACATAGTATAATTAATTTCTATTAAGTGCCCTCCTATGAGGCCTAAATTTATAATTTAATATCTTACATAATATTTTTTTTTATATAAATTCATCAATATTTTATTTTATTATCAAATTTAATAGAGCAAGTATCCTGAATTATTATATATGCATAAGCTTAGGTTAGATCAATTTGTGCTCAACAGAGGACCAAAATCAAGTTCTGGAGGATCAACTTGTGCATAATTTGGAATCAGTTAATATTCTGTCTATAATAAATCTGAGAATAAATGTAAATCTAACTCTAATTTACTTATGTTTATAAAGTATTCATAAACCTGGAATAATTAAGGGAAACTCTAAATTTAAAGAGAGGGGATCGCTAGCAATTCACCCCTAGATTTCCCGTGGTGTAAACTAGAAATATTTATTTCTCTCTTATTTTTCTTTAAAAAAAGTAAAATAATAGCTGATTAAAATTTTAATATTTTTCTATCTCAGTTCAGGTTATCTGAAACAATGACTGATAAAAGTGCTTCTGCTGCCCGTGATGAGGAACTAGATTTGATTGATTATGATGAAACTTCTCTAAATTCTCCTTTGACTACAAAACTTGCTTAAATTAATCAATAGCTGGACCGATCAGGATGTGGAAATGCAAGATATAGAAATAAAAGTGGAGACAACTGCTCTGCATTAAAAGCCTTCAATCAATCCCCCAGAAGAACTTCCAAAAGGATTCAAGATAAAAAAGATTCCCTTGCAACGGCAATCAGAAACCTCTCCACTCACATCAGGGAGTTGAGGTCAGAGAGTCTCAAACTAAGTTCAAAAGCAGAGTTTCTAGAAGAAAAGGTAAGAGACATAGAATACGTTCTTCAAGAGAAGAGGAAACCTCCTCCTGCTTCAAAAGCGCTTCCAAAATTGGCCCCTCAACAACAGGAAAAGGTGGAAGTTTTAAAATGGCAATGGGACTGGCTTAAAACCCAGAGGGACTACCTCCAGGCCCAACAACAACAACAACAGAAAGCACCTCTGTCAGGTCCTTCCAGAACCCATCAGTTCAACCCAACACCTCCTCGCCCCTACCAAGGAGGAAGAAAGAGGAAAAACAATCACATTCAATTTTTGCCAAACCCATGGTAAGCCCCTCTATTGATTCCCAAGTACCCTTTCTTGTTACTGATTCAGTTCCTTCTGGTAATTTTGAAAGAGAAGATAATACTTTGAGACCAGTAGAGACTGACTGTAGTAGGAAGATTTCTCAATATTCTAATGTAACTAATCCTTTGGTATTGATTTCTACTTCAATGATAAATCCTGATATGGCTATTATTGATGAAACACTTGATCCTGAATTTTATGAGAATCTGAAAAATAATTCTGTTTCCCTATTAAGAAATACTCCAGATGTAGCTAACATTAATGATGAATATTTGAGGGATATTATTGCTAAGAAGAATCATATAATGAACAACATGCAATTGACTCAGAAATTTAATAGTTTCTTAACCGAACAAGATTATCAAGCAGTGAGACGTGTATTACAGAGATTTTTTGATGATTTGATTAAGTAAAAAGTAAGTAATGAAAAGATAGTTGCTTTGTGGAAAAATATCAAGAATTGTTTGTCTAAATTAAAAGATACTGTGTCTATCTGTTTCCAGGAGCTAGAGGGACATAATTTGAGCTTAAAGAGATTAGGTGACCATTATTCATATTTTCAAAATAAGAACCAGTTATCTTTTGCAACCATCAATGAGAGTTTATCTAGTATTCCAAGAGTGAAGACTAGGCTAACAACCATTGAAGAGAAATTGAATTCATTGTTACATGACCAAATTTATTCTGAAATTTCTTTGAAAGAAACTGTTTAACAGGATACTCCAATTTTACCTGTCCCTAGTTCATCTAGAGTAAAACTAGTGCAGAAATGCCTGTAGAAATTCCTGAGTTTTTATCAAAAATTGATGATATACCTTGTTAATCTACAGAAGAGTTAAACTATGAGTTTACTTCCCAATTGGAGAAGTTATAGCTTCTTCTCACTCAGAAACAAGCTTTTAATAAGTAGACTACTTCAAATCAAAAGAACTGGCAAAAACTTGACCGATATCAAACATTTGGTAGAGATTCTTCCTCTGATTGGCAGCAATTTACTTTCAGGATTGATAATATAGAAAATTCTTAAAAACTCCCAGATGAGGAAAATGTGTCAAAATTAATCTCTTTATTTACCAATGTAGCCTAAATGTGGTATGAATCTGTCCTCCTATATAAAAATGACTACTCATGGGAAGATTGGAAGAAATTAATTAGAGCACAATTTGGTGCTTCCAAGTTTAGGTTAGCTCAACAAAGGCAGTATGAAGAAGACAGATATAGCTCTTCTTCTACTGAAAACCTATTGAGTTCCTGATGAAATTTGTGAAAATCCTGAGGGAAATAAACCCAAATATGAAGTTTGAATTATGGAAGGACAGGATCCTCTATAAGTTACCTATGTCTCTGAGAGACTTAATAGTTTCTAGGACTGAGTTCTCAAGAGAACCTTCTTATTTTATCAATACTAGTAATGAGAACCTTTTAAATAACAAGTATGATTCTAGAAGATTTATTCCTATAACTTCCTTGGAGAAAACTTCCAATTACCAACAGAAACCTCTTGAAAAAGTACGTAAACCTTCTGCCCCTGTTGCACCTAAAAAGTATGCAACAAAAACTTCTTCAAATGCAGCAAGCCTTGGAAGAAAGGCCATGTTTGTGACAGGAAGATAAATCTTTTTGAACAGAAAGGGGGAAATGCTGATGACACAGTTGCACTGGATGATACTTCAAGTGATTGTGCCAGCAATATTTCATATGAATCTCAACAGGAAATTTTAATGCTGGAAGAAGATATTCATTATTTAAATAATATTGATATTTGGAATAATGATTTATCTACATTAGAGGATGATGAAATCATAAGGAATCTTGAGGACAGCTCAATTATTATTACCCCTCTCAAGGCACCAGTCTTGATTAATGGAAATAACATTGTGGTTGTTTTAGATTATGGAGCTGGAGAAGGTATAGTATCTGAAAAAGCACTTTCTTCAGTTGACCAGGATTATAAATCAAAACTTATGCCTATCATTTCTGAGAATTGGAGAGGGTATGGCTACATTTTGTCCCCCATTGGTAAATACAAAGCCACAGTATTTTTCAAAGATAACCATGGTTTTGTAAGAGCTATGTGTGATTTTTTGTCATGAAAAATGATAACTTAAGAAGTTGGTTCATTGTGGAAAATGATATTTTAACCAAATATGGCATAAAATTGGATCCTTCAAATCAATTCTTCACAATGGGGATGAATGGGAAGAGAAAATTTAAGATTTCCTCCCCCAAAAAATTATTAACACCAGGATTGAACACATGTAACTCTGTAGTTCAATACAAAGGAAGATCTAAAAATTAAATGCCTGCCCTTTTGTCTGAAATTGACAATGCTTTTTTTGGGGAACAACTTTCTGGTGAGGAAAGAGATTCCATCATATAATTCATAAAATCTTTTCCAATGGCCTTTGCTTATGGGTCACATGAATTAGTATTGGTAGAAGAAGAAATGAAGCTCTAATTATCTTTCCCATTAACTGAAATACCCTCTATTTGAAGAAGAAGCCATATGATACTTCTCCCACAAAGAGAAGAGATATTGAAGACAATATTTCTACCCTTTTAAAAATGAATATTATTGAAAAGGTAGTTGAAACACCTAAACATTGTGTTATCTCCCATGTATTAATTTATTGTGAGAAAGATAAAGCCAGGTTATGTGGTGATTATAGAGCATTAAACACTTATACTGCTTATGATATCTATCCTTTACCTATAATTAGCTCTATACATGCTACCTTACAAGGTTCTAAATATATCAGCTGTTTAGATGGTAATAAATGATATCACCAGGTACCTGTTGAGGGAAATTCTCAGAATTTTTTGATGATTGCCACTCATAAGAGTATTTATAAGTATATTAGCATGCCATTTGGGCCCAAAAATGCCCCTTCAATTTTTCAAAAAGTTATGGATAACACATTCCATCTGGAAATAATTGAAGGATGGTTGATGGTTTACATTGATATTATCATCATATTCTCTAAAACATTTGAGGACCATCTTAACAAACTGTGTAAAGTGTTCCATAATATGGATGAGATAAATTTGACACTTGCCTTGAAGAAATGCAAATTTGTTTTTCATTCCTTAAAAGTGCTTGGTCATGTTGTCTCAGTTTTACAGATATGTTTTAACCAAAACAAAGTGGCAGCCATACAACAGGTGAAAGCTCCTACCACATTTAGAGAGCTCCAGAGTTTTTGGGAAAGTGTGGATACTATAGACAGTATATCAAAAATTATCAAGTCATAGCATTACCTCTTACCCAAGTAACTAGGAAAGATGTTGCTTTTGTTTGGAACAGTGAGAGACAAAGAGTTTGACACTATGAAACATTGTTCGATATAAGCACCAACTCTTGATTTTCCTGACTTTAATCAACCATTTTTTTATACATTGATGCCAGTTTTATTGGTCTTGGTGCTTCTCTCCATCAAAAACATATTATGAATGATAAAGTATCAGAAATAGTAATTTGTTATATTTCAAGAACCTTTAGAAATAGTGATGTTATTGTTATTCCTCCTTCTATGAAAGATATCATTATGAAAGTTTTTCATGATGAAATATTAGCTGGACATTTTGATTTTGAGAAAATAATGATCAGAATTAAGAACACTGCTTGGTAGGTTAATATGTCTGAAGACACCAAACTATGTGTTGACTCCTGTGATTCTTGCCAAAAATCAAAAAGATTGACTGGTAAAAGAGCTGGTTTAATGCAACATATTGAAGCTCCTGATGCACCATGGCAAATAATAAACATGGAATTTATAACAGGAATACACATTTCTGGGAAAGACAGCTATAACTCTTTCTGGGTTATTGTGGACAGATTCACAAAAATGTGTAAATTTATCCCTACTCACAAAGATGTTTCAACTATAGAATTAGATTTCTTGTGGTGGTCTCATATGTTTAATACTACTGGCTTTCCAAGGGCCATAATCTCTGACAGAGACCCTAAATTTACTTCTGAATTTTGGACGTCTCTGATGGATATTTGTGGTTGCGATCTGTAACTTTCTACTTCCCATCACCCTCAAACTGATGGATTAGCTGAATGAATGATTCAGACCTTAGAGGAAATGATAAGAAGGTATTGTGCCTTTGGCCTTGAGTACAAAGACAATGACAAATTTACTCATGATTGGGTTACCTTACTTCCTGGTTTGGAATTTGCTTATAATAGCACTGTTCATTCTGTCTCTCTAAAAAAGCCTTTAGAGCATTGACTTGGATATGTTCCAAATACTCCTGCCCAAATTCTCAATAATAAAATACCTAAATTGGATTTAAATCCTGGTGTAAAATCCTTGCTTCAAATGCAACAAATTTGCAGAAGTCATTCTCAAAAATGTATTGAAAAATATTTTGAATATGATAAGAAGAGGTGGGACGAATCCCATGAAGAATACACTTTTAAAAAGGGTGATGAAGTACTGATCTCTACAGTCCACTTCAATTTACAAGGTAATAAAAAATTAAAAGACCCATTTGTAGGTCCATTTGTTGCCAGAAGAATGATTGGTGATAATTCAGTTGAAGTTATCTTTTATTCTCCATATGACAGAAAACATCTTGTTTTTCCAATCTCTCTTTTGAAACTTTACACATCCAATAGTGATTTATTTCCCAAAAGGAGGGGAAGACCAAAGATGACCCCTAATAAAATCACTGAGACAGCAGAAATTGATAAGATTCTAAATGACAGAATAGTTACTGCTGAAAAAGGTACTGAATATTTATTGAGATTCAAGAATAAATCTTCTGAATATGATTATTGGATACCTGGGAAGTGATATCTAATCTTCCTACTCTACTAAAGAAATATAAAAAGAAAAAATCATAGCATTTTTTTTTGATTTTTTTAGAGTGAGGGAGTGTCAGCCAGGCTGCTAGACTTACCCAGTAAAATAATTAATTATTTACTGGGATGAAGCCACACCTTTTTTATTTCTTATATTATTTTTAATTATAATATATTTACTTTAAAATTACTTGAAATAAAATAACTTGTTACAAAAAGTAAATTTAGTAAATATTAAAAATTATTATTAAATGTCCCTTATATTTTTTATTTCCTAACACTGTGCTCAATGAAAGGTTAAAAAAAATAAAAATTAATATTAAAATAAAATAAATATATACAAAAAAATAAAATTACTTATTTTAAAGTGACATTTACAGAATTTTTAAATAAATCAATTAATTTTGACATATACAGTAAATTCATTATTTCAATACATTCTTTATACAAGAATCTTAATATTTGAAATATTTTATTCTGAAATTTTCTTTTTCTTCTCTCATACTCATGTATATAGTGTTTTAACTATGTGATTTCTCTATCTTTTGTCTATATAAGGCCTCACCTTTTGGTTGTTTTAGATCATCCTTTTACTTACAGATTATTTTATTTATTACTACTATGTATTGTTTTTAGTATTTACACTACATATTTTCAGATTCATTAGTTATAATAATAATTATAAAATTTTACCTTTTAAATTGAGTAATTTAAACAAAAGATACTTCTCTATGTACCTTGACCTTGAAATCTTAAAAATCCACCTACCATTGCTGTTGAACCTCCATTAGAACCTTCTAGACCAAGAGATCACCCCGAAACTCCCACTTCAAACAATTTTATATTCAATTAGTGGTAAGATTTTTGATTCAATATCAAAATTTAATTATATAAGAGGGCTTGTATTTTTGAAATCACTATATAAGTGACCCCTACCTGTTGTAAGTAATCAAATATTTCTATAGGTATTTTATTAACTTGTAACCTCTTTTGAATTTTTTACTTTCTGGAAGATAACCGACAGAATTATTGAGGAACGGTCCCCAATTTTGAGCCTGAGTTCAAGTAAAGAGACGTAAATAAATTGATTAGTCAGTTGTATAGAAGATTTTAATGGTCCTATATTAAAACTGTAGTACAAATTCAATAAGTATTAAAATTTAACTTAATATAGGTGTCGGCCGGTCGTCTAGAAGAAGGAGAAAATGGAAGAAGGAATGAGAGGAGGAGAAGGAGGAAAAAGGTATGGGTAATAAAAAAAATAAAATTTAATAAAATTATTTAATTTATTGAGAGAAAAACAACGATAAGTGAGCTGGGAGGTGACAACAACTTGGTTTTATTAATATTAATATTATTTTAAGTAAGAGTTCTGCGCGGCAACCAAAATAATTACTATCAGACTTAAAGCAACCTTTAAATTGTTATATAAAATTTTAATTAGATTTTTATTACTAATAAAAAGAATATAAACGTAATATAAAAATTGTATTTAAATTGTTGAGTGTATAATAAGTGATAAGGCTACAGGGGATTATCCAAGGCCCTTTTATAGGCAATGGGTCCTCTGAAGCGCTACTATATCAGTAAATACAATGATTAGAAAGGAATAAAACAATTATATCAAAAAGAGTAAATGAAACATAACAATATAGAGAAAAACATGAAACAATTAATTAAAAGCCCAATTAAGAATCCAATTTCCCCGCCATTAATCCCCAAATCAGTAAGTGACAATAGTAAATAACTAAACAAGAGTGGAAACATAGGAACTATGAGAAATATAATTCCCAACAGATGGTCCATCCTGATTAGAGGACATTTTAAGTGAAACAAAAAATAATTTGACGCAACAAAACAATCAATTAATCTCAATTTAGTTCAAATTAATTTATTTGTTTTTTTTCTAACACAATTAAGGGTCAAAAGAAGCGTCCTTAATAATTGTTTAGTGTCATATGAGAGGTATTAGTTAATATATAAATTTAAGTAATTAATTTAAATATATTATAAATCAAATTTACACTTGTAATTATAATATATGTTTTTTAATTAATCAAATATAAATTTATAATTATTAAATATATAAAAATGCGCCATTATTTTTAGAATATATTATATTATGCTCAATTTAATTGTATATAAAAATATATATAACCAATAAATTTAATGTAACATTTGTATATAATAAAATTCTTATATAATTTCATTATGTAATAAAATATTAAGTTATATTCATTAAATACAAGTTTTACCCACTCTTTAAGGTTTTATAATTTATATATCATTTACTGGACTCCTGGAATAGCCTGGCTGACACTCCCTCACTCTAAAAAAAACAATAAAAAAAATGCTAAGATTTTTTCTTTTTGTATTTTTTCAACAGAGCAGGCAGATTTGAAATTTCTTTGCCAGGTATCCATGCATCATGTTCAGATGATTTGTTCTTATATCTCAATAAATATTCAGTACCTCTTTCAGAAGTGATAATTCTATCATTGAGAATTTTATCAATTTCTGCTGTTTCTGTGACTTCCTGAGGGTTCTTCTTAGGTCTTCCTCTTCTTTTTGGAAATAAGTCACTGTTGGAAGTATAAGGTTTAAGCAAAGAAATGGGAAAGACAGGATGTTTCCTATCATATGGAGAATACAATACAACTTCTACTGCATTATCACCAACCATTCTTTTAACAACAAATGGTCCTACAAAAGGATCTTTTAATTTGTGGTTACCTTGTAAATTGAAATGGACAGTAGAGATCAACACTTCATCACCCTTGTTAAATGTGTATTCTTTATGGGATTTATCCCATCTTTTCTTTTCATATTCAAATGCTTTATCAATACAACTCTGAGCATGTTTTCTGCATAGCTGTTGCATTTGCATAAAAGATTTTACACCAGGATGTAGTTCCAACTTAGGTAATTTATTATTGAGAATCTGAGCAGGAGTGTTTGGGACATAACCTAACCAAAGCTCAAAAGGCTTTTTCTCAGTGACAGAATGAACAGTGCTATTATATGCAAATTCAAGACCAGGCAAAAGAGTGACCCAATCATGAGTAAATCTGTCATTATCTTTATATTCTAAACCAAAGGCACAATACCTTCTAATCATATCTTCCAGAGTTTGAATCATTCTTTCAGCTAGACCATCAGTCTGAGGATGGTGAGCTGTAGATAATTTTAACTCACAGCCACAAATATCCATCAAAGAGGTCCAAAACTCAGAAGTGAATTTTGGATCCCTATCAGAGATAATGGCTTTTGGAAAACCAATAATATTAAACATGTAAGACCACCATAAGAAAGCTAATTCTTTGGTGGATACATCTTTGTGGGTTGGAATAAATTTGCACATTTTTGTGAATCTATCAACTATTACCCAACAAGAGTTAAAGCTGTCTTTACCTGCAACAGGAAGACCAGTGACAAAATCCATATTAATGATTTGCCAGGGAGCACTAGGTGCTTCAATATGTTGTAATAACCCTGCTCTCTTGCCTGTTAACTTTTTAGATTTTTGGCAGGAATCACAAGATTCAACATATAATTTTGTGTCTTCAGACATATTAGCCCACCATGCAGTGTTTTTGATTCTAATCAATGTTTTTTCAAGATCAAAATGACCAGCTAATATGTCATCATGACAAAGTTTGAGGATAGTTTCTTTCATTGAAGGAGGAATAACAATTACATTGGTAAGCTTCCTTCTATAATAAATATAACCATCTTCAATAGAAAACTTTCCTTTATTTAAAGCATTTTGGTATTTTGCAGGAAGAGTTTTTATTAATGCTTGAATTGAAGCATTCTTAGGATCATTCAAAATAGTAACTAATTTATTTAAGTCAGAATCTTTATCATATGAATCCAGTATTAACTGTAATAACTCTTCTTCCATATCAACTATAAATATACCATGTATATGAACAGTGTCATCCTCAGGTACATAAGCAGGATTGGAGTCATTATTTGGCAGAGGCAATCTGGAGAGCATATCAACATTAGAGTGAACATTTACAGATCTATGGATAATAGTCATCCTTCCTCTGTATTCCTGAACAGCAAGTTGCCACCTGAACATATGTCTGTTAGGTGTTTTGAGGTTTAAGAGAGATTTCACAGCACTACAGTCAGTTACCAACTCAAATTTTTGGTCATCCAAGTAGTAATGAAGTTTCTCAAGAGCCCAAACAACTGCTAAGCACTCCAATTGAGTGGCACCATATTTCAATTCACTATTTCTTAAGGTTCTTGAAATATAACAAATTACAACCTCTGAGGATTTATCATTAATAATTTGCTTTTGGTGAAGGGCAGCACCCAGACCAATAAAGCTAGCATCTGTATAAAGTACAAATGGCTTGTTAAAATCTGGAAGAGCCAATATAGGGGCTGACATTAAGCAATTTTTCAATGTATTAAAAGCTTTTTGACAGTCATCATTCCAGAGAAAAGCAACATCTTTTCTGGTTAGTTTTGTAAGAGGCAAGGCTATGACCTGATAATTTTTAATATATTGTCTATAATAGCCACACATACCTAAAAAACTTTGTATTTCTCTTACAGAAGTTGGTGCTTTCACATTTTGAATGGCAGCAACTTTATTATGGTCTACACAAATTTGTAAGCCTGACACAACATGGCCAAGGACTTTCAAAGATTGAAAACCAAATTTACACTTTTTTAAAGATAAGGACATATTGATTTCATCCATTTTTTGGAAAACTCTATTTAAATGAATCATATGTTCATCAAAAGTTTTAGAAAAAACAATAATATCATCAATATAAACCATGAGCCAACCTTCAATAATTTCTTGATGGAAAGTGTTATCCATGACTTTTTGGAAAACTGAAGGAGCATTTTTAGGGCCAAATGGCATCCTAACATACTTATATATTCCCATATGAGTAGCAATAAGCAAAAAATTTTGAGAATTTTTCTCAACTGGAACTTGATGATAACCTTTATTACCATCCAGACAACTAATAAATTTTGCACCTTGCAAGGTAGCATGTATTGAATTAATTCTGGGTAAAGGATAAATATCATCAACAGTATAAGTATTTAAAGCTCTGTAATCTCCACATAATCTAGCTTTATCTTTTTCATAAGAAATTAAGACTGGGGAGATGACACAATATTTGGGGGTGACATCCACTTTCTCAATGATATTCATTTTCAATAATGTTTCAATATTATCTTCAATATCTTTTCTTTTTGATGGAGAAGCAGGATATGGTTTTTTCTTAAGGGAAGGAGGAATATCACTCAAATTACAGGATAAGGTAATTTTCATCTCTTCCTGAACAATTCCCAAGACATGAGAACCATGAGCAAAAGCCATAGGGAAAGAGGTAATAGAGGCAACAATAGAATCCTTTTGTTCATTAGTTAAATGATCACCAAAAGAAGCGGTATTTATTTCATGTAATAAATCATCCATTTCAGTTGTTGTTCTACCTTTACATTGGGTGAGTGAGTTACAAGATTTCAACAAATGCCCAGAAGGTTTAGGAGAAGAAATTTTGAATTTTCTTTTCCCATTCATTCCTAATGTAAAGCAATTATTTGCTGGGTCCAGTTTCACACCAAACATGGTTAAAATATCATTTCCCATAATAAACCAATTGCTCAAATTATCATTTTTCATGACAACAAACTCACAAATAGCTCTGACAAAACCACCATTATATTTGAAGAATACAGAGGTTTTGTATTTGCCAATAGGGAATAAGGTAGAACCATACCCTCTCCATTTTTCAGAAGTTATAGGCAATAATTTACTCAAATATTCCTTATCCACTGAAGCCAAAGCTTTTTCAGATACTACACTTCCTCCAGCACCAGAATCAAGAACTACATCAACATTTTTACCATTAATGATAACAGGTGCCTTTAAAGGGGATATAGGAATAGAATTGTTAGTAATATCTCTAATTATCTCAGCATTTTCTACTGAAGATAAATTCAATACACAATCTTCAGATATATTATTTAAATAATGGACATCATGTTCCAACATTAAAACATCTTTAACAGATTCATTGTCATAGGAGATATTACTTTCACAGTCACTGGAAGAATTATTGACATCAAGTTCAAGTTCATCAGTGTCTTCATTTTGTTCAACAAGATGAATTTTCTTGTCACAAACATGACCCTTCTGCCACGGTTTGTTACATTTATAACAAGTATTTGTTGCATATTTTTTAGGTGCAACTGGGGCAGAGGGTTTACCAGATTTTTCTGGGAGCTTTATAGAAGGTTTATTCTGATCATTATAAGATTTACTAAGGTAATTCTTTGTTTCATATCTATGGTTGAGTAGTACTTCATTACAGATATTAATGAAAGAAGAATTTTCCCTTACATGCTCAGTTCTTGCAACAATCAAATCCCTAAGAGAATTTGGTAATTTATACAAGATTTTATCTCTCCAAATATCATAATCCATCTTTGGATCAATTGCTCTAAGGATTTTAGTTATTTTCATCAGAAAAACAATGGGCTTTTCAACAGAGGAGGATACATATCTAGTATTCTCATACAGTCTCTGCTGAGCTAACCTGAATTTTGAACCACCAAATTGATTCTCAATCAAGGATTTCCAATCATTCCATGTATAATGATTGTTATCTAAGAGGACAGATTCATACCACATCAAGGCTACATTGGAAAATAAAGAAATTAACTTAGAAACAATTTCCTCATCAGGTAGTTTATAAGATCTCTTTAAATTATCAATTCTCTGGATAAAGTGTTGCCAATCAGAGGAAGAATCACCATCAAAGGTAGGATATTGGTCTAATTTAGGCCAATTTTTCTGACTACTGGGATGGTCCACTTTTTGATTTGAATTATTCATTAGTAATAATTCCTGAAGTTTAGCCAGGTGTTCAGAAATTTCATTATTTACAGAAACAGCTGGTGCATGACCATCACAAGATTTTTTGCTAGTAGCAAAAGATTTTACAGACTCATTGTCAGTTTGTTTAATGGTTGAAATATGAGGAAGAAAGGATGAACTTTGTTCAGGTTTTTTCCCTTTATTTTTATGCAGCTTACTGGCAGAAATCTCATTTAATTCATTATTGATGGTTAAGGTTGAGAACTTTTCCTGTAGGTCAGACACATAGTTTCTTATTCTTGGAATTTCAGACATCTGGTCATTCACTTTTGCAAGAGATAGAACATTTCTGTCCTCAGAAACTGAGTGTTTGGTACTTAGTGCATGGAAGTCATTTTTTAGTTTCTTCAACTCATTTTGTAGAGATTTTATTTCATTTTTGAATGAATAATTTTCCTCAATAAGGGGTTTCAATTCACTCAATGTTTTATGCAGACTGATATTTCTATCTGAGATAGCTCTATGGTCACTTCTTATTTGTTTTTGTTGACTAAGAACAATATTCAAGGTCTCTTTGATTTTTAAATAAGCTGTATCTTGTACAGAAGAACTCACTCTACATTGCAAGTGTAAATTATTTAATCTATCATTTTCATGGATTAACACATCTCTCACATGTTTGTCTTTCACAATATTAAAATCAAGGGTATCTTTCAAAATTTCCTCAGAAGTTTTTTCAATTAAGGTATAGATTTCAGGGGGAACAGAATCATTTTTAATTGCAAGAGAAGGATTAATTAAAGATGTAGAAGTTAAATGTAAAGGTTCATCAAATGACAATTTGCTAATTACATCAATAGGGCTACTAGTTACAGGAAGCTGTCTTTTAACAGGTTTAACTGTTCTTTCAACATGTTCAATAATATTACCTGCAGAAGAAGATTTATTAGAAAACATACCCAAGTGACTATCAACCAAATTACTTACCATGGCAGAGGAGGAAACTTCCCCTGGGACTGGGTTTGGGATTGTGCTTGGGCCTTCTTTCTCCTGCTTTGTTGGTAGGGATGAGGAGGTGGATGGAAATTGGGTGTTCTGGATGGGCCAGGCTGATGATGAGGAGGGTGTTGCACATTCTGTTGGTAGTGACTCATTAGATAATCCCATTTCCATTGCTCTACTTCCATAGTATTTGGATTTTGGATGGTTGAGCTGGGTGGCTGTGAAGGTTGAGCCTGAAGTTGAAGCTGATTGGGAGGCAATTGAGGAGGGGCCTGGGCCTGAATCTGGTTCCTGAGTTCTTGGACCTGATCCCACAATGTGTCTACCTTTGCTTTGTACGTCATATTTTCTGTCTTCAACTCTTTTATATGACTGGAGAGGTTGCTGATTTGTTGTGGCAGAGGAAGCTTTTTTATTTTGAAGCCTTTTGGAAGACCTTCTTGAGGCACTAGAGGCTTTACTTCCTTCTGTGGTACTGGGGGAAGGGGGTTTGGTTTGTTTGCATTTCCTGTCATTTCCACATCCTGCAGTATGAGAATTCTTTGTGTTAGCATAAGATTTTTTATGACCAACTTTAGAAGAACTTACAGTGTCAGCATCATAGTCAATTTCTATCTCATCCACCTGCATGTTATCCATTTTTTCTGTCAAATTGTTGGACATACTAGTGGGAAGATTAATATTTTACTTTGTACTTTATAAAAAAATAATCAAAGTTAGTCAATAATTTGCTCCAAATAATATAAAAAAAAGTTTTAATTAATTAAATTATAGAAAAATTAACTTTCAATATAAAGTAATAATTAAAAAATTAATTTTTTTTTAAAAAAAAATGGATTGCAAGTTTAAATTGGGAATAACAAGTTAGTTAATTCAACCAATTAATTACCAATATTAAATATGGCAATATATTGGGACTAAGCACAATGTACTTTTAAGTCAACCAAAAATTAACAATAATTAATAATAAAAAAAAAATTAAATTAATAATTCAATTTGTATTAATAATAATGTCAATTCTTCTAGGACTAAGAGGATTTAACACTCTATAATGGTCAACTAGGAAAAAAAAAATTTTTTAAAAATTGAACACTTACACTCAGTGAATCAGCAATTAAGCCACAATCACCGTTATTGCAATAAAAATATAGTATTATGAGTGAGAGGCGCAAAGGTGAACTTACTATAGTGATCGAAAAATCACTTCAAAATAATATAAAAATTAATATTATATAAACCTAATATGTCGAACCCAAGTTCGAAACACAGTCGCGGCAAAAGTTTCGTTTTGCTAGGTGGTCCGTGCGTTTTGTCGTTCGTCGCCAGGCTTCGATCGTCGTCGTCGTTTGGAAAGGCCCTCAGTTGTCGGCCGGTCGTCTAGAAGAAGGAGAAAATGGAAGAAGGAATGAGAGGAGGAGAAGGAGGAAAAAGGTATGGGTAATAAAAAAAATAAAATTTAATAAAATTATTTAATTTATTGAGAGAAAAACAACGATAAGTGAGCTGGGAGGTGACAACAACTTGGTTTTATTAATATTAATATTATTTTAAGTAAGAGTTCTGCGCGGCAACCAAAATAATTACTATCAGACTTAAAGCAACCTTTAAATTGTTATATAAAATTTTAATTAGATTTTTATTACTAATAAAAAGAATATAAACGTAATATAAAAATTGTATTTAAATTGTTGAGTGTATAATAAGTGATAAGGCTACAGGGGATTATCCAAGGCCCTTTTATAGGCAATGGGTCCTCTGAAGCGCTACTATATCAGTAAATACAATGATTAGAAAGGAATAAAACAATTATATCAAAAAGAGTAAATGAAACATAACAATATAGAGAAAAACATGAAACAATTAATTAAAAGCCCAATTAAGAATCCAATTTCCCCGCCATTAATCCCCAAATCAGTAAGTGACAATAGTAAATAACTAAACAAGAGTGGAAACATAGGAACTATGAGAAATATAATTCCCAACAGATGGTCCATCCTGATTAGAGGACATTTTAAGTGAAACAAAAAATAATTTGACGCAACAAAACAATCAATTAATCTCAATTTAGTTCAAATTAATTTATTTGTTTTTTTTCTAACACAATTAAGGGTCAAAAGAAGCGTCCTTAATAATTGTTTAGTGTCATATGAGAGGTATTAGTTAATATATAAATTTAAGTAATTAATTTAAATATATTATAAATCAAATTTACACTTGTAATTATAATATATGTTTTTTAATTAATCAAATATAAATTTATAATTATTAAATATATAAAAATGCGCCATTATTTTTAGAATATATTATATTATGCTCAATTTAATTGTATATAAAAATATATATAACCAATAAATTTAATGTAACATTTGTATATAATAAAATTCTTATATAATTTCATTATGTAATAAAATATTAAGTTATATTCATTAAATACAAGTTTTACCCACTCTTTAAGGTTTTATAATTTATATATCATTTACTGGACTCCTGGAATAGCCTGGCTGACAATAGGGGTCTCAGTAATTTTTATCTCACTAATTATAAATGGGTTACAATCTTATGGTGTGGTCTTCCAACATTGGCAGGGGCCTTTGTTGTGTGATTTGGCGCGGTTTGTGCATGTCTTAATTGACATCTGTTAAAGAATTGGGTATTTTTCTGGTTTTATTCCGTGGATATTGGGTCTGCGGGTATGTGGGTACTATCATTGGATAGCCCTGGTTTTTCTCTATATTTTATGTCTTGTAGAAATTTTTCATATTCTGAGTTTTAAGGGGTCATTTCCTCATTTTTCATTTATAAAATATTGCTGTTTAATTTTGTTTTTTGTGTTTTACGGGCTAACCTTAAGTATTAGGGTTAAGTGCTTAGTACCATTGGATAGAGCTATTTTTTCTCTATATTTCATGTCTCAATGTTGTTATAGTGAAATTCCGTGTTTTAAAGGTTTTAGTAGTTGTAGCTAATTTTTGTAAGTAGATTAGTTGTTTTTATTGGTTTTCTGGCTTCAGGGAGGCCGAGCCGCTTCAGGCGGCACCTCCGACGTCGGACGGCCCGCCCGCCTCTGTTTTAGAAGGTTGGGGAGCGCTTCTGGAGGGTTTTTTATTCAATTTGGCGGGTACAGGTGCCAGATTGGTGGGTGTGCGTGGGCTCTTAGATAGTGGTCTGTGTGTACATAGTGAAAAAGACAGTTTGGGGCAACCTTAATTATCATACAACCATCCGGAGGTGATATCCTTGTTCCTCACTCAGTTTTCACTGTTTTCTGGCCACAATTTGGCTGTGTTTGTTGCAAGTGAGTTCTTCATTTAACTTAACTTTGGCAACTGTTTCTCTGTTATAGTCTTGCAAGCTATAGCAAGTATTATTGCTGTCTCTGGTGTGGATTTGCAGCCTACATCAAGTATCTTTGCTGTCTCTGGTGTGGACTGTGTTCTACATTTCAGTTCTTTGGTCTGGTAGTCTATCTGGGGACTACTTTCTTGACTCATCAAGCAGTCAAGTGTGTTTAAAAGGTGCTTTAGCAAAACAGGAACCAACTTACTTTAGCAAATAAATCTCACTCTATTTTTCTAAAGGGACAGGGGATTTTCTCTCTGGTTTTTCTCCAACTCCCTTGGTCAAGGCCTATAGCTAGTACTATAGGATTGTCTACAATGGTTAGTAGAAAAATAGATGTAATAATTAAATCACTATTCAAAGACTTTATAAGTACTATTGATATGTATTGTAATTGTAAGGTTTATATATTTTAATTGTAACTATAAATAATGTAGAAAATGAGACGGAAACCCCCTCCTTTCATACCCAATAATTCTCCAATGTATCCCCCTGATCTACCAGTCTTATACAAGGCTAATGATGAATCATTCAAGATAGTACACCTGCCAAAAAACATGAGGAATGTCCAATAACATAATTAGAATGATACCCCTTGCCAAAATCATGAAGTAATAGGGATAATCCATCAAAATAAAATAATAAGCAAAAAAGAGAGTATATGCATGTAAAACCTTAAAATAAAAAACTAAAAATAAATTAATAACAGTAAATAATACAAAATATTAAAGGGGATTAAAAGTATAAATGAAGGGGCTAATTATTCCAAATTAATATGTGAAATCTCCATCCAAAAACGACTGAGAAACCACTGAGAAACCCAAAAAAAAGATGTGAGATGCGGGGTAACTAAATGCAGTCCTCAAAGGCGCTTTCACAGGTAAATCCTTGACTAATTTAGGTAAATTTAAGTGTGGTAGTGAATTTTTGGTGTCAAACTTGAAATTATAAATGAAATTAGTGCATATAATGAGGTCAATGAAATTATAATTAAATTAGGACACTAAATAAGTGCCTGTCCTCTATTTTTTTCAAGGAGTCCTTTTGGTCTAGAAGATTGTTTTGGTGCTCCAACTGTGATGAAAGGTGAAGGAAGACTCAAGATTTCAAGATAGGTATGTATTTATTTCTTTATATGTTATTACTCAATAAAAAGGTAAGAAGTTTTAATTATTATTATTTTTAAGTCTTAGAGATATGCAGATGTGTATGTTAAGCTGGTAAATATTAGTAATAGATTTATTTGTGTATATAATATTTAATGTTAAAGTAAGTATGAAATAAAAAATAGCGTTTGGGAGGCCTTATATAGGTAAAAAAGTGAGAAAATATGGAACCACAAGTATACATACAAGAGTATCTCAGAGAGAACAATCCCACAGAATAGAAATTTCTAATATTAAAGTTTTCTCTATAAAGAATGTTCTCATATACAGTATTTATCTGTATATGTCAATTTTAATTATAATTATTTGACTTATTTAGCTTTTCTGCATATTTCAATGTAAAATAAAATAATTTGATTTTAATATTTAGTATTTTTATATTTTAGTCTACCTTTCAGCTGTCATGAGGACACTGTCAAGGAATAAAAATTGAGGGGAAATATTCATTATATATTTAATTAATTTTACTTATTAATTATTTAAAATATTCACAGGGGGGAAAAAATGAGGACTTGTAGGCAAGTCGTTTTTTTGTATTTCTGACTAACCTTGCTGTAACCTGGTTAGAACTTCAAGTGATCCATATTCAAAACTGCCTCTCATGAATCAGGGAGTGAAATTTGGAGTCCATACTTTTTACTTTTATTAGTTAGCTCAATCACTGGCAGTAAATATTTGTATATATATTTATTGTCCACAAAAAATATACAATTCTAAAACCACATTAAAAATCAGAATAGCTGCTGGCTATATTTTTTAATGATATCATACAACAATTATTTGAGAAAACATTTGCCAAACCACTAGGATGTGTAGTTTTTGAAACATGACCAATAATTTCCTTGCTATTCATAACTACTTTTTTTGACCATTTATCATAACACCAAAAAACATTAAGCCCAGCTTTTAAATAAGGATTTTCAATTTTAGGATCCAAAATGTCATATAAGCCAACTAAAATAAAATTTTGACCTGAAAATGTTGTTGACTGCCACATTTTCAATATAACCCCAACAACATTTCCTTTTGATGAATTTACCTCAACATTGCCATTTCCTTGATTTGTTGCATATAATGAGTAGTTTTTTCCATCCAGTAACAAGTTATCTACTTCAATAATTTGAGGTGATAGAATTTGAGATGAAACAGCAGTTTTCCATTTGAGAGCGTATGTGCGATGGTGAGAATCAGTCTGAGAAAGAAATTCAGAAGGAGTTTTGCCAGATTTCAGTTCCTCCTTTGAAATGTAGTAAAAATGGCATGGGATGTTAGAGCTATAGCTGGAAAATCCTGAAAGCTTCTGGATAGCTGGAAGATCACCAATCAAAGGAAATATTGCTGCATGGATTAACCGTCCATTTGGGTGATTATAAGTCTTGGAGAAAAAACATCCTTTCCACAAGGCAAGAAGTTTGTCCAAATGTGGTGTAATAACGTGATTACAATGGTCCAAACTGGGTTCATGAGGCCCAGGTGTAATTCCAGCCAAAAAGACATGTTGCTTTTTATATTGTAAATGAGGTGGGAGATTGAGACAAATCAGTATGATTGAAACAAATGATACCTTATTATGACCACTGATTTTGTTCCCAAATGAATTAAACCAATCCATATACAAACTAAAAAGAAAATTCCCACTTTTTTTTGTAAAATAACCTCCACTAGAATTTTTAAATTCTTTCCACACTGACCCATCCCATACGTCACACATTTTTCCACGTGTCTGCCGTGGTCTTCTCAAAGAAGTGTCGAGATCATCCTCAAATTCAAGAAGAAGTAGAAGACGTGCAAGCCAAGGTATAAGGGACTGAGTTGTATAAGTTTGTGCTGGTAAGGATTTATTATTTTTCACTTTGAACAAGGGGTAGTTGCATATCAGCAAATCTTCATCCTTCTTAGGAATGGGATTTAGTAGAAGTTGTTTTCAGTGACTATGATCATAGTTGTACTCATTGACTGATTTGAAAGGTTGATGAAAGCAATTCGGACAACAGAGTAATGTTTTTAAAGGGGATTCGAGATTAAGTCTCTGGATAATAGTGTATATATTGTGTGGAAGTAATTGAGATTCTTGTTCAAAACTAGCAGGATATTCAAAACTTCTGGAAATTAGTTGAATTTTGAAAAATTCAGCTTTAATTCTTATTTCAATTTGGTCCCTAGATAGGTTTTGTACCAAGTGGCCATGAGCAGTTTCAATGAGGGTAAAGAAAATATAAGGTGAGAGATGGGCAAGAGCAGGTGGAGAAATATCAGAGCAATCAACACGTGCAAAATTCGAGTTCGACAAACTAGATGATTTTGAGATATTAGATTTTCTTAAAATAGGGGTAGTTGAGTCATTATTCAAAGTATCAGGTGTTAAAATGGGTTGGTGGGTTGGATATGATGATAAAAATTATTTTGGTTGTTAGAAATGATATAAAATTAGAGAATAATTCAATTGCATACCTCTTCTGAGAGGGGGATTCTTTGTTGTGGAGTGCTGGCAATTGGACGTGAACTCAAAGTTACTTCAGGATGGGAGGTTGAAGGAAGAGAGGATGGAATGTTGGAAATTGTTGGTGATTGTCTTTCTTGATTTTTTTTAAAGAGTAAAATTTTTTGTTGATGTTTATAAAATGTTGTAGAAGACATTGAAACACCTCTTTCACTTTCACCATTAGGATTAGTAAATGTCTTTTTATCACAGCCAAGTTCAGAGCAAATGCAAATCTTGTACTTAGTTGGCATTTTTAAATGGCTTATAAAAATATAATACTTAGGATGGTGGTGATAGAGGAACAAGGGGGAAATGAAATTTGATGTATTCCATGCCAAAATGTGTATCATAACTGATTATTCAATTTGAATAATATACTAAATTGAATTAAATTTTTTTCAAGTTTCATGGGTTTAATATTAAAGGTGTAGGAGCATTAAATTGCATGAACTGCATGGTAGAAGATACAGATACAAGTAAAAAATTCTGTACCATAATCAATCAGGTATATTGAACATACATGTATAAGAAATGGTTGACAAGATACTAAACTTTTTTCATTTAAAAATTAGAGTACTTTTTGTTGTACTGCATGATTCTCTGAGTATTTTGGTCAATGAAAAAAAAGAAGTATAATTTAAAATTTAAAGACTGTAATTTATATTGTTAGGAAAATGAAAAAGGAAAATTTTGTTCAAAAATCATATTTGTATATTCAGCTTAACCATAGATAATGAACCATATAATTTATTTCTAAAATCACATTTATGGAGTGAATAGAATTTAAATGAAAGAAGTAATGAATTTAAAATGATATTTAAGCAATGACATGTCAAAACTTAAAAATTATACCATTCAAAGGTAATCTTCCAGGTGCAATTATGAAAAATGATATTCAGTGTTTTTTTAAAAAAATTTTTCATCATTCAATGAATTCTTGTGAATGGATAAAATTAAAAATTGCAAAATTCATTAATACAGTGAAATAATTTTTCTTCTTGCTATTGAATGTACACATATTTTAAAATAAATAAGGTTATAAATAATAGAATAAATATTATAATAAATGTAAAAGAGAGGGTATTTTAAAGGATCGATTCCTGAATAGCAATAAAAACTGTGATGTAGTTAATGAATCAGTATTATAGCAACAGAGTGGAAGATTACTTGGACAAGATGATGTTTCTGACATAATGGATGATTCTTTTCTAAGTGAAACAAAATGTTTATACAAAGATTTACATTTTCTGGTTTCTCTTAACTTATTCAAAGTAATCTGATCAATCTGGGAATAAAAATTGGAAAGTTCATCTGATCTTCATTTCAATTGACTCTTCCAAAGATTTCCTTCCTCATCCTGCTCAGTGTCAGAGTGATAATTTGGGTTATCAAATAAGAAGAGATATTCTTGATCCAGTACAGATATCGCAGTATGGAGCCAAGATTTTTGTAACTGAAGTAGAGTTTCAATGAAAGTTCCTCTAGAAAAAAAAACTTGACTCACTTTTCTTCTAGTTTCCTTATTTTTTTTTCCAGGAAAGAAAATTGGAGGTGATCTGGACTGTCTCTGTTGGGTGCGGAGCCATCGTTCTATTATGAGTGGCACAAAATCCTCTTGGCACTCATTATGATCAAAGACATAATATCAAAATGCCTGGTCTTTGAAGGCATAGCAATAGTGCTTTTTCAGATGAGAGATAACCAATTGATTCCATTCTGTGTCATCATTCATAGAAAAGCATAGTTGAGGTATTCCAACTGCTTTAGCATCATTATGACAAATATGATGAAAAACAAGTGGAATTGTTTTTTGCCGCCCAGAGGGAAATAACTGCAGTTCCTCCATGGTTTCAGTTGCTTCGGATATTGTTGGAAGGGAAGTAGAAGGTAAAGGATTGACAAGAGAAGAGATTTCAGAAACAGTCGGAGAAGATGGATAAGTATCTTCTTTCTTGCATTTCCCAAGGATAAGCTTTTTAAAATCAATTATAGAAGCTGTTGAGGTAGCCTTGGAGTTGGGAACACCTATTTCAGCAAGAATTTTATTGAATGCCCTAGAGCTTTTGAAACCTGTTGCTGGTATTAAAGTAGAATCTAAAATTTTACATTAGTGAAAAAATTATAGCCTATTGAATAGGAAACTTACATGAAGACATTGTTTGTGGTAATTAAAAATATGTACAAATTAGGGGAAATGGGGGGAAAGAGGGGATAAGTACACCTTATATATCAAATTTTAACATTTCCCCCTTGTTAATAACTTTGAAAGGGCCTAATAATTTTTTTTCCTTTGTGTACTTGTGAACCTAAAAACATTTTTTAATAAAACTAAGAAAATCAAACATTTTATTAAAATTACATGTAATTACAAGATGATTATGAAGATATTTTTGCCCATCTAGATGCTGCTCTCAGGAACAGCCAAGCTAAAAGTATTTCAAATTCAGTCTCAAAGAATCACAGTTGAAAATGAAAATAGCTTACTCAGCCAAGTACAGTTTTTTTGATTGAATCTAAAATTTTAAATTATTGAGTAATAATATTGATAAAGATTCTTGGAAAATTACCCACTAGTGTAATGTTTTCTTCTCTTGTAGAGGCAACAATATATCTGTAAACATGGACCTCTTTAGTTTGACCTATCCTGCAAACTCTGTCAATGACTTGTTTCTCCATCAAAGGGTTCCAGTAAGGTTCCTAAAAATAAAAGTTAGATTAATCATAATTTGAGAAATTGAAATCTTACAATTAAGAAAACATGTGATGCCATTTTCAGATTAAGACCTTCTCCTCCAGCCTTCAAAGACACCAAAAGAACACCGGAATCAATGGTAGAGAATGACTGGAGGACAATTTCCCATGCACTCATGTCAAGTGAACCATCAAATCTGAGATTTCAGATATTGTACTCAGAAAGAGCAAATGAAATTCTATTATTTTGAAGGTTAGTTTTAATATTTTTTCATTGAAAGAAAAACTTACAATTTGAGTGTGTCAGTCCACTCAGAGAAAATGACACATTTCATTTCTTTTTCAATAGAGTATAATTTGAGAAGGAAGTTGACCAGGTGGACAAATTTTGGACTCTCCTTCCAGTCCATTTCTTCCACCACAGATATTTTTGAATTGTGTGGGAGCTGAGGGTGATTGCAGAAACGTTGCAATGCCAATAGAGCCACTAATACAGAAGGGTCTTTAGCAGGTAAGCTGTTCTCATCCATGTTGAGCTGCTTGAATAAGTTATTATGCCTTCATGATGTACATTTCTGAAAGTTGACCCGTCAAATTGATAATGAAGTTTTGATATTTCACTCTATTTATGAAGTTAACATCCCCCTGATACAGACATATAGAATTCTTTTTCCTTCAAATCATTATTTCCCCTAAGATGTTTTGAATAATCTTTTTGACATCGGTAAATTGGCCTTTCTTTGCTGGAGTTCCAACGTATTTATTCCATCCTTCAGAGGTTGATAGTGGCTCAAGACGTAAAAATTGAAAGATGGGAAATAAACCTTGGACTTTGTTCTGGATGGGAGTTCAAGTTAGACTAAGACAGCGAGATGTCTTTAGTGCAGTAACAGATATGGAGGACTTTGAAGATGGATCACATATCTGACTATAGGAAAATGAATCAAATTTATTAAATCAATAGTGATTAAAAACTTACTGTGCTTCATCCAGAATTACACAAAACCATCGAACATGGAACAAACCTTCCTTTTCTAAACTTCCTAAATCATTTATCATAATATGATATGATTTTAAGACAATGTCAGCCTCATAAAAGCTTATGAAATTTTCACTTCTGCCCTTTCCATGATGAATAATCACTTTAATCATCAAATCAGGATCAGTATGTTGTAAAATTTTGTGTTCCCATTGTTTCAATAAAGTTGAGGGTACCACTATGAGTGTTGCCTTCACCTTCTTTGTGCTTGATGAAGGGTTTTGAAGACGTGAAAATTCAGCAGCTTCATTTAAAGTACTAACAATCAGAACAATTGTTGACACTGTCTTCCCAAGGCCATTGTCATCTGCTAATAGAATTGATTTCGGAAGTGTGTTGGTAACTCTTCCACTCAATTCATTTTCCCAAGTCGAATCTCCACAGCACCTCCATAAATATGTTTCAGTACGCCTTTCCTGAAGTAGCATAAATGCAAGATCCTGGCTTTGATGGGGTAAAAGGCATGTTTTCAAATGTTGGGGTTGAGCCATAGAAGCTGGGTGACTGAATTTGATGGAGAGGAGTTCCTGTATGTGAATGAGTGAACCGTCAAGCTGAGTTGAAAATGGATATTGAACTTCACAGCCCAAGTGAAGAGATGGTGTATAGTTAGTTGGTTCAGAAATATACTCTTTGATAGGAAGAAGGAAGGTGTAGAGGGAAGAAATATGTGCCGGTAAACAGAAAAGTAATATATTGATTGTTGGAGGAAGGGTGAGATCTAGGTGAGGAACAAGAAGAGTCTCAATAAGTAGAAGAGGTGTTTCTTGACCAGGCGTCCAACCACCAACTGGAGCTATAGTTGTTGAGGAGGATGGTTTTCCAAGATAAGTGTAGAGCACCTTTGCATGTGTAGAGATAAGATTTCCCACACAAAACTTTGGCTTCTGTGAAAATATTTTGATAATATTTTCAGTTTTAGATAAATAAATAGAAACATGCTGTTTCTTAACTGAAGCTGTATTGTGACTAGTTGTGGTGTAGGACCTCAAGATGCCAATACAAATGGGTTTGATAGTAGAAACATCCATGATGGTAAAGAAATAAAAGATGGGACAATTTTGTGAGGAAGCAGAGCCCTATATATAGGACTTGATATTTTGGGAACAAAGTGACTTTTTTGTTTGGAATTGTTTTAATTTAATGCAGAAGTATAAAGGGCTAAATTAATAATGTAAATCCTTCAATTATATATAAAAACTACATGTACTAAATAATAAATCTTCATTTTTAAATAGTAAAAACTTTCAAGGAACTTTATTTTTAATTTTTTGGAGGTGCATTTAATAAATTAAATTCATATTTTGTAAAAAAAGGTTATCAAATATAGTTTGAGAGATCAATAATTAAATAATAATGATTTGCCTACATTTACTTTAGCTTACAGCTGCTTACATAAATTAATAATGATTATATTTTTCATATTTCACTTGAATAATCATCTTGCAACATTCTAAGAACCTGTTTCCTAGAAATGGTTTTAGATTTGAAGGCTAGATGTGTTCAGTGTATAGAATAATATCACAATATATTTTAGTACATTTGATTAAATTTTACCTTATGAAATAGCTTATTAAAACTCAAAAACAGCTTTTAATTTTCCAATTAAATTTTAAGGAATTTATATGTACCTTGATATTGGGAATCTTGAAAATTGCTATCTTCAACACCAAAAAATTATACAAAAAATTTGACATAAAAAATTTAATTTTATAAAAACCAAAAAAACAAAAATTATTATTTTATATTTTAAGAACAGTATATTATTAATTTTACCTTCATTACCTCTGACTTACCCCTTTGAAGCCCCCCTGGGGCCGACTGGGGGTGGAAAAGGGGCTTAAAAAGTGCCAGGAAAGGCTGCGCAAAGGTGTTTCTCTCTAGTAAAATTCTGTTAAACCACTCATAAAAACCTTTATCAATTCCATAAACTTAAAATCCATAACCTTATATAAATATTATGTTTAATCTCTGCTTACTTTTTTTCTCTCTCTTCATGTTGCCAGTCACGAATTTATATATATGTTATTTCCCATCAAATATGTAGTAAAATGTAGTTGAAAAAAATAAATTTTTTGTTGATTTAGTCCTATGAAACTCCCCAATTACTCACTTTTCACATTGAAAAAAGAATTACCTATATACTTATTCCAAAGTCATCACCTTTCCCAGTTCCCTTATTCATGGTTTGATGGACCATAATGTTTAAATTATGGTGCATTGAACCTTTTTTTAAAATCACATTCTCTGATCCCATGAAAAAAAATCCCACAATTATTTTTATTTTCATGGGACCATAGTATTTTAACTCACGTATTTTCCTATATTAATCTAAAATTCAATTTCTTATGGCTCATTTTTGAGCCAGGATTGGTGCCTGCTACTTAGTCACGTGCAGCAAAGTATTGCTGTGACAATTTGCTACATGTGACCAGCAGCTAGCCACCAAAGGCTGGGTCAAATGAACCATATCTGTTTTATGATATGGTCCATTTGACCTGGCCACCTAAACCATTACTTGTCAGCTGCAGCAAAGTATTGCAGCAATACTTTTAAGTATCAGTGATACCTTTTTTCAAATGGCTAAAAAATGAAAATAATAAATAATAAAAAATTTAAATGTGCCATTAGGCAAAATAAATAATAATATAGAAAATTTGAGAGTTAATAAAAATTTAAAGAAAAATTCAATTAACTTAAGTATATGTTAATTTATAGTAAGCTCAAATTAATCACAAAAAAATCAAAAACACCACAAAGAAAAAACAAAATCAGGCAGGCTGTGAAATAACATGGCTGTTCTATGCACATATGAGTTCAATTTAATTTTTATAATATTATATTTCAATTTAAATTAATATATATAAATTTGTGCATAAATTAAAATGTATTGTATTCAACTTCAATGTGAATAATGAATATGAGATGACCTTCACATTGAGATTCATGCGCAATTACATCTGCAGCTGCTTCTTTCTTCCTTTAACCACAATCAGGCTCAACTCTCTCAACTCATTCAGATATTATGCCTTCCCAGACTTCAACTCCAAGCCAAGCCCCTCCAAGCTCTCCCTCTGTGGCTGAAGAATCAGCATTGCCTGTACCTGCTACAGCAAAAGTTTCTACTCAAGATAAAGATAATGCTGGAACAGGCAAGTCTAATTTTTTGTGTAATTTTTACCTCTTGAGTTCTTTTTTTTTACTTTGGTCTCTTCTTGTATCAATTAGAGTCTGGAAAGTTTTCTAATTCCATGGATATATCTAGCCCTCTCTCCTCTATAAAAGATTCTCAAGAATCAGGTGGAGGCTCTGGTGAGTTTTTTGTATCATTATTAGTTTTATTTTGAGCTAACAAGCTCTACTTCAGATGGTGCTTCAGATCACACTCACAAAATGGAAGACTTTGAAGAGCACGAGGACAGAATTTTGAAGAATGAAGTCATTCAAGTCTCAAAGGATGATTTCCTCACATCTGTATCTGAGTTTCAAGCATCAGTGGAGAAACTTTCTGGCAAGAAGATTCTTTCAGGCGAAATCAAGCAAAAGGTTCAAGAGCTTCTACTTGCATGTGAAAAATCCAAAAAAAGTATGTATTCTAGTATTAATTATTTTTCAAATAACTAATTTCTTCAATTTTAGCTGTTGCTAGTGGAAAACAGCTTCCACCAAATGATCAAATTGTCATCATTGATCTCACGAACGAACCTGAAAGAAGGGCTTCAAAAAGAAGACAGACCATTAAAGTTTCCAGCCATCCTGTTCTATCTGACTCAGAGGATGACTCCCAGCCTCACTCAAAGCAACGTTCACTATACAAAAAGGATGCACCCAAAAGGCAAAGGTTATCAGCTAATCTATATTCTTCACTACCACAAGCCTCAACCTCCAAGATACCTCCTCCCCCAGAGGAAACTTCATCAGCTCCCTGTATCCCCAATCCTTCTGTCTCTATTCCTGAACCTGCTAAAAATATTGAAGCTCCATCACTCCCTTCAAAGAAACCTGCTGGTTCTAAAGCAACTGTTACCAAATCTATCATCCAATTAACCCCTTCTAAACCTCCCCCTTCTAAACCTCCCACTGCTACATCTCCCCCTGCTCCATCTCCCCCTGTTCAATCTCCTACTCAGTCCCCCTCAACTCAAACTCCTGTTAATGCTCCAGCTGAAAAATCTATCCCTGATGAATCCTCAAGACCCTTATCTGCTTCAACTTCATTGCAACTGGCTGGCCCTCCAGAATCTTCTTCAACTTCAAAAGAACAAAGTTCTATCCCTGCTTCATCTACATCTTTCCCTCCCCAACCCACTTCAGCTCCCATTGCCTCATCTTCAACTGCCGTTCCCTCCACTGCCCCAGCTTCTATATCCAATCCAGATAATGAGGCATCATCATCTACTTCTAAATCAAATTACCGCTTTGTCTTGGCCCAGCATAGAAAATCTGTGGAAAAAATTTGTTCCACATTTTCAGGTAGAATGGATCGAGATGCCTGGAGGAAAATGGCATTAAATTCTTACAGTATATTGGAGTATCATCACTCTATAAAGGTTGATTCCTCTAGTGAAACAAATAATTCAACAAATTGTGCATGGCAGCAAGAAAGCTGCTCTATAGGGAAATGGCTTCAGCAGGTTTTGACTTTAGGTATGTTATTTCATATTTTCATCTGAATTATAATAGCAGTGGTTGACATTTTTTACAGCACCTTCTTACCTCCTTCCCTCAGAATCTGAACTATGGTATCGACGTGACATCTTCCATACAGGCTTTATCAACAGTAAATTCAAGAATTCAACCTACTTATTTACTGCTCTTCTCCAGCTAAATGAGCCATCCAAGGGTCAGAAGAATTCTTGGGCTCATCTTATAATGGAAGCAATCAGTCTATCTTGACCCCGATTGAATTCTTCAAGAGAAACTTTTCAGACTGGCAGCACTGAAGATAGTGTCCTAGATGCTATCTCATACTTGAGGAGCTTGAAGATAAAGAAAGATGTCAACAATTAAGAGAAATCAGATGCACTTTCAACTAGTAAGAAGGTTTCTATTGGACATCTCACTCTTCTTCATGACCGAATCCTTGTTATGCTTCAATGTTTGACTATGTTGAAGGGATACTCCAAAAAACCTGACTTTTTGTTGGAAGAAAAAACTGGGCATACTTTGGTTAAATCAAAAACAAACACAGAACTTCAGTCAGAAAACCAGGATAAAAACTATTCTTATCTAGCTTTTTTCTTAGCTGGTGGGGTAAGAGGTTTGTTTTTGTGCAAGGATGATATCAGGAAGGCAAGATATGTTTTTTGTGCTGAGCTAATTGAGGTCACCAATTGGCTCAAGAAAAGTCACAAAAACAGGGATAGAGTCAAGTGGCCCAGGACACATAAATACATTGTTGATATTATTTTTACCTGTCTGGGTTCTGACAATTTTTTCAATAAGTTTAGTATGAGTATTGAAGACATTTAAATGGCTATTGTTTTAGATTTTTTAGAGCAATGGTCTGTAGATACTAAAAACCAGGAACTTCCATGGATTGGAAAGGGGGGAAAAAAAGATCAGCCTCCAAGTATAAGCTTGTAAATACATTGCTTTATTTTTTTAAATAAATATGATCTGATTATCTTTTTCATGTTTGCTTGCGTGAATCTAAAATTTTTTCCATCTTAATATATTTTATAAAAAGATCAATTTATGGCTATGAATTACTAATTTCCATTTCCATGGAAGAGTGAAATATATTTTACAAATTAATAATATTGAGTAAAAGTTCATATTTTTGACCAGAAAGAATCAATTGCAATTTTTTTTACCTAATGGCTATCTTATTATGGATGTTTTAAAATTCTTTCTATAAATTTATTTCTTCTTCTCAGATATAATGAATAATGCATATTATAATTATTTTGTTCTAAGAAGGTTCTATGATATTTCAAAACTTGCCTTATTTCCTAATAACAACCACATTCAACATCTACCTTCAAGAGTATCAAATCTTTTTTTTTTACTAAGCCAAGTTATCCTCAAAAATGGACATCAGTACAGATGGTAATTATTTTTCATGCTTGTGATCTCAACTCTTGTACTCACAGGAAAAAAAGTTCCAATGGTTGATTCTCCAAGAGATAGTAGAGAAAATTCCCCCCCAACCCAACTCATCACATGCATCACCAAATAGACAAGAAGAGGAGAGTCCGGAACCCCCACCTGCTTCACCCTTGCGTGAGAAATCACAAGGACCCAATCCTGAACCTGGAGAGAGTGAAAGAAGTAACCCTTCTGCAGGTAAATAGCTCTACCTTATAACAACATTATATTACATGTTTTATACTCACAATTTCTTCAATATTTATTTTTTTCAAATCCATTTTGTGGTGGTTGTAGCAGGTAAGTAAATGGGAAATCCAAAATTTTCATTTGCTTATTTCAAATGATTTTTATTTAACCAGAAAAAGAAAAAAGAAACATAGAGGATTTTCTTCAACTTTCATCTGGTGATGATTATGGTAAGTACAAATTCATATATTTAATGTTTAATTTTATCTTTATTAATTTAATTTACAGTGGAATCAGCTTTGGATCCGGAGTATTATATTCAATGGCATCAGCACAAAGAATCACAGGCAAAGAAGAGAAAGTCTGAAAATTCCTCCAGGAGACAAGTCACTTCTTTAGCCAAAAAGAATCAAATTCCATCTGCATCCTCTCCCTTAGGATGATCTGTCATCATGTTTGCAAGATTTCTTTTAGGCTTTGACCCCTCAAAGCAAAAATTTCTGCCGTGCCCTGAGCCAGGGCTAGTCAACAAATGGAGAAGCCTGCACCAGAAAAGGGAAAAAATTATTCAAGAGATTTGAAATAAGCCCCGTCCTAGCCTGGATTTTGCTCAAAAAAAATTATTATCAAATCCAAACTTGATCAGCTTGTTTCTACCTTCAAAAATCCTACCTTTACACCCACTTCTGACTACCCCCTTCCACCAGGCCATAGCATTAAAGTTGTTTGGAAACGTCAAGATGAAGCTAAATTGGCTCAAACTGGGATCTCTTGCTTCTTGTATGACTGGGGAAAAAGTGATGATGATGATTGGAACTCAACCATCCTCACTCAAATTGTCTCTGGATGGATGGCTTGTTATCAGGGCAAAGGTTTCCAAAATTTTCCGATTTCTCAAGACATTTTCAGTAATGAAGCAGTTTTAAGCATTATTCAGCGATGGATATCTGGAAAGGCCAAAATTTTTAGGGATAAAGCCAAAAAAAAACAATCTGATTCTGATCTTGCCCAAGTGCAGAAGATAAAAAGTGTGAAACACAAGACTGCTAAAATGAGAAGAGAGGTAAGTGAACTACTTTATCACAGTAGTATATAAATAAATTGATTCTTGACTTATATAGTTGCGTGACCGTCAAATTGAGATTGCTGCTTCATTCTTGGTTCCTGATAAGGCTGGGCTTTTCAAAGATGCTGAGCTTCATTCAGAAACAGAGGTAAGTGCTAGTGGAACTCACACTAAGAGAATAATTCCTTGGAAAAGTCCAGCACTTGTCCGATGTTTAGATTCACTCGATGAAGGCTGGGTCATGAAATCAATGATGAAAGCAAAATCATCAACAGCCAAAGCTTCTGTGAGGGCCAAGGTCACTCGTCCTCTAAAACAAGTTTTACCACCAACAACTGAGGGAAATCAACCTGAAGCAGGGCCTAGCAATTGTCCCATTAAATATGAAATTGATGATAGACCTCTTCCCAATGGTATTTCTAAAGCTTATGTTGATGATGAATATTATAGCAAACTCAGTGTAATAGAAAAATCGTGTGTAGATAATAAAAGTGATATTGATTTGAAGGAGTTAGCTGAAGTTATTGAGTATTACTGTTCTGGTAGTGAGATTATGTTAACTCCTAAGCAAATAGAGTATCTGAAAAGATGATTTTTTTATTTTAGTGATATTTGAATAATTTTTACTGCATTGGAAATGTGCTATTTAAAATTTTGTTTTTTATTTTTTGAAAAAGATGGATATATAGTATATACAAGGGCTAGAGACATTAGTTTGAAGAAATACAAACATGGATATCACCAATATACAATTTCTTTTACTATCTCAATCATCCCTCATTAGGCTCCAATCATTTTCTCCCCATCTCTTAATTTTTTTTATATCTATATTCCACTATATAATCTATGGTGGGTTAAAATTGCTCTCCATTATTTTGTTAAATTTTTTTGAATTTTTAAATTAAATTTTTTCAGTCTTCTACAATTTTCTTTCACTGCCTCTATTGTTTTTCACAGCCTCAACTATCTTTCCCAGCCCTAAAAATTCAAATTTTATTTCACAACCATCATTATCACTCCTTTCACTGTCACTAGTAATTCACTATTTTTTTCCAAATTGTTAAAAATTTTATCTTTGTAATTTGAACAAGCAGTTGAATATTTTTTGTCCCCATGATATTTTTAAACCCACTACATCAACAATAGTACATCTACATAAATCTTTTTACAATAATATTCCACGTAAAATGGAAATTTCCTATTTAAAAAAGTAGAATTGATCATAAGAGCATTACATAGTTGTAAACCATAATAGATTTTTTTTTCTTTTTCTACTTTTCTGAAAAAGTCAAAATCTACCTGGTGTAGGTTTCATAAGATTTTACTGATGTGATCTTTAATTTTGTTAATTCTTCAAAATAAATAATACATTTAAATTTTTCAATAAAAAAAAACCTGATTATGTGAGCCAAAATCAATTTTTTGTAGTTGTAAAATCTAATGATAAGAAAATATAGCTCAAAATTTTGTACAAAATTTTACTGGAGCTTTATTCAGAGTATTTAGCTACGCTTGAATTTCTAAGAGCTATTTTATTAATATTTGATTTATCAGAAAAACAAATATATGTAAAATTAAGTTATTTCCTAATCTAAATCTGAAATATATTTTAAGTTCAAAAAAAAATTAACCAGTTGCAAACATATCCTGATGGGTAAAAATGAATGATTTACAAAAAATAAAAACAATAAAAAATAACTACGTAATTCCAAAAATAGTTGAAGCTTAGAAGAATTATTGCTGAGAGAAAGGTGAAAAAATAATGATTATTTTTTCCAGGTCTGAGTGAGGTAATAAAGAGGAGAATTATCCAAGCACTAAGGAGAGTGATATGAAAAAAAAGTTTAGATCAAATAAAAAGTCTATAATAGGAGCATCTATGAAGAAAAGGAAGAATTGTTCTTATTTCAAAGCCATTAGTCTTTATATGAAATAGTGCATCAATTTCCATATCAAAATCATTTCTGCTTTTGATATTTTATATTTTGGAAATTTTTTTCTGAGCTTCTGATGTTTCTGTAATCTGTTTGTGGAAGGAATGCTTTTTTAAAAAAAATTGTTATATTTCATATATTATAAGTGAAAAAAGGAAAAATAAATCATAAAAAATAATATTCCTAACATGAATTTCGAGTTTCATATTAATTATGATAAAGACTAATCTATATCTATATTAAAAGTGCAAACAATTTTTAGTTTTATTATTAATCTTACAAAAAAAAAAAAAAAAAAAAAAACTTCTGAAGTTGGAGAAATAATGATATCAAAAAATTGATACTATCATTTGACTGAGGAAACATAAAAAATTTCTAACCTTTTGACATTAGCTGAAGGCAAATTGTCTTGATTAGAATAAGAAAATCAATCTTGATCAAAATTATAAAATAGCTCTTGGATTATGCTGGCTAGTTTGCAATTTGAAAACACTTCAAATATTACTTAACACCAAATAAACTTTAGAAAAGATGTGTACATGGTCATTTTTATGGCTCAGATATAGTAAATTCAGTGCACAAGAATCTCTACCTTAATATATGTAATCCATTTGTTTAATGAAAAAATAATAATAGTGCAAAATACATTATGACAGTTTATAATATTTGACTTTTTTTTCTAATAAATCATAGCATGGCACTTTTTCCTGTTATTGGTCTTTTGATAGAAATAATTTGTGTTTTTCATGAATAAAGTGCAGAATATTATTTGAACTTGTCTGAAATTTGATGATATCTGTTTTTTAGAGTTTCAAAGATTTTTCCATTCCAAAATCTGCATCCAAGAAAAAAAGTTTGGTTGTAGAGATTTCCCATAAATTATCAGATATTGATAACAAATTATACATCTATATCTAGACATCAAATTCAGCATCAAGAGATTACTCCACAGATTACTCCAGGAAACCTGAAAACCAACTCGCCTACAAGTCCTCATTTTTTCCCCCCTGTGATTATAAGTAATTTATAAAGTAAGTATAACTAGTAAATTGAGAGGTAAAGGTGTATCTCTACACTAGTAAATAATTAATTATTTACTGGGTAAGTTTAGTAGCCTGGATGACAATTTTAGTGTGTTTCCCCACAGTGGGAATATAATGTGGGGTAATTATAGTGTGAAAAGGCTGACTTTGCTAAAAAAGAAGCTATTCACATGGAAAATATGCAGGCAGTATGTGGCCAGTATACAGAAGCTAAGTCTGGCATAAAAAACACCAAATTTGAAAGTGTTATTTTTATTCATTTGAGTAGCCAAATAAATAGTTCTAATTAAGACAAATCAATCTGTCAAGGCGCATTTTTAATATTATTATGTTTATAGTACATATATTCAACTTTTAAGTGATTTAAAGTGCATTTCTTGTTTCTCACATAATACAATGAATACAACCAATTTAAGTCTACTTAAAAATTATGAAGCCTTATTTTTAAGGTTCTTAATAGTACCCTTGAATATTCAAACTTAATATTAGGGGGTATAAAAGTTGACAAATCCACAATTAGGGATCAGGAATTTTCTTTCCTGGGATCAGACATCATTAATTGCAGAAGATTCTTATCCACTAGCCTTAGGGCTAGTGGATAAGAAATCCACAATAATGCATTATCCCGCCTCTTATACCCCAATTTACATTCCTAATTTCTGATCCCAAACTCAACAAATCCATGATGGATTTTTAAGAAAGTCACATGACTTATAATTGCTGATTCCATCCTTAAGTCTTTCCTAACTCTATGCTACTTCATTTTGGTGGCAAACACTTAAATTTTTTTTCTATCTACACACCTCAACTCCACATTTGGCAGTGAATTAACACTTCCCTCATCACATAAGCCTTCCACCAACAACTATGAAACACCTCTATACTAGTCAGATACTTCACTCAACTATGAATGCTATTGATTTACTTTTAGTTCTTTACTATAAAACAGACTCTGATTTGGAAGATGCTTTAGCCTATATCTCTCTTCTTTCCAAAAAATGTTACATAAACCCAAGGGGGACAAATCTTCATCATGATACCAGATATGATCTCTGCTCCATTCTCATCATTCCTCAACTAAACGTCACTCAAATATTTTGAACTTCTCACAATTCTTTCTTCAAACTTTATCAACTTATCTCCAAAAATCCTATCTTTCATAAAAATTCTCAAAATAAACAGCGTGATCCTGCTATTCAAATTTCTGTTGCACTATTTCACTTTAGCTTAAATGGAAATGGTGCTGCTGTAAGACATTTGGAAAATCTCTTTACCATAGGATATGGGACAGTGATATTATACACCAAGCGCTGTATAATTGCTATTCTTTCCCTCAAGTCTCAAACACTTTCTTGGCCAACTCCACAACAGCTACTTGAATCCTCTCAAGTAATAAAAGCTGAAGGTTTCCCTGGCTGTGTAGAATTTGTTGATGGCATGACTCTACCTTTGAGTCAAAAGCCTTCTCATGATGGAAACCATTATTTTGATTGCAAAAAAAGGTTTCTTCAAAATTTTCTTTAATTTCACATCACTCATAAACTGACTTTTTATCTTCTTTCTAGATACTCTATTGCGGCTCAACTTGTATGCACTGTAAATGAAAAATTTATTGCTTTTCACAGTGGCTGCCCTGGATCATGTGATGACTCTTCTGTCTTCCAAAGAATAAGAATTTCTCAAACTCCTGACTCAAAATTTTTTGAATCTCAGTACCTCCTTGAAGACTCAGCATATGCAAGTGGAAAGTTCATCATACCTGCTTTCTGTGGTGCAACTTTAAAAAATGACTCCAAAACCACCTTTAATTATCACCTGGCACAATCAAGAGTACCAATTGAACATGCTACTGTTATTTTAAAGGGAAGATTTTCTAGTCTCCATGAGCTCAGAATCCAATTTCAAAAAAAATTGGATATCAAAACAGCAAATCATTGGATCATGAATTGCATTATACTCCATAATATCCTGGCTGATTTGAAAAATGAGTGGAATAATCTTTATGAAGAAGATGATCCTGAACCTGCACCAGCTCTTCCCACCCTTGATTCCCCAAACATTCTTTCCACCACCATACACTCTGTCTCTATGCCTATTACTCTCCAACATTTCTCTTCACCACCCTTTTAAATTATTTTTTGTACTCTCCCAATTTTCAAGTTCCTTTTTGTTTTCACTTGTGTTATTTTCATGTTCCATGTTTTATTCACTTGTTGTTTTGGTTATTTTTTTTTGCATAACTACCATTTTGAATTTGCTGTAAATTCTCTTTTTTGGATGTCTCATTTGTTTCATTTTATCAGCTCAACATGAAATCACATATTTTCTGCAATCACATAATTTTTCACTGTCTCATTTTTTCATTCATCCCTCATATCCATTTCCTCCTCTCCTCAAACATCCCTCAAATTTTTTCAATTATTCTATTTTCTCATCTCATCTCTCCAGGTAAGTCATTTTTTTTCTTAATTTTTATTTTTTTACTTGCTAATAATTTATTTTTTCTCCTTTTTTCTCCTTTTTTTTTGTCTTTTTTTTTCCTTTTTTTTTGTCTTTTAAGTGCTTTTTTTTGGTTTTCAAGCTTAGACTAATTTTGTTTTTTTTATCTTTTTTTTCTCCCTCCATCATCCCCCTCTCCCCCCTCCTTGTCTCCCTCCATACCCCCCATTCTCCCCTTCTTGGCCACCTCAATTCCCCCCCTTAACCCCCTAAATACCCCCCTTCAACACCTCCTTTCCAGCCTCAAACCCCCCCTTTACCCCCTCCTTGGCCGCCTCAAGTGCCCCCCTTTACCCCCTCAAGCCCACCCTTTACACACCCTTTACCCCCTCAATCACCCACTGCCTACTTATTGAATTTATAACAATTCAATAAGTTAGTGAACAACTTTTAGCAATTGTTCATTAACTTATCAAATTGATACCAATTTGATAAGTTGGAAGTGGGGGGTTTGTGGAGGGGTTTGAGGGGGGGCTTGAGGGGGGCTTGAGGGGGGCTTGAGGGGGGCTTGAGGGGGTAAAGGGGGGCTTGAGGGGGCCAAGGAGGGGGTGAAGAAGGGGTTGAGGTGGGAAAGGAGGTGTTAAAGGGGGGGTGTCAGCCAGGCTATCTCAAGAGTCCAGTAATTTATACAATAAATTACTGTAATCATATAGAGGAATAACTTTATGTAATTACAAAAAATTATTAAAATAAAATTATAAATATTTTATGAATAAATAAAATAATTATTATAGTTAATTTTATTATTAAATAAATTTTATTACATAAACAAATATAATATTCTATAATATCATGGCGTAATTTTTGCGTATAAATAAATTATTTAAAATTATATTATAAGTGTAAATTTAACTTAAACTGTAATTACAATTTTAATAATAATATTTATATAAACTAAGTACAACTCATCATCTAATAATATCCATAAGTATTTGGCACTTCCTTGACCCTTAATTGTATCACTAAAATTTCAAACTTAATTAAAAAAATTTATTTAATATGATTATACTTAGTTTCTCATGTTAAATAAGTCTCTTCATTAAATTAATTAATTGTTTCAATTAATTTAATCATTAAATTACTTGGAATAGTTAAAATAATTAAATTACCTTTACTTATACTGAATGAAGAATATTTAAAAGCGTAAAAATAATTTCTTTTATTTTAATTATATATTTTTTAGCTATTTTTATTCCCTCTTTAGAATTTTTTCTCATAGTTCTCATTTTCCATGTTCACGTAGTTATTTGCTATTTTAGTTCTATTATTTTTTAGGAATTTCTGATGGGAAAATATATTTGTTTAATCACGGTTTTATTTTTTTATTGTTTTTAATTAAATTCTTTTAATTATTTCTTTCACTTTATTTTACCTTATTGTAATTATATTTGGAACGCTCTAGAAGTTCCTCTTGCCTATAAAAGGGCTTTAGAAACCTCTCTGGTAGTTCATCACATATTATACACTCACTTAACATATTTTAAATATATTACTTTTATTTATTATTTTTATTAGTTCTATATATCTAAATAAATTACTATCTAAATAACTATAGGTTGCTTTAAGTCTATTATTACTATCATTGACTGTTGTGCATTGAATAATAACTATTAATTATAATATACTACAATTTAAATAAGTCTTTACAGTTTTTTCAACTCTTCAAAACTCTCTCGTTGTCCTCTCTTCTCAACTACAAATACTTTATTTTTATTACTCATAATTATAATATATTATAGTTTCCCCTCCTCTTGTCCTTTTTCCTTTTCTTTTCCTCCATTCTTCTAGACGACCGGCCGATAGGGGGTAAAGGGGGGGTTTGAGGCAGGAAAGGAGGGGTTAAAGAGGGGGTAAAGGGGGTAAAGGGTGGTTTTATTTTATAGGCATCCTAGGAGGTTTTAAAGGGGGAATTTGAGATTTTGGGGGCTTTTGAAGAACTTTGGGGGGAATTTCGAAGCAAGAAAAAAAAGAATAATTTCTGCTTTTTAATTTTTTTTTACAGAATATTTTTTTATTTCCCTTAGTTTCTGGACATTTCCCCCTGTTTCCAAAATAAATCAGGTAATTTATTTTTTTAATGTGTCTTTGTTTTTGCAAATAATTATTCTGAGATTTACTGAATTCAGTTTTTTTTATTTTAATAAATTGGATTGAAGGACATCAAGTGGTATTTCAAATACCAGGTAAGTAATTTTAATTTTTTTTTTTTTGCAATTAAATTTACTGAATTTATTTTTATTTTATTTTTTTTGATTTACTTTTTTTTTTGGTGATTTTGTTTGTTTTTTCAAAAACTTTAGCTGGTATTTAAAAAACCATTCAGGATTTTAAACTGATTTTTACGTTTTTGCAAATTATTTACCTTTTTTTTGTTTTTGTTTTTTAATTTTTTTTTTAGAAATTTTTTACAAGGATATTACCTGGTATTTCAAACATATTTTAGTTTTTTAAACAAAAAAAAGGTTTTCTTTTCAATTATTTTACTGATAATTTTTTATTAGGGGGTATCAAAGCTAGAAATATTCTATTTCAAAATACCTCTTCTTTCCACAAAATCAACCATGACTATTTTTTAAAATATGCCAGGCTGTGCCCCCAAAACACCTTTTTACTGAGAATTAATGTTAAGCTTGTGTCTTTCTTTTTGTGTTGTGAAATACCTTTTAAATAATTACAAATTTCTAACTTTGATACCCCCTATTCTTGGTGTTTTTTTTTGTTTTTATTTTTATTTTTTTTGTTTTATTTTTTTTCCAGGATGTTGCTATGGAAAATTTAACTTGCTCATCTTCATTATCATCAATTTCTTCTGAATCATCTTTATCCTCTCTTTCTCCCTTGTCCTCAAATCATGAAAGCTCCAAGAATAACCATCAAATATATTCAAATTCTTATTCTTTATCTTTATTTTCTTCTATCTCTTCAATTTCCTCAATCAATTCTATTACTTCTCCCAATCAATCTGTCAGCCAGGCTGCTAGACTTACCCGGTAAAATAGTTAATTATTTACTGGGATGAAGCCACACCTTTTTTATTTCTTATTTTATAATTAATTATATTATCTTTACTTTAAAATTACTTGTAATAAATTAACTAATTACAATGATTAATTTCAAGTAAATATATAAATTAATGTCCCTTATATTTTTATTCCCTAACACCTTTCTCAATGACAGTTTAAAAGAGATAAAAATATACTAATACTAAAATTGATGAAAATTCAAATTAGTTTATTTAAAATACTAAAATTATATTAAATTCTAAAAATTGAAAAAAATCAAATTGTTTTGTACTAAGTGTGACATTTAAAGTGAACTTTAAGATATATCAAATAAATTAATATATACATAAAAATATTTTACTGACGCATCTTTTTAGTACTCTTACTTATTTGTAATTTCTTATTTTGGAAGTATCTTTTGTCAGCCAGGCTATTCCAGGAGTCCAGTAAATGATATATAAATTTTAAAACCTTAAAGAGTGGGTAAGACTTGTATTTAATGAATATAACTTAATATTTTATTGCATAATGAAATTATATAAGAATTTTATTATATACAAATGTTACATTAAATTTATTGGTTATATATATTTTTATATACAATTAAATTGAGCATAATATAATATATTCTACAAATAATGGCGCATTTTTATGTATTTAATAATTATAAATTTATATTTAATTAATTGAAAAACATATATTATAATTACAAGTGAAAAATTGATTTATAATATATTTAAATTAATTACTTAAATTTATATATTAAATAATACCTCTCATATGATACTAAACAATAATTAATGACGCTTCTTTTGGCCCTTAATTGTGTTAGAAAAAACAAATAAATTAATTTGGACTAAATTGAGATTAATTGCTTGTTTTGTTGCGTCAAATTATTTTTTTGTTTCACTTAAAATGTCCTTTAATCAGAATGTACCATCTTTTTGGAATTATATTTCTCATAGTTCCTATGTTTCCAATCTTGTTTAGTTATTCACTATTGTCACTTACTGATTTGGGAATTAATGGCGGGGAAATTGGATTCTTAATTGGGGTTTTAATTATTTGTTTCATGTTTTTCTCTATATTTTTATGTTTCATTTACTCTTTTGATATATTTGTTTTATTCCATTCTAATCATTGTATTTACAAAGATAGTAGCGCTTCAGAGGACCCATTGCCTATAAAAGGGCCTTGGATAATCCCCTGTAGCCTCATCACTTATTATACACTCAACAAATTAAATACTATTTTACTACGTTTATATTTTTTTATTAGTAATACAATTCTAATTAAAAGTCTATATAACAAATTAAAGGTTGCTTTAAGTCTGATAGTAATTAAAAGTGTTTGCCGCGCAGAACCCTTACATTGAATAATATTATTATTAATAAATTCTAAGTTTTTGTCACCTCTCAAAGTTGCTCACCGTTGTTTCCCTCTCAAATAAATTAAATATATATTATTGTAATTTATTTCTTTTATTTTCCCTTGTCCTCCTCCTTCTCTCCTCCTTTTCTCCTATTTTTCTTACCTTCTTCTAGACGACTGACCGACAACTGGGGGCCTTTCCAAACGACAACGACGATCGAGCCTGGCGACGAACGACAAAACGCACGGACCACCTAGCAAAAAGAAACTTTTGCTGCGACTGTGTTTTGAACTTGGGTTCGACATCTTAGGTTTATATAATATTAATTTTTATATTATTTTGAAGTGATTTTTCGATCACTATAGTAAGTTCACCTTTGCGCCTCTCACTCTTATTACTATATTTTTATTGCAATAACAGTGATTGTGGCTTAATTGCTGATTCACTGAGTGTAAGTGTTCAATTTTAAAAAATTTTTTTTTCCTAGTTGACCATTATAGAGTGTTAAATCCTCTTAGTCCTAGAAGAATTGACATTTTTTAATACAAAATTGAATTATTAATTTAATTTTTTTTTATTAATTATTGTTAATTTTGGTTGACTTAAAAGTACATTGTGCTTAGTCCCAAATATATTTCCATATTTAATATTGGTAATTAATTGGTTGAATTAACTTGATTGTTATTCCCAATTTAACCTTGCAATCCATTTTTTTTTTTAAAATTAATTTTTTTTATTATTACTTTATATTGAAAATTATTTTTTTCTATAATTTAATTAATAAATTTTTTTTTATTATTTGGAGCAATTATTATTGTCTAACTTTTATTATTTTTTTATAAAATAAAAAGTAAATTATAAATCTTCCCACTAGTATGTCCAACAATTTGGCAGAAAAAATGGATAACATGCAAGTGGATGAAATAGAAATTGACTATGATGCTGACACTGTAAGTTCTTCTAAAGTTGGTCATAAAAAATCTTATACTAACACAAAGAATTCACATACTGCAGGATGTGGAAATGACAGGAAATGCAAACAAACCAAACCCCCTTCCCCCAGTACCACAGAAGGAAGTAAAGCCTCTAGTGCCTCAAGAAGGTCTTCCAAAAGGCTTCAAAATAAAAAAGCTTCCTCTGCCACAACAAATCAGCAACCTATCCAGTCATATAAAAGAGTTGAAGACAGAAAATATGACGTACAAAGCAAAGGTAGACACATTGTGGGATCAGGTCCAAGAACTCAGGAACCAGATTCAGGCCCAGGCCCCTCCTCAGTTGCCTCCCAATCAACCTTCACAGCCACCCAGCTCAACCATCCAAAATCCAAATACTATGGAAGTAGAGCAATGGAAATGGGATTATCTAATGAGTCACTACCAACAGAATGTGCAACACCCTCCTCATCATCAGCCTGGCCCATCCAGAACACCCAATTTCCATCCACCTCCTCATCCCTACCAACAAGGCAGGAGAAAGAAGGCCCAAGCACAATCCCAAACCCAGTCCCAGGGGAAGTTTCCTCCCCTGACATGGTAAGTAATTTGGTTGATAGTCACTTGGGTATGTTTTCTAATAAATCTTCTTCTGCAGGTAATATTATTGAACATGGTGAAAGAACAGTTAAACCTGTTAAAAGACAGCTTCCTGTAACTAGTAGCCCTATTGATGTAATTAGCAAATTGTCATTTGATGAACCTTTACATTTAACTTCTACATCTTTAATTAATCCTTCTCTTGCAATTAAAAATGATTCTGTTCCCCCTGAAATCTATACCTTAATTGAAAAAACTTCTGAGGAAATATTGAAAGATACCCTTGATTTTAATATTGTAAAAGACAAACATGTGAGAGATGTGTTAATCCATGAAAATGATAGATTAAATAATTTACACTTGCAATGTAAAGTGAGTTCTTCTGTACAAGATACAGCTTATTTAAAAATCAAAGAAACCTTGAATGTTGTTCTTAGTCAACAAAAACAAATAAGAAGTGACCATAGAGCTATCTCAGATAGAAATATCAGTCTACATAAGACCTTGAGTGAATTGAAACCCCTTATTGAGGAAAATTATTCATTCAAGAATGAAATAAAATCTCTGCAAAATGAGTTTAAGAAGCTAAAAAATGATTTCCATGCACTAAGTACCAAACACTCAGTTTCTGAGGACAGAAATGTTCTATCTCTTGCAAAAGTAAATGACCAGATGTCTGAAATTCCAAGAATAAGAAACTTTGTGTCTGACCTACAGGAAAAGTTCTCAACCTTAACCATCAATAATGAATTAAATGAGATTTCTGCAAATAAGCTGCATAAAAATAAAGGGAAAAAACCTGAACAAAGTTCATCCTTTCTTCCTCATATTTCAACCATTAAACAAACTGACAATGAGTCTGTAAAATCTTTTGCTACTAGCAAAAAATCTTGTGATGGTCATGCACCAGCTGTTTCTGTAAATAATGAAATTTCTGAACACCTGGCTAAACTTCAGGAATTATTACTAATGAATAATTCAAACCAAAAAGTGGACCATCCCAGTAGTCAGAAAAATTGGCCTAAGTTAGACCAATATCCTACCTTTGATGGTGATTCTTCCTCTGATTGGCAACACTTTATCCAGAGAATTGATAATTTAAAGAGATCTTATAAACTACCTGATGAGGAAATTGTTTCTAAGCTAATTTCTTTATTTTCCAATGTAGCCTTGATGTGGTATGAATCTGTCCTCTTAGATAACAATCATTATACTTGGAATGATTGGAAATCCTTGATTGAGAATCAGTTTGGTGGTTCAAAATTCAGGTTAGCTCAGCAGAGACTGTATGAGAATACTAGATATGTATCCTCCTCTGTTGAAAAGCCCATTGTTTTTCTGATGAAAATAACTAAAATCCTTAGAGCAATTGATCCAAAGATGGATTATGATATTTGGAGAGATAAAATCTTGTATAAATTACCAAATTCTCTTAGGGATTTGATTGTTGCTAGAACTGAGCATGTAAGGGAAAATTCTTCTTTCATTAATATCTGTAATGAAGTACTACTCAACCATAGATATGAACCAAAGAATTACCTTAGTAAATCTTATAATGATCAGAATAAACCTTCTATAAAGCTCCCAGAAAAATCTGGTAAACCCTCTTCCCCAGTTGCACCTAAAAAATATGCAACAAATACTTGTTATAAATGTAACAAACCGTGGCAGAAGGGTCATGTTTGTGACAAGAAAATTCATCTTGTTGAACAAAATGAAGACACTGATGAAGTTGAACTTGATGTCAATAATTCTTCCAGTGACTGTGAAAGTAATATCTCCTATGACAATGAATCTGTTAAAGATGTTTTAATGTTGGAACATGATGTCCATTATTTAAATAATATATCTGAAGATTGTGTATTGAATTTATCTTCAGTAGAAAATGCTGAGATAATTAAAGATATTACTAACAATTCTATTCCTATATCCCCTTTAAAGGCACCTGTTATCATTAATGGTAAAAATGTTGATGTAGTTCTTGATTCTGGTGCTGGAGGAATTGTAGTATCTGAAAAAGCTTTGGCTTCAGTGGATAAGGAATATTTGAGTAAATTATTGCCTATAACTTCTGAAAAATGGAGAGGGTATGGTTCTACCTTATTTCCTATTGGCAAATACAAAACCTCTGTATTCTTCAAATATAATGGTGGTTTTGTCAGAGCTATTTGTGAGTTTGTTGTCATGAAAAATGATAATTTGAGCAATTGGTTTATTATGGGAAATGATATTTTAACCATGTTTGGTGTGAAACTGGATCCAGCAAATAATTGCTTTACTTTAGGAATGAATGGGAAAAGAAAATTCAAAATTTCTTCTCCTAGACCTTCTGGGCATTTGTTGAAATCTTGTAACTCACTGACCCAATGTAAAGGTAGAACAACAACTGAAATGGATGATTTATTACATGAAATAAATACAGCTTCTTTTGGTGATCAGTTGACTAGTGAACAAAAGGATTCTATTGTTGCCTCTATTACCTCTTTCCCTATGGCTTTTGCTCATGGTTCTCATGTCTTGGGAATTGTTCAAGAAGAAATGAAGATTACCTTATCCTGTAATTTGAGTGATATTCCTCCTACCCTTAAGAAAAAACCATATCCTGCTTCTCCATCAAAAAGAAAAGATATTGAAGATAATATTGAAACATTATTGAAAATGAATATCATTGAGAAAGTGGATGTCACCCCCAAATATTGTGTCATCTCCCCAGTCTTAATTTCTTATGAAAAAGATAAAGCTAGATTATGTGGAGATTACAGAGCTTTAAATACTTATACTGTTGATGATATTTATCCTTTACCCAGACTTAATTCTATACATGCTACCTTGCAAGGTGCAAAATTTATTAGTTGTCTGGATGGTAATAAAGGTTATCATCAAGTTCCAGTTGAGAAAAATTCTCAAAATTTTTTGCTTATTGCTACTCATTTGGGAATATATAAGTATGTTAGGATGCCATTTGGCCCTAAAAATGCTCCTTCAGTTTTCCAGAAGGTCATGGATAACACTTTCCATCAAGAAATTATTGAAGGTTGGCTCATGGTTTATATTGATGATATTATTGTTTTTTCTAAAACTTTTGATGAACATATAATTCACTTGAATAGAGTTTTCCAAAAAATGGATGAAATCAATATGACCTTATCTCTAAAAAAGTGTAAATTTGGTTTTCAATCTTTGAAAGTCCTTGGCCATGTTGTGTCAGGCTTACAAATTTGTGTAGACCATAATAAAGTTGCTGCCATTCAAAATGTGAAAGCACCAACTTCTGTAAGAGAAATCCAAAGTTTTTTGGGTATGTGTGGCTATTATAGACAATATATTAAAAATTATTAGGTCATAGCCTTGCCTCTTACAAAACTAACCAGAAAAGATGTTGCTTTTCTCTGGAATAATGACTGTCAGAAAGCTTTTAATACATTGAAAAGTTGCTTAATGACAGCCCCTATATTGGCTCTTCCAGATTTTAACAAGCCATTTGTACTTTATACAGATGCTAGCTTTATTGGTCTGGGAGCTGCCCTTCACCAAAAGCAAATTATTAATGATAAATCCTCAGAGGTTGTAATTTGTTATATTTCAAGAACCTTAAGAAATAGTGAATTGAAATATGGTGCCACTCAATTGGAGTGCTTAGCAGTTGTTTGGGCTCTTGAGAAACTTCATTACTACTTGGATGACCAAAAATTTGAGTTGGTAACTGACTGTAGTGCTGTGAAATCTCTCTTAAACCTCAAAACACCTAACAGACATATGTTCAGGTGGCAACTTGCTGTTCAGGAATACAGAGGAAGGATGACTATTATCCATAGATCTGTAAATGTTCACTCTAATGTTGATATGCTCTCCAGATTGCCTCTGCCAAATAATGACTCCAATCCTGCTTATGTACCTGAAGATGATACTGTTCATATACATGGTATATTTATAGTTGATATGGAAGAAGAGTTATTACAGTTAATACTGGATTCATATGATAAAGATTCTGACTTAAATAAATTAGTTACTATTTTGAATGATCCTAAGAATGCTTCAATTCAAGCATTAATAAAAACTCTTCCTGCAAAGTACCAAAATGCTTTAAATAAAGGAAAGTTTTCTATTGAAGATGGTTATATATATTATAGAAGGAAGCTTACCAATGTAATTGTTATTCCTCCTTCAATGAAAGAAACTATCCTCAAACTTTGTCATGATGACATATAAGCTGGACATTTTGATCTTGAAAAAACATTGATTAGAATCAAAAACACTGCATGGTGGGCTAATATGTCTGAAGACACAAAATTATATGTTGAATCTTGTGATTCCTGCCAAAAATCTAAAAGGTTAACAGGTAAGAGAGCAGGGTTATTACAACATATTGAAGCACCTAGTGCTCCCTGGCAAATCATTAATATGGATTTTGTCACTGGTCTTCCTGTTTCAGGTAAAGACAGCTTTAACTCTTGTTGGGTAATAGTTGATAGATTCACAAAAATGTGCAAATTTATTCCAACCCACAAAGATGTATCCACCAAAGAATTAGCTTTCTTATGGTGGTCTTACATGTTTAATATTATTGGTTTTCCAAAAGCCATTATCTCTGATAGGGATCCAAAATTCACTTCTGAGTTTTGGACCTCTTTGATGGATATTTGTGGCTGTGAGTTAAAATTGTCTACAGCTCACCATCCTCAGACTGATGGTCTAGCTGAAAGAATGATTCAAACTCTGGAAGATATGATTAGAAGGTATTTTGCCTTTGGTTTAGAATATAAAGACAATGACAGATTTACTCATGATTGGGTCACTCTTTTGCCTGGTCTTGAATTTGCATATAATAGCACTGTTCATTCTGTCACTGAGAAAAAGCCTTTTGAGCTTTGGTTAGGTTATGTCCCAAACACTCCTGCTCAGATTCTCAATAATAAATTACCTAAGTTGGAACTACACCCTGGTGTAAAATCTTTTATGCAAATGCAACAACTATGCAGAAAACATGCTCAGAGTTGTATTGATAAAGCATTTGAATATGAAAAGAAAAGATGGTATAAATCCCATAAAGAATACACATTTAACAAGGGTGATGAAGTGTTGATCTCTACTGTCCATTTCAATTTACAAGGTAACCACAAATTAAAAGATCCTTTTGTAGGACCATTTGTTGTTAAAAGAATGGTTGGTGATAATGCAGTAGAAGTTGTATTGTATTCTCCATATGATAGGAAACATCCTGTCTTTCCCATTTCTTTGCTTAAACCTTATACTTCCAACAGTGACTTATTTCCAAAAAGAAGAGGAAGACCTAAGAAGAACCCTCAGGAAGTCACAGAAACAGCAGAAATTGATAAAATTCTCAATGATAGAATTATCACTTCTGAAAGAGGTACTGAATATTTATTGAGATATAAGAACAAATCATCTGAACATGATGCATGGATACCTGGCAAGGAAATTTCAAATCTGCCTGCTCTGTTGAAAAAATACAAAAAGAAAAAATCTTAGCATTTTTTTTATTGTTTTTTTTAGAGTGAGGGAGTGTCAGCCAGGCTATTCCAGGAGTCCAGTAAATGATATATAAATTATAAAACCTTAAATAGTGGGTAAGACTTGTATTTAATGAATATAACTTAATATTTTATTGCATAATGAAATTATATAAGAATTTTATTATATACAAATGTTACATTAAATTTATTGGTTTTATATATTTTTATACACAATTAAATTGAGCATAATATAATATATTCTACAAATAATGGCGCATTTTTATGTATTTAATAATTATAAATTTATATTTAATTAATTGAAAAACATATATTATAATTACAAGTGAAAAATTGATTTATAATATATTTAAATTAATTACTTAAATTTATATATTAAATAATACCTCTCATATGATACTAAACAATAATTAATGACGCTTCTTTTGGCCCTTAATTGTGTTAGAAAAAACAAATAAATTAATTTGGACTAAATTGAGATTAATTGCTTGTTTTGTTGCGTCAAATTATTTTTTTGTTTCACTTAAAATGTCCTTTAATCAGAATGTACCATCTGTTTGGAATTATATTTCTCATAGTTCCTATGTTTCCAATCTTGTTTAGTTATTCACTATTGTCACTTACTGATTTGGGAATTAATGGCGGGGAAATTGGATTCTTAATTGGGGTTTTAATTATTTGTTTCATGTTTTTCTCTATATTGTTATGTTTCATTTACTCTTTTGATATATTTGTTTTATTCCATTCTAATCATTGTATTTACAAAGATAGTAGCGCTTCAGAGGACCCATTGCCTATAAAAGGGCCTTGGATAATCCCCTGTAGCCTCATCACTTATTATACACTCAACAAATTAAATACTATTTTACTACGTTTATATTTTTTTATTAGTAATACAATTCTAATTAAAAGTCTATATAACAAATTAAAGGTTGCTTTAAGTCTGATAGTAATTAAAAGTGTTTGCCGCGCAGAACCCTTACATTGAATAATATTATTATTAATAAATTCTAAGTTTTTGTCACCTCTCAAAGTTGCTCACCGTTGTTTCCCTCTCAAATAAATTAAATATATATTATTGTAATTTATTTCTTTTATTTTCCCTTGTCCTCCTCCTTCTCTCCTCCTTTTCTCCTATTTTTCTTACCTTCTTCTAGACGACTGACCGACATCTTTTCTCTCAAACCCTTTTATGTAGTCTTCTTAATTCCATGTGCTCTCTCTCCTTTTGCCTATAAAAGGCCTTCCACTTTGTGCTGTTTTTATTCATTCCTTATTAATTAAAATTATATTATTTAAACAATCAAATATCATTTTTATTACTATAGCTGTTTCTCTATTACTTACAATAGCATAATTCTGAGATTACAAAGTAATAGTAATAAAACCCTAATACCTTTTATTTGAGTAATTAATCACAAAAGATAAAAATCTATGTACCTTAGTTGAAATCCTTGAGTTAGCCACCTTCACTTCCATTTGGACCGCCGTAAAATCTTCTAGACTATTAGAACCCCTTGACACAATCTGTGCTTTCCTCACCAGAAAAGAAAAAGCAGAAAATCATGGAACCAGCTAAAGAATCAAGAAACTCAAATAGAAAATTTTATCAAAGTAAAAAGTTGATTTGAAAGAAGATATTTGTGAAAGTTTCTTTGGACATTTGGACAATCTTAAATTTTATAAGACTTCAATATCATATGTTAAGAAATAAGATTTTTTAAAAACATCAAAAACCTTACAGAAGGTGGTATAGATGTCATTGTTGCAGTTTTCAATAATGGATAAAAACCTCAATTCATCTTAGAAGTTCATTTATTTAATGGGAAAAAGGATGAAGTTTTTTGCCAGTATTTGGATTTAATTTCTACTTTCCATCAAATGGCTTTGGTTTGACAATCCTTATCAAATAAAGATCTGATTTCTGGTGTCATGAATGTTTTTGGTTGGCAACCAGGATATGATCAAGGAGTTTCTTTTGGTGTGTAAATACTTTTTTACTATAAGTAATTTTTAATTTTGTCATATATTTCAAGAATTTAATCTTTTATTGAAAAATTTTAAACTGGAGCAAATGGAAGATCTAAAACAATAGAATTCTTTAGGATCATTTAAAAATTTTTTGCAAAATAGATTTAAAAAATTATTTATTCAAGCTTTTCAAAAAAGCCATCAACTTGCTTTAGAATCTGGTTTACCAAATTTGTCTGATGCTGAATGGGAAGAAGCAATAAATGCTTATGTTTTCTGTTCTAATGCTATCATCACTTATAAAGGTTTCTACAATAATTTTTATCAAGATAAACATGATAAGAATTGTCTAACATTTGGAATTTTCTCTTATATTAATCCAGAGACTGGTCTTCCTATTCCATCACCCTCTTCTGATGAGGGACATGGCCTTTATTTTCCTGACCTTAAATGTATTATTGATTTTGGTGGTGCCAATGAAATAGTTGATGCTATATTGAATTCCTCCCAACATTGGCATCAAACAACTATAGCACCTACATCTTTAGTTTCTTGTCAAGAATTTTCCCATTTTGGCTGTTCATTCCAAATAAATGAAGGTCTTATTAATTGTATTAATATTCAAAAAAAATAGATAAAAAAACTGCTCTTAGTAGATCTGTCAAGTATGGTAACTAAAATATTATAAAGAATTTTCTATCATTAAATATTTTCATCCTTTTTTTTTCTTTTTTTTTCTCATTTATTAAATTTTTATTTTATTTTAGTTTTTATCCTTTTTATTTTTTTTAAATTTTCCTTTTAATTTTCCTTTTTTTAATTTTATTTTTCCTATTAATTTTTTTTTGCATTTGAATTAGGATTTTTCTCTTCAAATTTTTTTAAAGTTACGTCAAGATAGTTTTCTGGTTTTATATGATGGTGCATCTGGCCTTAGCTTGTTCTACTGGCTATTATATAAAATTGGAAGACTTGATTCAGACTGGTGGAAATAATTTGTTGATGAAACTTTCATTTTTATTTTTTTTTCATTTAATTCTGGATTATTTTCTTCCAATTATTTTTTAAAGTTACATCAAGATAGATTTATGGTTTTATAGGATGGTGCATCTGGCGTTAGGTCATTCTACTAGCTATTATATAAAATTGGAAAACTTGATTTGGACTGGTGAAAATAATTGGTTGATGAAATTTTCATTTTTAAATTTTTTTTCCATTTGATTTCTTTAATTCAATAAATTGCAGGGGGGGTATTGCCAAATTTTCATATCAGACTTTAAAAAAAATTGAATTGAAAATTTGGTTATACCCTTCCCTTAATTCAATAAAATTCAGGGGGGGGAATTGACAAATTTTCATATGAGACTTGCAAAAAAAAATTCACTTGAAATTTTGGTGATACCCATCCCTTACTTCAATAAAATGCAGGGGGAATATTGCCAAAATTTCATATAAGACTTGAAAAATCTTTTACTTGAAAGAATTTTGGTGATACCCAACCCTTAGTTCAATCAAATGCAGGAGTGGGATTGGGAAATTTTCAAATGTGACTTGAAAATTTTAACTAAAAAAGAATTTTCAACATTAAAACTTTTTGAAAAATTTATTTAAAAAAGAATTTATAACACTAAAATATTAAAATTTAACTAATGATGGATAGAGTAAAGAAATACAGGAAATTAAGATAAAATTTTATGTACAATTAATTATGAACAGTTGAAGTGTGAGAGAAATAAAACAAACTATTCATCAAACAGTTTCTCTAAAACTTCAATTTCCTCAACAGATTTATTATCTTTAACACATTCTATCAAGAAATCTTTCTTTTTGAAATTTTCTTCATGATCATGCTTACATTTCATCTGTTCCATGAGTTTTTGATGCTCGAGTGTTTTCTCCTGTTTCTTTAATTTTTCAATACTTAGAGATAACTCAAATTTCTTCTCCTCCAAATCTTTTGTCCTATCATCCTTACGCAAAGAGAGTTTGTACTTCCTCTCCTCCAAGACTTGTGCCCTATCATGCTTCCGTAAAGAGAGTTCAAACTTCCTCTCTTCTAAATCATGTACCCTGTCATCCCTCCTTAAAGAGAGCTCATATTTTTGCTTTTCAAACTTTAGAGTCTCTTTAGAAACTTCCACTTGTTCTAGAGTGATAATAAATATTAAAAAAAAGTAGAAGAAAAGCAGAGTAAAGTACTAAGAGGTATGGTATCACTTACCAGCATCATGTTTCTCTGAAAATTCTTCAGAAGAAGAAAATGGGGTTTGAGATGAAGTATCACTTTTTTTTTCTTCTTTGAGAGTGGAGATTTAGACTACTTATAGCCCTTTTCTTTTTGTTCAAGGTAAAATATTCCTCCTCATCATTGTTGCTGGCTTATGACACAGTTTATTGTGGCTCCTGTGTTTGTTCTTTAGCCTTTTTATAAATAAGAATATGTAAATAAAAATAATTATTGGTAAGATAAAAGAAAAAAAACACACTTTAGTTAGATCAGGTTAGTTTATATTGCCATAAGGATCTATTGAAAAGATATCTTTATTTGTGGAAGTTAAATGAGGGGATGCTTGAGTGGAAGAAGAATGAAACAGATTTCTTTCAAAATTATGTTCAGGATAGCATCTTCACCATCCAAAATATTTGCAGAATTAACATCATCTTGCTCTCCGAAAATAACATCCATCTTTTTAAATTAAGGACATAAAGAATCAAGTTTATTGTCTATGGATTTGATGACCTTACTGATATTGAGGTCAGTAATACCAAAACTAGTAGAAGATGAAAGAGTCTTTGCCTTCTTGTATTTGTCTCAATAATTCTTGAAGCATTCAGACATCTGTTTAGGTAAAAGATCTATTCTTCCCTTGGTCTTATTCTGTAATTCATTGGCCATTAGTAGATAACCATTAACTTTTGATGTGGGGGGCCATCCTACTTTAGTTGCATTTTTGGTGCCAAAACAAGAATCATAGTTAGATTTAGTTTTCATCCAGTTTATACTAATGAGATGATCATCTTTTTTTAATAGAATTGTCTTTGATTTCTTGGCTGAGCAGGAGAAAGAGGGAGTAGTGCAATTTGAAGAGCAACTGGGGGAAGTCCTCCTTTGAGAGGATCTGTCAGGATAAGATCAATTAAATGGACGTGAACTAGCTTGAAAAGTCTTTGTCTAGAAGATTTAAATGGTCCTATATGAATACTGTAGTATAAACCAACAAATTTTAAAACATAATTCAGAGTAAAGGTTTCAGTAATATAGTTCTCACTATTCTTATATGTGGCTTACAATCTTTTTAGTTGTTGTAAAAATAGATTCAATAATTTCAGATACTATTCAAAAGTCTTATAAAAGTACTAGTTGATTTGTATTGTAATTTTTTTGGTTATATTGAATAAATTGAAGTGATAAAGAATGAAGAAAACAAGACCCAAAAACCTCCTCCTTTTATACACACTAAGTTCCCCAATAAATCCTTTGATGTACCATCCAATACAATATTAATTACGCCTCAAACAACTAATAGACCTCTCCATCAACACCTCTAGTGACCCATGACATAATTAGACAAGCAACAACCACAAAAATCCTATTAATAATAAGGGAGATCCATCAAAAATAAAGAAAAGACAAAAAGAGAGTATATGTGTGTAAAACAATGATATAAAAGTCTAAAGGTGACTTTTTAAGGTTAATTATAACTTAATAATAAAGGGAATCTACTGTAGAAATGGAGGGGCTAATCCTGACATTATACTACGTGAAATTCCCATCCAAAATTAACCGATATTTACTGAGAAACCACCCAAAAACTTAAAAAAGAGCGTGAGATGTGGGGTAACTACATGCAGTCCTTGGAAGGCGCTTTCACTGGTAAATCCTTGACTAAATTTAGGCGAATTTAAGCGTGGTGATGAAATAAGATGCCAAGAGTGAGGTTATTAATGAAATTAGTGCATATAAACAAGGTCAATGCACTATTAATTAAGCTAGGACACTAAATAAGCGCCTGTCGCCTATTTTAGTGTGTTTCCCCACAGTGGGCGTAGAATGTGGGGTAATTATAGTGTGAAAAAGCTAACTTTGCTAAAAATGAAGCTATTCACATGGGAAAAAAAGTAGGCAGTATGTGGCCAGTACACAGAAGCCATTTCTGGCATAAAAAACACCAAATTTTAAAAGTGTTATTTTTATGCATTTAAATAGCCAAATCAATATTCCTCAATGAGCCCAAATGATCTGTCAAAGCGCATTTTTGATATTCTCAATTTTGTAGTGCATATAGTCAACTTTTAAGTGAAATAAAGTGCATTTCTTGTTTTTTGCGTAAAACAATGAATATAACAGCTTTAAGTGTACTTAAAAATTATTTAGCCTTATACTTAAGGTTCTTAAGATTACCCTAACAAATTACAACTTAATATTAAGTACATAAGACCTATAAAAGGTGGATATATGCATGTATATAAGGTGTTATAATGGCATTTTTTGTGTATTTATCATAATTTTACTTATGTATATTATTTGTGTACTCTTATTTATTGTTCCCATGTATATTTCATGTGTTTAACATAACTTTTAAGCACTTTTTACTCAGTCCTGGATATATACAGGCTGACAGGATCTATGATGATAAGGCATGTTAATATAATTGAAGATGAAAAGGATCAAAAACAAGTAGATGAGATAGAAAGGTGTTCTGAATGGAGAGAATAGACAGGATGAGATGATAATGGGGGTGCGCAGAAAGGTAGAAGGTATATCGAGAGAGTAGTCAAAGATGTGGCTATGAATGAAAGTAGGCCAATATGTGGTTATGACAGAAAGTTGCCTGATATGTGGTTATGAAAAATTGAGTAGAAAAAAGTCAGATAAGAGTTCAACTTTGACACATAAAATGTCTAATAACCCAATTATTAGCAAAAATAATTGCGGAAGATATTTGGGGTATAAAGATTTTTATCTGCAATTAATTTAATTGTGGATCAGTCAACTTTGATACCGCCTATAAAGTACATAAGACTTATAAAAGGTGGATATATGCATGTATATAAGGTGTTATGATGGAATATATTGTATTTTATCATAAATTTCACTTATGTATACCACCTGTTCACTTTTATTTATTGTTCCCAAGTATACAACATGTGTTTAACATAATTTATAAGTACTTTTCACTCAGTCCTGGGAATATTCAGGCTGACAATATGCCATTAGAATGCCTTAAATACACACATATACTCACCTTTTATATATGTTATGTACTTAATGTTAATTTATAATATTTTAGGGTAATATTTAGTGCCTTAGAAATAAGGTTACATAATTTTTAAGTAGTCTTGAAGTTTTTTTTTCATTATTATAATGATATAATTGATAAAGCACTTTAAATCACTTAGAAGCTGGATATATGTCCTATATATTTAATTATATAAAAATTTAACCTTGACAGATAAATTTTCCCTATTCAGCACAATTGGTTTGGCTAATTAAATGTCTTAAAATAAGACTTCTAAAAATATATGATTTTTTATGCAAGAAATGGCTTATCTGTACTTGCCTTATGCTGCCTGCATATATCCCATGTGCATAGCTTAACTAATAAAAGAAGTTAGTAATTTCACATTAAATTACCCCCAAAGCATATACTATATATGTTTAATCATTCTAAAATAAGCAAGAGGTGCTTATTTAGTGTCATAATAGCATTAATAGTGCATTGACCTCATTATATGCACTAATTAAATTATTAAACTTAAGATTAGAACCCAGAACTCAAAATCACTCTTAAAATATATTAATTATTCAAGGATTTATCAGTGAAAGCTCTTTCCAAGACTATTAATTCAGTAACCCCACATTTCACATCTGTTGTTGGTTTCTCAATAGGTTTTAAGGCTACTTTTGGTTATTTTTAAACAGGATTTTCACATGGAAAATTATTATATTTAGTGTTTTAATTTCAATTAATGATAATGCTTCTTTAGAAGCTATTTATGGCTCCTTTCTTTCCTCTCTCAGTGTTTTATTTAAGTAATAACTTGCATGTATGTTGTTTTTGGGTTGTTTCTATATTTTGATGGTTTACCATGTGTTATTCTTGTATTTTTGGTAGTGAAATGGTTCTTCTTTTGCTAGCATAAATTCCCTTGGTTATTAAGGCCTGTGAAGCTTCTTGATGTGGACAATGAAACACCTTCAGGGTGCGTAATAGCCATGTATAGCAGTGTAATGGGTCTGAGAAACAAGGGATGGACACCATGAATTTATGGGTATATAAGGAGAAGGTTTTTGGGCTCTTAATCTACATTCTTTTACTACATATTTTAAATATATAAAAAAGAAATTAAAATACATCTTTATTGGTACTGTTAAATTCTTTTAAATATTTTTTTAAATCATTAGTTTTATTTTTCTACCAACTGTAAGCTGTATACCATTTATAAAAAGTGTGGTTAAATTACTGAGACCATTATATTGAATTATATTTTTACTTTATTAGATTTGGACAACTCTATTCATACTTGATCAATAAAATCTTCTAGAAAACTGAAAAATCAAGCTATTCATGTCTCTGTACTTGAAATCAGCCTGACAATTTTCATCTTAAGATCCATTAAAAGAATAAACCTGTAAAATATATTGAGGTTTGAAGCCATTACTGAAAACTGCTATAACTTGAATTCCAGCATATTTTGGTAAGGCTTTGTCTTTTATGGTAACTTTTTTGGATAATTTTTCTTTTTAACAAAATTAGTTTTGAAAAAATTGATTTGGGTTAGGTGGCCAAAGAAAGTTTGACACCATTTTTTTCATTAAAGTTTTTCTTCTAAATATTTGAAATTCTTGTTTGATTGATTAAATATGGGACTGAAAATAGAGAGAACAGGGGGGAAAATGGTGAAATAGATGTCTAGTTCAGTTTTTTGACCCTATTGATTTCCTAGTTGCATCTTTGTGATAAACAACTGGATGTTACTTTTTGAAACCACCTTATTTTTTACCTTTGGAAGTGGATTAAGGTGGGGTGGTGTGGGTATGCTTGTAAGAGGAGGGAGGAGGAGGTGAAAATAGAATTTTTGGATGTATACTTGAAGATGAGAGTACATGAGACAAGGAGATGCTAATGTCAGAAAAGCAAAAAAGTAAGGTGGGGTCAAGCAGGGTCACTCCACCAATCAGACCCAGAGTGATACCCTGAAACCAAAAACCAAACTAGACATATAGTTCAAGGAGTTTTCCCCCTGTGGAGGAAATCAATGAGGAAGAGGGTGAAGTTAGAGAAGATAATGAAGATGAACTATATCTATCTTTATTAATTTGAGTAGACATCATTTGATAAATCTAAAAGCCAAAATTCTTTTAAAATGCCTGATAAATATAAAAAAAATGTATGCAAAATATACCAAAAACACCTGCAAAATATTCCAAAAACCCCTTCAAAAAATAGCAGAATATGCCTAAAAACACCATAGACTTCCAAAAAATTCCAAAAAAGGATTTGAGGGAATGTGGTAACTGAGAAAGAAGGGAATGTCAAATTTTTGAGACATGGGGAGAGTGACTGAATGAAAAATTATGCAATAGGGAAAAATATTTGATTTAAATTGTGGAGGGAGGGGAAATGAATGAATTCAGTAAAGCAGAGTTTTTCATGGCAAATGCAAAATGACCATTACAAATATGCAATTTGAAGATATGGAGCAGGGGGAGGAAATGAATATAATCAGCAAAAGTGAGAATTTTATTGTAAATATGAGCCAACCACAACAAAAAAAATTAAACAAATAAAAAAGTAAAGTAATTTTTTTATGTCCTAATAAGATTGGCCATTTTTTTATAGATTCCATAATGAGTTCTTTTTTTTAATTTTCTTGCTTTTCCAATTCACAACTTGCCATTTTTCTTGGAAATTCATGGTCTGTTGTTTCTCAGAGCAAAGATGAAATCTGTCAGCCAGGCTACTAGACTTACCCAGTAAAATAATTAATTATCTTACTGAGATGAAGCCACGCCTTTTAATCCTTATTAATAATTAATTATTTATTAACTACTTATGTATTACTTACAACTAACTAGCTAAGTACAATAAGTAATGTAAATAATTAATAAAAATAAGTAATTGTCACACACATTTTTACTTCCTAACACCATGCTCAATAATACAGATGAGAGGGAATAAAAATAGTATTAAAAATATAAAAAATATAAAAAGAAGAAACTTTTCAAATTCCTTTATTTAGATTTTGTTGAATCACCATTTTAAATTAAAAGTTTCTGTACTAAATGTGACGGACCAAGGGATTCTAAGTTTTATTTCAAATAAAATAATACCTTTATTTACGCACTATTTAGTATATCATTTATTATTTCACATACACTCTTTATTTATTCTCTTTTTCTCACACCCTTGTATCAGGTGGTGTTAACTCCGTGTCTTTATTTCTCACATCTTTGCCTATAAAAGGCCCTCTCTTTTTGTACTTTTCATTCATTACTTACTTATTTACCAAACTTACAATATATAAATTAAATCTCTTATTACTATATTTTATAACATTAGTACTTACATCTACGTAATTCTAAGATATAAATTATACTAGTATTTGTAATCACCTCTTATTATTTAAGTAAAATAATCAAAAGATTAAAGAAAATATGTACAGTGTTTCTTGAGCCCCATAAATCCACTTAAAACCTCGTAGGACCTCCAGATTTATCTTCTAGACCAAGAGACCCACAGACAAAATCTTTCCATATCCTCTGCTTTAAATCTGACCTTTTCAAAGTTTGATTGAAGCAAAAAAAGTTTCTCCAAGTCCAAGGCCCATTAATTTTATATTAGCATATGATCAAACTTCATCTTCTCAAATTCAAGGGCATTTTTTTCACTAGAGGATTTTTCTGAGAAAATTGAATAGAAAAAATAAATAAATGAGTTATTGAATAAGATATATAGTGAAAAACTCTTACTTATATATTTTTTCTCAAAATAATTATCAAGGAAGCCCAAAGAGCTGGTTGAAGTATTACCATGTTTTAAAAGATGGTTCACATTCACCAAAGTTGAGGCTCAATGCTTTAATTTGGATTTTGAGCTAGAGGGTTCAGGAAGTTCATCTAAAGCAACTTCCAAAGAAGGATTCTCATTGATTGAATTGTTAATATTTTCAGAAATTTGAGTTTGAGTGGGAGGTGACTATAAAAGAAAGAATGTAAAATTTAGTCAAGAATTTATGAAAAAAAGAAGAATTAAACATACATTAAAATATTGGGTCTCTGAGGACTCAGATCTGCTCCAAAATAATTTTTCTGCTTGATAATTGGTATCATCTTCAGCTGAGCTATGGTTAGAAACAGGATGAAATTGATGTCATTGAAGCACAAGTGTGTCAGGAGGAATATTGGATGGTTGAGATCAAGAGGGTATATACTTTGTAGTATTGTGTAGAAACAAAGGGTTGAAATCAACTCAGGAACCAAAGAGGTTGTCCATTCCCTCATAGAAAGGACACATGAGATTCAGATTTTCAGAAACAGTAGTAATTCCAATCTTCAAATCATCATCATCAATACCAAAGCCAGTGGCATTGGCAGGGTGATGAGCCTTTTTATATTTTGACTTATAACTTTTGAATCTTTCCTTCATTTGCTTAGGATTTATGTCAAGTATATCTCTTGTTTTCTTCTTTACTTCATTTGCTATCAACAAGAAGCCATTGACCTTTGATTAAGGTGGAAGCCCAATTTGGGTGGAATTCTCACATCCAAAGAATGCATCATAACTTGATTTAATTTTGAAGAAGTTGATGATGATGAGATGATCTTTATTTTTTAGCTGACTAGACTTTGGTTTCTCAGGTGAGAAAATTGCATTACATGAATAACTTTGTGATAAAGCTTTTTTTTGAGTTGCCTTTTGAGTGTTAGATTTTCTGAGAGGCATTATGAAACTGGTATTTTACAAGAAAAAAAAAGAGACTAAGAGGTTGAAAACAAAAATAACAAGGAAAAAAATATGCCTGGTTATAATGTTGCAATAAAATGTTTCAAATCTCAGTGAGGGGTATGTGCCAAGGATTGATGAGGGGATAAAGGTCAGGGTGTCACAGGTGACAGGGATGGGGAGGAGAAGGAAGGGGCGAAGTTTCCAACATGTGGTTTTGAAAAAAATGGGGAAAAAAGTGCTGTTTGGAGGTCATAACTGACACCCATTTTTCAAATAAGTGAATTTTTTGCAAAATATAAGTGCTGATTGACTTTGAAATACACACTTAGCTTAAGTGCTGATTTTCTTTGAAATCCCCACTTGACTTAAGTGTGGATCTTCCAGAACTGACACCCCTTAATCTAAGGCCCAGGGCTGATAAACCTATTACAGGACATACTCATGTATGATCAAGAATCTCCCAAAACAGTCCAACAGCAGCAATGTACCTCCTATGAGTATAGAAGAAAATGACACCCCCTATCAGGGGGTGTCAGTTCAGGCAAATCTGCACTTAACTTAAGTGTGGATTTCAAACCAAATCACCACTTATATTTGCAAAAAAGTCACTTATTTCAAAAGTGGCTGTCAGTTATGGCCTCAAATAAGCACTTTTTTCCCATTTTTTTCACAACCACATGTTGGCCATATCATCCCTTCCTTTCCCACCCCATCCCTGTCACATGAGACACCCAGACCTCCATTCCCTCATCAATCCTTGGCACACACTACTCACTGATATTTGCAAAATTTTAACCAGGCATGTTTTTTCCTTCTTTTTTTATATTTTCAAACTCTTAAAATCCTTTCTTAAAACATGCCAGGTTCATAATGCCTCCCAGAAAATCCAACACTCAAAAAGGCAACTCAAAAAAATTCTACATCACAAAGGTCTTCTTTTAATGCAAGCCCATCACCAGAGAAATCAAATTCTGGACAGCTAAAAAAGGAAGATTATCTCATCATCATCAACTTCCTCAAAATTAAATCAAATTATGATGCATGTATTGGATGTGAGAAGTCCATCCAAATCAGACATCCACCTTCATCAAAGATCAATGGCTTCTTTTTGATTGCAAATGAAGTAAAAAAGAAAACAGAAGGGAGAATAAACATCAATCCTAAGCAAATGAAGGAGAGGTTCAAAAGTTAGCAATCCAAATATAAAAAGGCTCATTTTGATTCAACTTCCACTGGATTTGGTATTGATGATGATGATTTGGAGATTGGAATTACAACTTTTTCCAAAAAGCTCAATGTCATGTGTCCTTTCTATGAGTAAATGGATAATCTTTTTGGTTCCTGAGTTGCTGTCAACCCTTGGTTTATACACAATACTACTAATGATATACCCTCTGGATATCAACAAGCTAAAAAATCTCCCAACACACCTGAAACACAAGGACATCAATCCCCTCCAGCTTCTAACCAAAGTTCACCTAAAGTTGATCCCCACTATCAAGCAGAACAATTATTTTGGAGTAGATCTGAGTCATCAGAGCCCCAAAATTTTAATGTATGTTTACTTTCTATTTTTTCTTCAATTCTTTGATAAATTTCTCATTCTTTCTTTTCTAGTCTCCTCCTACTCAAACTCAAATTTTTTAAAAGAATAACAATTCCAGAAATGACAATCCTGCTTTGCAAGCTGCTTTAGATAAGCTTCCTGAACCCTCTAGCTCAAACTCCAAACTAAAGCTTTGGGCTTCAACTTCAGTGAATTTGAACCATATTTTAAAATGTGGTAATACTTCAACCACCTCTTTGTCCTCCCTTGATGATTATTTTGAGAAAAAAGATATAAGTAAGAGTTGTTCACCATATATCTTCTTCAATAACATATTTATTATTTTCTATTCAATTTTCTCAGAAAAATCCTCTATTGCAAAAAATGCCCTTGACTTTGAGAAGATAAAGTTTGATCATATGCTAATGAAAGATCAATAGTCTTTAGATTTGGAGGAAATTTTTTTTGCTTTAATCAAATTTTGAAAAGGCTAAATTTGAGGCAGAGGAGATGGAAAGAGCTCACCTTTTCTTGGAGGAAACAAAAGACCATGAATTTCAAAGAGAAATGGCTAGTCATGAATTGGAAAAACAAGAAAGTTTTTTAAAAAAAGAATTCATTACAGAATGTATAAAAAATGGCCAATCTTATGAGGACATTAAGAAATTACTTGACTTTTTTAATTGATTAATTGTTGATTTGATTAATGGTTGCGGGATGACATTAATAATTACTTTTAATCTTATTAAAAATAGTTATATCATGAGATTCTGATAACACCATTTGTCCTTACTGTAATCTAATATTTCACACTTTTGGAATTTCAGATGGTAAAATAATACTGACACCTGTGCAAAAATCCTCATTGCCAAAATAATTTAATCACATCACTACCAATTTGCATTTCTAAATAAAGCTAAGTCAACAAAATTCTATATATGTTTGAAAAATTTGGCTATACCCTCTGTTGCATTTTATTGAAGCAAGGGGTGGGTATCATCAATTTTTTATGTCAGATTTGAAAATTTGACAATACCCTCCCCTGCATTTTATTGAATTAAGGGATGAAAATAACCAAAATTTAATATAATTCCACAAATAAATAAATAAGATAAATCAAATTTACTAGTTTTAAAGTAATGAAAATTCTTCAAGCCAAAATGCAGATCAAGTCTAGAAACTAAGTTTAAGACTTTCCACAGGTATAGGCTAGATGAACCCCATGAAAAAATTTACTGTTATCATGATTACTGTTTGTACAACACAAGTTTGTTAGTTCATTACTTCAGTTTAGTAAATTGAAATATCAGACTTATTTATTAAAAATTTATGAAATAATAAAAAATATTCCATGACTTTACAGATCCCCAAACTTTTTTTATCTACCTAAAGTTTTGTAAATTTATTAATTTTATCTTCTTTTTTTACCTTGTTGATTTTTTGGACTAACTTTTGAATGATCTGATAAGAGCAGCAAAAATGAGTGAAGGGTTAGACATATGAAAATGGTAAGAAAAAGAAAAAAACACACCTTGATGAAATGGAAGAGTAATAAGTAAAGATAAAGGATGTTTGAGGAATCTGGAAGGATAAATGCATGATGTAAACATTACGATATGCATTATGAAATAAATAAAAGTGAAATTGAAAAAAGGCCCAACTTTAAAGGTCGATATCTCAGCAACCACTTAACCAAATTCAAATTGGTTTGCTGTAAATGAAAGATAGGCTTCAGAAGTGTCTTCAGCTAAAAGGACAGTAGATTCAAATAAACCTAACCTTAATACTGACTCTGATTTTCAAAATTGCACAAAAACTTGAAAAGTGATGATGAAAATTCCAACAAGAGGGAGATAAAAGCCTAGATAATCATCAGATAAAAGTTTCAGAAGCCTCACTCTTTAATTATGCAATATAAAAACATAAAATAAATTAAGTGAAATTAAAAAAAAGGCTCAACTTCAAAGGTCAAACTCTCAGCAACCACTGAACCTAATACAAACCTGTTTGTGGGAAATGAAAGATAGGCTTCAGGAGAATCTTCAGTTAAAGGAAATGCAATTTAAATAAACCTAAACCTAATTTTTTTATAAAAACATGAAAGAAAAAAAGTCAAATTGGTAAAAAAAAGGCACAACTTTAAAGGCCAATATTTCAGCAACCACTGAACCAAATTTGTATCTGTTTTTGGAAAATGAACAATAGCCTCCAGGAGAATATTTAGTTAGAAGGAAATTAGATTTTAATAAACCTAACCCTAATTCCAAGTCAGATTTTCAAAATTTTACATAAACTTGAAAAGTGATAATAAAAAGGACAACATGAGGAGTTGAATAAGTCCACTGTTATCCAGATATGAGTCCTACATATACTTAAGTATGAAATTTTCATGTAAAGAAAGAGATATAATATAGACATGAAAAAAGGAGATGAAACTTACCTTGATTGAAAGGTAGGAAAAATAGAGTGAGAAAGAGAGAAGTTGGAATTTAGGGGAAATTGAATATGGAGTAAGTGAAATGCATAAAGAATGTGCAATGTATGTGTTTTAATGACATGGAACTAAAAAAAAGTTAAATAGGGGAAAGGGGGAATAATGACCATGCCAAGGAGGGATGAAGAGTAGGATGATGGAGCTAAAAAAAGAAAGAAAAGAGGGAGAGAAGAAAAAAGGTTAATTTTACCTTTAAAATCAAAAAATAAACACTTAATAAAAAAATTAATTAGCAAATACATAAGTAAAAATGAAAAAATGACTTACCTGGAGAGATGAGTTGAGAAAACAATTGACTTCAAATTATTTCAGGGATGAAAGAGGAGAGGAGGAAATGGATATGAGTGATGAAAGAAAAAAAGAATGACTGAAAAATTGTGCGATTTCATGTTGAGTTGATGAAGGAAAACAAAGAGACTTGAAAAAAAGAGACTATAACAGAAAATTAAAAATCAAAGTCAATATGCAAATAAGAATAACCATTCTAAGGAAAAATTCATTCCCCTGAAACAATTTTTATTTTATTTCAGAGCCATGGACTCACCTATTTTCTTACTCTGCACACTTAATGCTCCTGACACCCCTGAACATGTCCTTCTCTTTTGCCCCGCTCACAATGAGGAACATAAGGTTCTCATTGGTGCTGCCAAAAAACATAAAATACCTTTCACCACTTCATCCCTTCTCTCTCCTAGTCTAATTACAAAACAAGTAGCCAATTTTCTTATCAACACTAATAGATTCCCTAACAATATGCCACTTTCCCAGTAACCTTATACCTTGTCTCCCTTTTAAATGCCCTGTCATACATCTAGTTTGTTTCCTCCCCCGCTGTATCAAGCTCTTCCACCTGTTCCCTCCTTCATGCCCCCAGCTGGGTGAGATTGAATGAAATATATATATATATATATAAAGGAAACATTCCTGAGGAGTCCTGAAAAATTGTCTAAAACTTGGTACAGATAGGTTAAGAAGTGTTTTGATGGTGTACTTGGGGGTATGAAATACTTGAGCCTTTCCTGGAAGAAGGTAATGTTTACAGGCCACTTTTGATAAAAAAAGAAAATCTTTTTCTAGATCAGAATCAGAATTGCAATCAGAGTCCAAGAGGAGATCAAGAGCTATGAAAGTCATTGCTTGATGTAGCTTATCACAATTTGAGAGTGAGGAAGGCATGGCTCTTATACAGTATAAAAATGTAAATGATGTACAATGTTTTGAGTTATGAAGTGTTATGCTGCATAGTGCTGTGTATGAATGGGATGATGCTGACAAATCAGTGAAATGGGACATTATGGTGAAATCAGCACTTTTGGTTGAGAAAGTGCGGATTTGAGTGAAATAAGTGACTTATTTCATTTTGAAATCCACCAGTGTTGGGGCTAGTGTGTTTTGGAAATCCATACATAAATAAGTGCAGATTTTCCAGAACTGAAACCCCCTAATGTGTTAAATAGTTGTTTGGCTCCTCTGTAACGACATCTTCAGAAAAAATCTTCAGTTTTCTTTATTTTTCCGTGAAAATTAATGAAAGTGAAATTTTCAAGTCAATTTTCTAACAGTGCTATACAAATTCTGCCCTTCATTAATGTAAAAGAAAAAGATGAATTGTCCAGTTACAGCTAAACCAGAAAAGCTTGCGGTGTTCTTGCCAACTATTCCCTTTCAAAAGTCGTGTATTTCAGGTTTCGCTGTATTCAACATGCAAAGTTGGTTTGCAACTTTTTGAATATGAATCCATCCCCTTTCATTCACTAGCAACGCGCGAGTTCGGCCTCCCGAGTTAAAAGTGACGCTCTTCCTCAAAATTAAAGTGGAAATTGGCGCTTATATGGTGCTCATTACTTGAAGGAATTCAGGAAAGAAGTATCACTCATCTAAACATTTTATACTATTAATATTCTGTTGAGCATGGTGACTGTCACTGGTATGTGTTTCTACAACTTTTCATGCAGTTTCCAAACTCATTCATTTGTTTCGTATTTACTTGTAAACATCATTAATTTTAGAAAACTACGGCTCTTTTGGCTATGATGATTCATTCACTCAATCTTTTTCAGGGAAAACTGAACCTCCCCCTACCGGCTTTGATCCTCATGCCAATACAATAACTCAAGAAGACTGCTGGCAGGTTATCACTGCGTTCTTCAATGAAAGAAATCTTGTTAGCCAACAGATTTCGTCGTTTAATGAATTTGTCAACAATACCATGCAAGAGCTAGTTGACGAGAATGCCCACATAGTCTTAGAGCAAAGCATGCAGTACACAGATAAAGCCGGTGACCTAACAGTGAAAGTTGCACAACTTCTAGGGATGTTCATCAATCTGACTTCACTTGATTACAGAAACGATATGAAATTGAATTTGGACAAATATACTTGTCTCGTCCAACGATGACGGAAGCAGACGGCACGGTGTCACCTATGTTTCCAAATGAAGCTCGTCTTAGAAATTTAACGTGCGTGAGCTTTGAGAGGAAAAAAAAAAGATTTTTGATTTGTGAATGGTATCTTTCATTTGCAGTTATTCTGCGCCTCTATATGTTGATATGAGCAAATCTAACAAGGTTGCCACTGGTGAAATCGATGAAGATACTGGCGAACCTATTTATGTTGATGACGGAGAGAATGGGGAACGGGCGCCAGCTAAAATATTCATTGGCAAAGTAATCCAGCCTTGAATTTTAAAACTTTCTACATGCTGCCTGTGTCTGATAACAGTTATTTTCCAATCCTGATAGGTACCAATCATGCTTCGATCACAGTTTTGTATTCTCGACGGCTTGGATGATACTGGCCTATACGAACTGAACGAATGTCCTTTTGACCAGGCAAGTTATTCTTCTTCTTTTCGCTTAGTCATATCGTTTGACTTTTCTTAGAGATAGGGGGGTTATTTCGTAATCAACGGTTCGGAAAAAGTCCTAATTGCGCAAGAAAGGATGGCAGCCAATCATGTATATGTTTTTGCAAAATCAGCTCCTTCCCCAGTTACTTTTCTAAGTGAAATTCGAAGCGCTGTTGAAAAAGGCGGCAAAACTGTGAGCACCATGCAAGTGAAAATGTTTGGCGGGCATAAAGCGGAAAAGGCTGTACGTTTTATGTCTCTTTGATTCTGGGAATGTTGTTTATTTTGCATGTTTATTTTTCAGGCCGGGGGCGCTACGATTAAGACTAGCCTTCCTTACATTCGCAATGACATTCCAATTGTTGTCGTTTTTCGTGCTCTGGGTATCATACCTGATAAAGATATTCTCGAGCATATCTGTTATGACCGAAACGACATTGACATGCTCGAAATGCTGAAGCCTTGTTTAGAGGACTCGTTTCCCATTCAAGATCAGGATGTACGTGGGTTTCTGATAACCCTCTTTTTAAGACCTGCTTCTTATTTAAGATCTTCGTAGGTTGCTTTGGATTTTATTGGTCGTCGAGGTTCTGCCACTGGTTTGTCCAAAGAAAAGCGACTTCGCTATGCTGAAGAAATTTTACAAAAGGAAATGTTGCCCCACATTTCGATGTCTGAAGGGCAGCAAGGCAAAAAAGCCTTTTTTTTTGGTTACATGGTTCATCGTCTTCTTCTAGCTGCGTTAGAAAGAAGAGATTTAGATGATCGAGATCATTTTGGAAAGAAGCGCCTTGATCTTGCTGGACCGCTATTGGCGGGTTTGTTCCGAATGCTATTTAGGAAATTGACTAAAGATGTGTACAGGCATCTTCAGAAGGTAAATATATAAAAGTGGTTTTGGTATTTTCTGTATATGCTAAATAAAAGTTTTTTATCTAGTGTGTTGAGCAACACAAACCGTTCAACTTAAATGCCGCTGTTAAACATAGCACTATCACCAACGGGCTTAAATATTCTCTTGCAACAGGAAATTGGGGTGATCAAAAAAAAGCTATGCAAGCTAAGGCTGGGGTCTCTCAAGTTTTAAACCGTTATACCTTTGCATCTACGTTGTCTCATCTCAGGCGATGTAATACACCAATTGGACGTGATGGCAAAATCGCTAAGCCTAGACAGCTTCACAACTCGCATTGGGGGATGGTTTGTCCCGCCGAAACACCTGAAGGTCAAGCTTGTGGATTAGTGAAAAACTTAGCACTCATGTCCTATATATCTGTGGGAACTCCCTCGGCTCCTATAGTTGAATTTTTGGAGGAGTGGGGCATGGAAAGCCTTGATGAATTTTCATCTGATATGTCTAAAGGGACTAAAGTATTTGTAAATGGTGTTTGGCAAGGTGTTCACAGGGCTCCAGCAGAACTTTTAGATACCATCAAACGGTTGAGAAGATTTGGCGATATTGAATCTGAAGTTTCAGTAGTTCGTGATGTCCGAGAGAGAGAACTGCGAGTTTTCACTGATGGTGGTCGGGTTTGTCGTCCACTGTTTATTGTGGAAGATCAACAGCTTCGTCTCAAAAAACATCATGTTGAATGGCTCAGTAATGGCTATGCTACATCTGTAATTGACCCTGAATCTGGACAAACGACAGAAATTGAAGATGGGCCATTTACTTGGAGTCACCTGGTTCAACAAGGTATTGTTGAGTATTTGGACGCTGAAGAAGAAGAAACAGTTATGATTTGCATGACCCCTGAAGATCTGGAGCAAGCCCGTGAATATCGAGCTACTGGGCAAGTGCCAGAAGAACTGTTCGATCCAGCTGCCAGGGTCAAAGCCAACACCAGTACATACACTCACACTTGGACACATTGTGAAATCCATCCAGCTATGATATTGGGTATATGTGCTTCCATCATTCCTTTTCCTGACCACAACCAGGTATGCTTTATTTTCTTGGTACTAGTGATACATACATGCCTTACCTTGTACGTCCCAGTCGCCCAGAAATACTTACCAGTCAGCCATGGGTAAGCAAGCTATGGGAGTTTATCTTACAAATTTTCGTATGCGAATGGATACCATGGCCAACATTCTTTATTATCCTCAAAAGCCCCTAGCTACAACTCGCTCTATGGAATATCTTCGATTTAGAGAACTTCCTGCCGGCCAAAATGCAATCATTGCTATTTTATGTTATTCGGGCTATAATCAGGAAGATTCCGTTATCATGAATCAATCATCTGTTGATAGAGGTTTGTTCAGATCTTTCTACTATAGATCTTATATGGATCAAGAGAAAAAAGCGGGTGCTTTACAAATGGAGGAATTTTCCAAGCCCACTCGTGAAACCACACTTCGTCTCAAGCATGGCACATATGAAAAATTAGATGAAGACGGGATTATTAGTCCAGGAAACAGAGTTTCCGGAGATGACATCATCATCGGTAAAACTGCACCAATCCCACCCGATTCTCAAGAGTTAGGGCAAAGGATGAAGACTCACACTAAGCGTGATGTTTCAATGCCACTAAAATCTACAGAAAACGGCATTGTCGATCAAGTTCTAATAACTACTAATGGCGATGGTCTCAAATTCGTGAAAGTGAGGATTCGATCAACTAGAATACCTGAAACAGGTGATAAATTTGCGTCGCGACATGGCCAAAAAGGAACGGTGGGGATCATGTATCGACAAGAAGATATGCCATTCACTGCAGAGGGCATTTGCCCCGATATCATTATTAATCCTCACGCTATTCCATCCCGAATGACAATTGGTCACTTGGTAGAATGTTTGCTGAGTAAAGTGTCTACCATAACAGGTAATGAAGGTGATGCCACTCCATTTAGCGATGTAACTGTAGAAGCCATATCACGATTACTGCGTCAAAATGGCTATCAATCCCGGGGATTAGAGGTGATGTTCAACGGGCATACCGGTCGAAAGCTGAGAGCACAGTGTTATTTAGGTCCTACTTACTATCAGAGACTGAAACATATGGTCAACGATAAAATTCATTCAAGAGCAAGAGGACCGGTTCAAATTTTGACACGTCAACCTGTGGAGGGTAGAAGTCGTGACGGTGGTTTGCGATTTGGGGAGATGGAGGTTATTAAAGAACTTTTTATTCAATTTCCACCGTCCCATCTTGATTCTGATGCACATACATAATTTCGGTTAACAGAGAGATTGCATGATTTCACATGGCATTGCTGCATTTTTGAAGGAGCGAATGTTTGACGTCAGCGATGCTTATAGAGTTCACGTTTGTGATATGTGAGTCAAAAATTTGTAATAGCTGTGCAAATTTCTGTGTGCTGAAACATTGGAATTATTTCTAAATCTCTCCTCCCATTATTTACGGGTTTTAGCTGCGGTATGGTTGCGATTGCAAATTTAAAAAAGCAATCATTTGAATGCCGGGCTTGTCGCAACAAAACGGCTAGTCAGTAATACCATTGAATATATGAGCCAATCGATCATTGCTTACAATTTTTTGTTCTTGCAGTTTCTCAAGTTTATATCCCTTACGCTGCTAAGTTGTTATTTCAAGAATTGCAATCGATGAACATTGCTAGTCGGTAAGCATTGAAGCTAGCATACTTTGACACCTTCATTTACTCATATTCACATCGTTTCAATTACCCAATTTAGATTTTTGTTTGAAAACACATCTGTGGAAAATATAGTGCGAGGTGATCTGATTATGTGATCAGTCATTCACTTTTCAAACAAAAATCGACTATTTTCATGAATGGGTTCAAAATTAGACAAAATATTCCATTTTCAAAGCAAGTAGGACAGCTTGATTTTGAATTCGTTCAGATGTATACTCGTAACATCACCAAAAAACCGCTGCCACCACTTACCAAGCGCCAGCATTACATCCAAAGCAAAATACAACTCAGTAGCAGGGCTGTTATGTATAGTTTATTTTTCTCCTAATTGTATTATCTCAAAAAAGATTAATTATTTAGCCTACTGTTGTACATACTTTTGGCTGGCACTGTTTCTTTTCATCCTGACTCCTAGTCATTCAATGCCTCGATCCACATTAGCTTTTGAAGATGGGACAGATGATTACATGTGTTTATGAGTCCAGGCCTTTTAAAACTGTCAAAAGAGTTGTAAACCTTTGCTTGACTCATTTAAAGAAAGAAAAGTATCTGACATCCAGAACTGTTGACGCTCAAAAGGTTGTTGTATCTAAATAAGAGCTAATTGAAACTGATCCACAGAATATCTTGTTTAATTCCTTTAAAAATCATCTTTAAATAACGATTAGCTGAAAATTAAGTAGCCTTGAACTTATATAGATGTTTATTACCATTGAATAATATTTTACCAAAGTTTCTTGGAAATTCTCACTATTAACTTTCTCTTAGATGCTTATTAGAAATGTTCATTGGATGATGTGTTACTTCTGAAATGATTTCTCATCCAGCTCCAATTCCTTCCATGGAAAATCAACTGTGAATGAAAAATATTGAAATTTTGGCGAGCTTTTGGTCCTCATTCTTTGTTAAAAATGACATGGGATATAACATGGTCCATTTGGTGAGGTTTGATGACAATGTGTATATCCCGCTCTTCTTACCTGTCACCACACTTTTTGATAAAAATTCTAAAGAAGTCATTATTTATAACCATTTGTACTACGGTAGAGTAATTATCTAGTAAAAACTGAATATAAAAAACTACCCTGGAAAGATAACAACAAAATCAAAGATAGATTAATCCCCCTTTACAGAACACTCAAGATGCTACACCCAAAATGGTAAACGGCCTGTACGAGGGGAAAGCAGAAATATTACTCACTTCCTGCTCATTCATCCTTTTATAATCGTTGAGTGATTTAACTTTTTACTCATTTGCCCCCCTCTGTTTGCTCATACTGAAAGCTGTTGACTAAAGGCTGATGACCTAATGTGTGTCACATTTGGAACAGTTGCTAACACTAGGGGTCAAATAGGTCAGACTTAATTATTTAGGTGACGACTTAATTTACTTTGCCTCTCCCTTGAAAAAATTTGTTGTGTGCTCCTTCTACTTATTCAGAAAAAAATGGTAAACCATTCATTTTAACCGAATTCCTTAAGCTTACCATAATACTGATTTGTTTTCCTTCTCAAATATTAGGTTTCGAACAAAAAAAACATTAATAATCATGGGCTTGGAAAAGCACTTTTGCGACATCGAGCGAAAACTCAAATGGCGGAACATGAACGAGCTTTGGTTCGTTTATTAAAGAAATTAATGTTTTGTGTTTATTCTCTCACTAAGAATTTGTCTATTCTTTATTTATCTTTGATTTCAGCATACTACTGAAGTTTATTCAAATAAACCCATATCTGTGACTCAAGAAACAGACTTGGATAATTTTTTGAATACTGCTATTCTTGCAGATCTTGACTTCACTGCAGAGCGTAAAAATATCAAAATCATTCCAAATGTCACTTCAAGCTCGGCAGCCATGGCGAATCCATATCTCCTTTCTCCTGCTGAGGAAGCGGTGGTCAAAGCAAAACATAAAATGCATTCAAACTTGCTTCGGGTCCCCCGACGTCCTGTCTGGAATAACTCTACCACCCCAGCTCAACTTGAACGTTCAGAGAGAGATGCTTTTCTTGAATGGCGAAAAGGATTGGCTGATTTAGCCGACAATAAAGACTTACTTTTAACTCCCTTTGAACGGAATTTAGAAGTTTGGCGACAACTATGGCGAGTTATAGAACGAAGTGATTTAGTTGTTCAAATTGTAGATGCTCGTAATCCTCTTCGATTTCGCTGTGAAGATTTAGAAAGATATGTTACAGAGGCCTCATCATCCGCAGCAGCATCAAACCATCCTCCATCTAAGATAAAGAAAAATCTACTATTAGTCAATAAATCAGACCTTTTAACTCTACAGCAACGCAAACATTGGGCAGACTATTTTGATTCTCAAAATATCAATTATGCTTTTTTTTCGGCAAAGAATGCTGTCGACAGGCAGCTACAAGAAGTTGATAATGTTGAACCCTCATTAGGAATCACTGTCGAGCAGGAAAATAATACTGATGAGTTAAACTCTCCAGATCGGTCAAGCCAAATGTTTTCGGCAAATTCAGATCATTCAACTGTTCAAACCAGTGATATCCCATCTCCTTCTCTAATAACCAGCGATGTTGATATGACATCTCATTCAAAAAATGAACTTGTTTCCTTCTCCAATAATTGCTTCCGAAAGCTGTCCCGTACTTTTCGAACCCGAGTTTTGACCGTATCTGAACTAGAAGACCTTTTTTTGTATAACTCATCTCTGCCACCTACTGATGAAAATATGGACGGTAGACATGGAGAAGACAAAGTTAAGGCTCATAAAAAAAATAAACTTGTTGTTGGGTTAGTAGGTTACCCCAACGTAGGAAAATCTTCGACTATTAATGCTCTTGTGGGAGCTAAAAAAGTTAGTGTTTCTGCAACCCCAGGAAAAACGAAGCACTTTCAAACAATTCACCTTTCTTCGCAAGTAATTCTTTGTGATTGCCCTGGGCTGGTTTTCCCTCAATTTTCTTCCACACAGGCTGAATTAGTTTGTGATGGTGTTTTGCCAATTGATCAGATGAGGGAACATACTGGTCCCATCAGTTTAGTTACGAAAAGAATTCCCCAAGAAGTTATTGAGAGAATTTACGGATTGCGGATACATACCAGATCTATCGAAGAAGGAGGGGAGGGTTGTTTAACAGCATCTGAACTTTTAACCGCTTACGCTATCGCTCGCGGATATTTTGCAGGTGGCGGAGGGATGGGTCGGCCTGACGAATCAAGAGCAGCTCGACTTATTCTCAAAGATTATGTGTCTGCAAAACTTCTCTACTGTGAACCGCCACCCCTTTCTAAACTGACTGCAGAAAAATTCAACGAGCAAGTCAGGCAGCAACAACTGGAGAGCCAAGCTCCCAAGAAAATAGCACCTGCCAATCGAGTAGGATTCAAGAGTGACACATATGTCCCACAAAGTATAGTTATATCTGAAAAAAAAAATGAATTTGCTTCTGCTAGATCGCAGGCCCTTGACCAAAGCTTCTTCAATTCATTAGAAAAAGCTGGTTCAACATTTAATGTCAAAGGTAGGGCAGCCCAGATTACTCATGCAGCCAGTGAACGTGGTGGCAATAGTAGCTCAAGAGCAAGACTCTACCCATCCCAAGTATTTTCAGTAAACGATGCTGGAGAGATTGAAAAATCATTGGGATCGGTCAATGTAAATGGCAATAGCAAAAAGCATTTTAAAGGAAAGAAAAGCCAAAGAAATAAGATGAGAAGTGGGAGAGGATATGATGATATGTGATATAAAGAGACAGTGTCAGTTTTGAATAATTCTGATATATAATCTGAGGCACAGTTAGAATATAATTTTTTGAATGGAAGGCCATAGCGGTGGCGCCAATGTATGTCTATAATAAATTGAGTTATCAAACTAAACCGGGCAGTAGATGAGGAGTGAGCTAAAGGCCTAATCGGGGCTACATGCGCCGCAAGACTATGTTTCGCCGAGACGTGGCAAGTGGCATAATGTTATCTTGGTCTTGAATGAGCATTTTGTCAAGTGAAAGATTCCATGTCTTTGTTCAAAGCCCTCAATAACGCTTTCTACAGTGCTGAACCTCGATCAAGAAATCCCTCAGCTTCTTCTCCGGACGATAAGAGTAGTCTCTCTACTTTTCATAATTCATGGATAATCGTAAAGGTTTAATACCCCCCCCCCCCCTTGCTTTTCCTTGTCTTTCTTACTACTCACTTGCATCTTTCGACTCTACGTAGAATATTTTTGATTCTCCATCCCTGCGTTATGAGCCTCTTCAGTCTACATCTCTCAAGCAGAGAATAGAACTCATGTGGGAATGCTTGGCTCTTGAAAATCATTTGCCTAGTTCTAATTCTCCTGCCACTGGTCCTGCTGGCGAATGCGTTGAATATTGTTGGTAGAGTTTCATTTTCTGCCATTATCCTTTTCTTATCAAAATACTTACAAGTGTTTCATTTTCCATCCAAATCACAGTTCTCAAGAATGATATACCGGCACAACTCGTCTCACTTTCCTTACCAGATCAGCCTGTTGGTTCCAAGGGCTTGGTCATCAACTTCTTTTTATCCCTTGTCGTTTTTATGGATCAGCATCTTGTTGTTCATGCGAAAATTCACAAACCTCTTGTTAGATTGCTACGCAGCTGCGTCGAGCCTGAAACAGATCCTGACAATGGTGATGATGACGGGTGGAAAACTAAAGATGGTGCTTATGAAGAGGGAGTGGTGGAGGTGATGTGTCGTAAATTATCTGCTTCCTTATTTTCTTTTGGTGTTTGGATCTCCAAATACTTTCACTGATTTCATTTGGCCTTAATTATTTAGATTTATGCTTCAGAATCAAAACTTTTCCCGAACTTTTGGTTGTTTTTTTACATGATCGATCCCGCTCTACTCCGTCTCATCTTTCAAGCGGTCACTCCCGGTCAACATCCTCTTCCCGTTTAACCTCTACTTCTTCTTCAAAAGCTTCAACTTCCACAACATCCACTGTTGCTCCTCTTTCACTCCTATCACCTCAGCGTAAATCTGTCCACTTCTCACCTGAGCACCGCCCTGGCTCTCCCTGCCCATCGGTTGTATCCGCCACCAGCAGTGCCATTGAATCTGTTGCTCAATCAGCCACTCCTTCAAGCTCTCCTAGTGCCCAAACTTACTTAGATCCTACCTACCATCCTTTCTTATCTCGAGGTAGCAATCCATCATCAAATTCAAACTCATCTAGCACGAGAAATGATTCAGATATGTTAATTTTCTCATATCTTCTTCGGTTTATCCATCGTGAAGGTCGAACGGGAGATCTAGCCCGAGCTGGATTATTGTTTTTAATGGAGCTCGCAATGGGCCGGGGTACGAATTCTAATTCAGCAATCACATCATCTAGCGGCATCCCACCAAAATCTGACACCTTCAAAAAAAAATCCAATTCAAACGCTGAGGCTGCTTCGATAGCCATGGGTCAATGGGTTTTAGAATCAGATTTTGCTGATGTGTTGGGCGCCGGATTGGGAGCTGCTTACGGTTTGCTTCCCAGTAAACTGATCATTACTCCTCATGGCCCACAAAATAATGAGGGGCCGGGGGGGATGGTTCTTGGAGGCATGGGCACTCATATTGAAGATCTTCAAATGGAAGCTTCACGAGAGGAAAGAGAATGTGAAAACCGTCGCGAAAGACTGATGATTGGACTTGGTGTATCTGGAACTGAAGAATTTCGTTCCCATATGAATTTATTTATGAAATTGCTGGAATTCGCACAAGACGTTTTGAAAGATACAGACCCTAGTCCGCTGGAACATTATGTTCAAGAACCTATGTCATCTTCACCTCCCAACCCTAATTACCCTACTTCATCCAACTTTGTTCCCAACCAAAATCATTTTTATTCTCAAGCTAGCTCCTTGAATTTAACTGTTAACCCTCATTCGGCTGCACTTGGTGAAGCCACGAGTGTACAAAATGTAGCCTCAGCGATTACTCTTTCAATATTAGCATCAATCGAAAAACTTTTCTTGAATGCCATAATGTACCCTTCGCTTTTGGAGTGTTCTGAGAGTGATGGGAGTGCGGTTGCTGTTATGAGCTATTTGGATGCTATTCTTTCGTGTCTTGAGACAGATGGCGTTTTTGCTGATGCTGTGCTGAGGTTTTTGATGATTGATGACGAAGAATCAGAAATTGATAAGGTATGCTCATTGGTATGATTTTGTTGTTTTTTTACTAACAGGAATTTCATTATATTTTAGCCGTCACTTTCTGTTCAAGTTGCTGATGAAAATGGAACAGAAAAACAAGATAAAGCCCGGAAGCGCAAATCTGGTGCTTTGAAGCTTATTCAGGCTGCTGTAGATAAAGCTAAGCCTCGCCGACGTTTGATTGGCGAAGGAGCTTCTACATGGTCTTCAGAAACCGTTATGTCTTATTTCAACTCACTCGGTCGCTTCACTCTCAAAGATTTGATTGTGTATCACGTAAAATCCACGATTGGATCCACTGCCTCTTCAGCCTTAAAACTTCTTCATACAATCATTACACGTCATGATCGGTATGCGCTACCTTTGCTAGATATTATACCCGATCCGCAAGCAACCTGTTTTCCTTATCCAGTTCGGACAGAAGTATTTAATGATGAGGCTCTTAGCAATTATAGCTTTTCTAACGGTGATGCCAGCTTTTCTAAACCTTCTTTAGGTTCTACACTTGAAGATGATGATAGTGATGATGAATTTATTTATCCTCATCCGAAATCCTCTATGTCTCTAAACCACTTTAATGATGATAGATCTGCTGCGCCAGTTAAACATTTTAAGTCCCTTAATATCGAATTAATAAATTCTATAATGAATTTGCCTTACCCTACGTTTCTCGATCACCGGAAAGATTTAAGTGCCCTCACGAAGCTAATTAAACTGATAGAGCCCGAAAATTTAGGTTTAGAAGAACAAATGGACTCACTCAATCTCAGTACTTCATTTGGCCATTATTTGGCAGATGCAGAAGCAGATTTGGCTTCTACAGCCACTTTTCGTCGAGGGTTGTTATCTAATTATCTGATAGCCTCTCCTTCTGCGTTACCGATTCAAGCAGCTCCTAGCTTTGATCAAAAACCTCATGAAACTCCCATCATAGGGAATGGTAAGAACGCCTTACCAAGCTCGGCCAAGTGGAAAAATTCTCCGATGAATCTTGTTGATCACCCAGTTTTGCGGCATCGTTTGCCTGCCGGAGGCCCGTTAACATCCAGTTTATCTGAAAGTTTAGCCCGATTTTTCACACAAACACCACAGTTGAATTTGATACTCACTGGATGTATAGCCAGTTTAGCGTCATGTCCAACCCGATCATTAGAAGGTTGGCTGATTCCTTCTCGCAAAAAACTCAGTCCTCTCGACTACCTTCATAGTAGGTCGTCTCAAACTCTAGGCTACAAAGATGGCAATGAGAGCGATAACAATGAGGATGACCAATCGATCGATTTTGTGGTGAACGAGTTAACGCAAAGGTTTTCTTCTTCGCTTCTTCAATCTGAACATAATAATACTTCATCTGATTTCTGGGAAGATGAAGAACCTGGTGAATCAGTCCTTGGGATTTATCATCAATTAGCTGAGCAAGTGCAATCATATCATCAAAGTATTCCATACTTTGCTCGTTACTTAAAAGAGCGAAGGCAGGGTTTAATTTTTGTTGAAAATCTTGAGGATGCTCTAGACTCCGCTTATTCCGACATAAATGTAGACTCTAGTGGTGTGGGTCTTCAAGGGTCAACCGCATCGGTGGCCAATGATAATTCAGTTGGGATTAATCCTGCTCCTGTCCCGGAAAACAAAAACAAAGACCCACAATCGTTTTTTGCTGCATTGTTTGCTTCTTCTAAAAACAAAAAAACAAAAGCCGATGTCTTGAAAAACTTAGACGTAAGGGCTCCGGCCTCTTCATCCTCTAGTAACTCACAGCGATCGTTACAGACACCTGATCGGCAATCAAACTTCAGGCCTTTTGCTGAACATTATCGTCACACAAACTTGGTCAAGCTCACTGTTGTTCCTGCTCAGACGCCGACTTCAAAAAGAAAACGAACTGGCTTGCAGCAAGTGATAATAGATTTCACATCTGAGAGTGATGATGATGATGACCCGAACTCTGGTCCAGATACCCCAACAAAAAAAACTTTTTCTCAGATGGAAACGCCAGAAAATAACACAAAGTCAAACGTTAAGTTTGACAGTAAAAAAAGTAAAAGTAAAAATAAACCAGTTGCAGATGATGAAGCTGAGGAAATCAGTTTGTCAATGCTTTTGGATAATGTAGTTGTATTAGAAGAAGCTGTCAAAGAGTTTGCTGCTATTATTAGTGCGCGCAAATCATTGGGAATAGACCCAGTTCGATTCTTGTAGCCTAGCTTATTTTTCTTTTTCTTTTCTTTTTCTTTTTTTTTTTTGATTATTTTACATTTATCTTCAACTATCATGCATTATTCCACTAAATCTAGAACTGCTACAATAATATGAGCATATATATACGTGTTTGAATTTATTGACAAATTCTTCTCTTTTCTTTTTTTACCTGACTTTTTGTTATTTCAACATCATCTTTATATATATATGACTAGACACTTTAGAAGAAATAATATTCATTTTGGGTTCTAGATTGAAAAATGACATTTTTTATCGATGGGTCAAGTTAGATCATATGATATATAAAGATATTTGTCATTCATGAAAAAGAAACTGCACCAGATGGAAAACAGATGACTTGCAATCAAGTTGTTTTTCAGGTACTTTGGCAGGGAGACATATGAAGGAACTTGTGAGGGACACATTTTCTTCTAATTTCATAGCCATTAACACAAAATGCTATTGTTGCTTACTACATAGATTTTTGGGAACATTATTTGGAACCATTTAATTAGGCTTACCAACTCATCCAGGCTGAACACTAACTGGAATTGTAACAACACATCTTTGTCTTTCTCTCTACCCATGTTGTCAAAGAAAACTTATAGGGTAATTTATAACCAACAACCCATCACCACCTTTTCATGTAATGCATGTCATGACATTTATTGGGCCAGTTAACCCAAAAATTCTTTCAGCCATAAAATGAGAAAGTTATAAAGTTAATTTTCTTTTTAACCTTCATCCAAATTTATTTTTAATTTCAACATCATTCTTGCTTGTTATCCTCTAAATAACTTAAGAAGATGAGAATAATGAGTATCAATGAAATGATGAAACCTGTCAGCCAGGCTACTAGACTTATCCAGTAAAATAATTAATTATTTACTGAGATGAAGTGTCAAGGGGTCTTTTATGTCTAGAAGGTTTTTAATGGCAGTCCAACAGCGGTAACAGTGGAATTTTAGGATTTCAAAGTGTAAAGTATGTTTTTTATATCTTTTATTTGTTTTACTCAAATGTAAGAGGTAAAAAATTGTATTATTATTATTATAAATTAATGAGATAGAACTACGAGAATGTAATTACTATAACCAATAATAAATAGCAATAAGTATTAAATGGAATAAATGTTTTTTTAAATGTTAGTAAGTAATGGATGGCTCAAAACAACCAAAAAGAGAGGCCTTATATAGGCAAAGGAGAGACAAAGCATGGTAATAAAATTCTAAAAAAAGTAGTATGAGAGAGAGAAAAGAATATTCCAGAAGGAATATTTTCAAATAATAAAGTTGCTCTAAAAAGAAGGCGTCAAAAAGGTGTATTTACAGAATATGACAGGAATATATTAATTTATTTAATATTTACTGTAAAGGTCAATTCTGAATAAGAAATTTGAATTTTTTGTTTATATTTATTTTTATTTGAATATTAAATTTTTATTTTAATATAAATTTTTATTTCTTTCAACCTGCCATTGAGCACAGAGTTAGAAAATAAAAATGTAAGAAACATTTTAATTTTAATTATTCATTAACTTTACCATTCTGTAATTAGTTAATTTATTATTGGTAATTTCAATGTAAATAAATAATAATTAAAAATTATTAAAATAATAAGGCATGGCTTCATCCAGTAAATAATTAATTATTTTACTGGGGAAGTCTAGCAGCCTGGCTGACACTCCCTCACTCTAAAAAAATAATAAAAAAAATGCTATGATTTTTTCTTTTTATATTCCTTTAGCAGAGTAGGAAGATTAGATATCTCTTTGCCAGGTATCCAAGAATAATATTCTAAAGATTTATTCTTGAATCTCAATAAGTATTCAGTACCTTTTTTAGCAATAACTATTCTGTCATTTAGAATCTTATCAATTTCTGCTGTCTCAGTGATTTCATTAGGGGTCTTTTTTGGTCTTCCCCTCCTTTTGGGAAATAAATCACTATGGGATGTGTACGGTTTCAGAAGAGATATTAGTAACACAGGATGTTTTCTGTCATATAGAGAATAAAAAAGAACTTCAACTGCATTATCACCAACCATTCTTTTGACAACAAATGGACCTACAAATGGGTCTTTCAATTTGTTATTACCTTGTAAATTGAAGTGGACTATAGAAATCAGTACTTCATCACTCTTTTTAAAAGTGTATTCTTTATGGGATTTGTCCCATCTTTTCCTCTCATATTCAAAGGATTTTTCACTCCATTTTTGAGCATGATTTCTGCAAAGTTGTTGCATTTAAAGAAAAGATTTTACACCAGTATGTAAATCCAATTTAGGTATTTTATTATTGAGAATTTGGGCAGGAGTATTTGGAACATATCCCAGCCAGAGCTCAAAAGGCTTTTTCTGAGTAACAGAATGAACAGTGCTATTATAAGCAAATTCCAACCCAGAAAGTAGGGTAACCCAATCATGAGTAAATCTGTCATTGTCTTTGTACTCAAGGCCAAAGGCACAATACCTTTTTATCATGTTCTCCAAAGTCTGAATCATTCATTCAGCTAATCCATCAGTTTGGGGGTGATGGGCAGTAGAAAGTTTGAGATCACAACCACAAACATCCATCAGGGACATCCAAAATTCAGAAGTAAATTTAGTGTCCCTGTCAGAGATTATGGCTTTAGTATAACCTGTAGTATTAAACATATGAGACCACCATAAGAAGGCTAATTATTTAGTGAAAGCATCCTTGTGGGTGGGGATAAATTTACACATCTTTGTGAATCTATCCACAATAACCCAACAAGAGTTATAACTGTCTTTCCCAGAAATGGGTAGTCCTGTTTTTAAGTCCATGTTTATTATCTGCCATGGTGCATCAGGAGATTCAATATGTTGCATTAATCCAGCTCTTTTACCAGTCAATCTTTTTGATTTTTGGCAAGAATCACAGGATTCAACATATAGTTTGGTGTCTTCAGACATATTCACCCACCAAGAAGTGTTTTTAATTTTGATCTTTTTTTTTCAATATCAAAATGTCCAGCTAATATGTCATCATGACAAATTTTCAAGATGATCTCTTTCATAGAAGGAGGAATTACAATAACATTACTCAACTTTCTTCTATAATAGAGGTAGCCTTCATCAATTGAAAATTTTCCTTTTTCCAATGCCTTCTGGGACTTTGGTGGAAGGGTTTTAATTAATGCTTGTATTGAAGCATTCTTTGGATCATTTAATATGGTACATAACTTTTTTAAGTCAGTATCCTTATCATATGAATCCAGAAGAAGCTGGAATAGCTCTTCCTCCATATCAACCGCATATATCCCATGTATATGAATAATTTCATTTTCAGGAACATATGCAGGATTTGAGTCATCATTTGGAAAAGGTAACCTTGATGACATATCCACATTTGAGTGAACAATACCAGCCCTAGGAATTATTGTCATTCTCCCTCTAAATTCTTGAACAGCCAGCTGCCATCTGAATATATGTCTGTTAGGTGTTTTCAAGTTTAGTAGGGATTTAACTGCACTGCAGTCAGTAACAAGTTTAAATTTCTGGTCATTCAGGTAATAATGTAGCTTATCCAGAGCCCACACTACTGCTATACATTCCAGTTGAGTGGCACCATATTTCAATTCACTATTTCTCACGGTTCTTGGAATATAACAAATTACTACTTCTGATACTTTATCATTCATCACTTGTTTCTGATGGAGGGCAGCACCAAGACCAATAAAACTGGAATTAGTGTATAAAACAAATGGTTGATTAAAGTCAGGTAAAGCAAGAATTGGTGCTGACATCAGACAATGTTTCATAGTGTCAAAAGCTCTTTGTCTTTCACTATTCCAGACAAAAGCAACATCCTTTCTAGTCAGTTGGGTAAGTGGTAAAGCTATGACTTGGTAATTTTTAATATACTGTCTATAGTATCCCCACATTCCCAAAAAACTCTGGAGCTCTCTAACCTTGGTAGGAGCCTTCACCTGCTGTATGGCTGCCACTTTATTTTGGTCAACACATATCTGTAACCCTGAAACAACATGACCCAGCACTTTTAAGGAATGAAAATCAAATTTACATTTCTTCAAAGCAAGTGTCTTATTTATTTCATCCATTTTGTGGAACAATTTACACAGGTGGTTGAGATGGTCCTCAAATGTTTTTGAGAATTCAATGATATCATCAATATAAACCATCAGCCATCCTTCAATTATCTCTTGATGGAATAAGTTATCCATAACTTTTTGAAAAACGGAAGGGGCATTTTTAGGGCCAAATGGCATCCTAATATACTTATAAATACTCATATGAGTGGCAATCATCAGAAAATTCTGAGAGTTCTTCTCAACAGGTGCCTGGTGATATCCCTTATTACCACCCAAACAGCTGATATATTTAGCACCTTGTAGGGTAGCATGTATAGAGCTAATTCTGGGTAAAGGATAGATATCATCAACAGTATAAGTGTTCAATGCTCTAAAATCACCACATAAAATGGCCTTATCTTGCTCATAAGAAATTGGGACAGGTGAGATAACACAATGTTTAGGTGTTTCAACTACCTTTTCAATAATATTCATTTTTAAAAGGGTAGAGATATTGTCTTCAATATCTTTTCTCTTTGTGTGAGAAGCTGGATAAGGCTTCTTTTTTAAACTAGGTGGTATTTCTGTCAATGGGCAAGATAATGAAAGCTTCATTTCTTCTTTTATCAATCCTAATTCATGTGACCCATGAGCAAAGGCCATAGGAAAAGATTTTATCAATTTAATGATGGAATCTGTATCCTCACCAGAAAGTTGTTCTCTAAAAAAAGCATTGTCAATTTCAAACACAAGGGCAGGCATTTCTTTTGTAGATCTTCCTTTATCTTGAACTAAAGAATGACATGTGTTCAATCCTGGTGTTAATAATTTCTTGGGGGAGGAAATTTTAAATTTTCTCTTCCCATTCATCCCCATTGCGAAGCATTGGTTTGAAGGATCCAATTTTATTCCATATTTGGTTAAAATTTTATTTCCCACAATAAACCAACTACTCAAGTTATCATTTTTCATGACAACAAAATCACATATAGCTCTTACAAAACCATGGTAATATTTAAAAAATACAGTGGCTTTGTATTTACCGATTGGGGACAAAATAGAGCCATAACCTCTCAAATTCTCAGAAATAATAGGCATTAGTTTTGATTTATAATCTTGGTCCACTGAAGCAAGTGATTTTTCAGATACTACACTTCCTCCAGCTCCAGAATCTAAGACAACCTCAATGTTGTTTCCATTGATCAAGACTGGTGCCTTGAGAGCGGAAATAGTAATTGAGCTGTCCTCAAAGTTTTTTATGATATCAGCATCCTCTACTGTAGATAAAAAATTATTCTCAATATCAATATTATTTAAATAATGATTATCTTCTTCCAGAATTAATATTTCCTGGTGAGATTCATATGACATATTGCTGGCACAATCAATCAAAGTTTCATCCAATGCTATTGTGTCATCAGCATGTTCCTCAGTCTGCTCAACAAGATGTATCTTTTTGTCACAAACATGGCCTTTCTTTCAAGTCTTACTGCATTTGAAGCAAGTATTTGTTGCATACTTTTTGGGTGCCACAGGGGAAGAAGGTTTACCAACCTTTTCCAAAGGTTTTTGTTGATGATTGCAGGTTTTCTGCAATGAAGTTCTAGTAATGAATCTTCTAGCCTCATACTTGCTGTTAAGAAGGATCTCATTACAAGTATTAATGAAAGAAGAAGTTTCCCTTGAGAACTCAGTCCTAGCAACTATTAAGTCTCTCAGAGACATAGGTAATTTATAGAGGATCCTGTCCTTCCATAACTCAAACTCCATGTCTGGCTCCATTTCCCTTAAGATTTTCACTAGTTTCATCAAGAGCTCAATAAGTTTTTCAGTATAAGAGCCATATCTGGTTTCTTCATATTGCCTTTGTTGAGCTAATCTAAACTTGGAACCACCAAACTGTGCTTTAATTAATTTTTTCCAATCTTCCCTTGAGTAGTCATTCTTATCCAAGAGAACAGATTCATACCACATTAGGGCTACATAAGTAAAAAAAGAAATTAATTTTGACACAATTTCCTCATCTGGGAGTTAGTAAGAATTTTTTAGATTATTTAATTCTGAAAATGAACTGTTGCCAATCAGAGGAAGAGTCACCATCAAATGTTGGATACTGGTCAAGTTTTGCCAATTCTTTTGATTTGAAGTTGTCTCCTTGTTACAAGATTGTTTCTGAGTGAGAAAGAGATGTAACTTCTCCAATTGGGCAGTAATTTCATTGTTTAATCCTTCTGTGGATGATCCAGGTACATCATCAATTTTTGGTGCAAACTCAGTGATATCAACAGGTATTTCTGGAAGTAATTTTACTTTGGATGAACTAGGAGCAGGTAAAATTGGGGTATCCTGCTTAACAGGTTCTTTCAAAGAAATGTCCGAAAACTTTTGATTATATAACAATGAATTCAATTTCTCCTCAATGGTTGTTAACCTAGTCATTACTCTTGTAATACTAGATAAATTCTCATTGATGGCTGCAAAAGATAATTGATTTTTATTTTTTAAAGATGAATAATGGTTACTCAATCTTTTTAGGTTCAACTTATGTCCCTCTAGCCCCTGGCAACAGATGGACACAGTATCTTTTAATTTAGACAAATCATTCTTGATATTTTGCCATAAAGCAACTTCTTTTCATGAGTTACTTTATAATGAAACAAATCATCAGAAAATCTCTGTAACTCACTCCTCAATGCTTGATAACCCTATTCAGCTAACAAACTATTATATTTCTGAGTCAATTGCATGTTGTTCATTATGTGATTTTGTTTAGCAATAATATCTCTCAAATATTCATCATTAATGTTGGCTATATCTGGAGTATTTGTCAATAGAGAAACAGAATAACTTTCCAGATTCTCATAAAACTCAGGATCAAGTTTCTCATCAATAATAGCTGTATCTGGATTTATCACTGAAGTAGCAATTAAAACCAAAGGAATAGATACATTAGAATATTGAGAAATATGTCTACTGTTCTCAACCTCTACTTGTCAGCCTAGGTGTCTCCAGGAATGAGTAATTCTTATGTTTAGAATAAGATAACTTTAATTACAATAAGATTATTACTTAAAAATAAGGTTAAAATACTTATATATATGGTTATAATACATATATATACAATTATTACACTATTATATGACTTATAGTAGGTTAAATAGCTTATCCATAGCCTAAAAATACTTATTAAGGTTTTAATGGAGTCATAATATACTTATCTTTTGTGATATTAAGTAATTATATACATACATAAGCTTATATGTATACATAAACCTCATATTCAGTGAAATATGTGGTTATATTATGTATATTTAAGTCTATAAGTGGGTTTTAACCTCTTAATAGACTATAAGATTTATTTTTCTGCTTATTTTAGGTCATATGGACGTATCCAGTGGACTCAAAAAGCCTACACAAGCATATACACCTATTTCAGGCACATATATCCAGTTTGGACAACTTAATCCGCTTTCTTGGATGGATTTTCATGGATTTATGGGTTGGGATGTGATTACTGGGTTATTATGGATGCTTGGGAATGTTATTGGGAGCTTGGAAAGTTAATTTGGCTCCTTTATATGCTTTGGGTTTCATTTTATCCTATTTGGATGAGTTATTTTACCTGTTTCTTTATGGTATCCACTTTTATCAGTCTATTCAATTTATGGTATGGGTCTGTGGTATCATTAATTGTGATTGAGGGTCCTTACTGGAGGTCTGGGTGTTGAAACTGCTTGAAGTGGACGCCATGGGGAGGTGATGGGCCCTCACAGTGCTGAAATTTCTGGGGATAGCAGTGACATCATCTGGATTGAAGGTCTGTGCACTCCAGTGGATTTTGGTATAAGTGAGGGAGGATTTTGATGGTTATTAGATCATCAATTACTTACTACAACTTAAATAAAAGTTATGAAACAATTATTATAATGTAGAAATATATTATAAAGCATTTATAAATTGATATTATCTTTATATAAGCTATAACTATATTTTATTATTCTATTTTCCACCACCAGCACACATAAAATAAAAGTATTGTGAGTTTAAATTGAGAATAAATATTTTATTAGTCTTCCCCTGAGATTTAATAACTAAATAATTTATTAATAAGTAGTTTTAGCATTAATATTTACCATTAAATTATACTTATATACTAGCATAAACTGACAATTGGGGGTCTTTCCTTAGTTATTACTTATTATTTAGTATAAGCGTTAGGACATAATTTTTACTTTTGTAAATCTCAAAAAAAACCAAATATTTAGGTCTGTAGCACATTAGTGGGTCATCATAACACAGTTATTGCGGAAAAGAACCCTTATAATAATAGTAATAATTTTTTATACTAAAAATTGGGCATTTACAGTAGTAACTGTAACCAATATAAACCCAATTTCACTTGGTATTTGGTCACCAATATAACACCCAATTAAATTTGTATTTGGTTAAAGCTTGGTAAGCTAATTATTAACCCTTATAAAGGTCTAGTTAACTTATTATATTATTTTTTAACAAACTTTTTCAAATTTTTCTTATATTTTATTTAAATAAATAAAGATATAAATTCAGGGTAAGCTCCAGAGCTTTTATTAGTAATTGTATTGCTAATATTTTTTGCTTACTAATTACCATATAGAGTTTCCCTTTTGTAGACGTATAAAATTGTTATTTGAAGACACAATGACTGCTCCACAAGACAATGTAAGTGAAAAACCTGCTTATAACACCAGGTCTAAAGCTAAAAACATTGCTCCAGGACATCACCATGGAGGGTCAATCCTACCCACAACCAGAGTAAATGAGGATAGATGAAAAGGACAACCTTTTAAAAAAGATAATAATCAAAAAGACTTCACCTCCTCTTCAGGATAAACTGTCCCATATGGCAAAGCAGGTTCTGAAACTGGAGGAATCAAAATCTTTCCTACTAAAGGAGGTAGGGCAGTTGCAAAACAACTGCAACATGGGTTTCCAACAGATGAATCAAATCTTGGCAGAGTTAAAGGTAGGGCAGCCAAGCCAACATCCCCCTACCCAAGGAGGGTCACATTGTTCCCAGGAAAAAATCCTGGTAGAGAAATGGAAGTTGGATTGGTTCCACCAGCAATGGTCCAGTCACTATTGAAACAAGGATCCTCCCCCTCATTAGACTTCCACAGCTCACCCCTACAAAGGAAAGCAAAAGCGCCAAAAATTAGGGCTTGCACAAATCCTGTGGAAAGTAGATTAACCTCTCAGATTGAATGCAATACTGATGATTACAATATAGGTAATATTATTGATGTAAAATCTGTACAGATAATTGAGGAGGAATTGAGAAAATTATGTTTTGATGTGGATACTCCTGACTTATCTTTTGTCAATAACAACAGTACTATTTATAATAATAATAAAGTTAATCCTCAGTTTCCACCACTTACTAGTTAGATGAGAAGTTCACAGAACAGTGAAAAAATTGAGAAGGAAGACATGGAGTATTTTAATAATAACCCTACTGTCCATAGAATTGTTTCAGCATTATGGAATAGAATGACTGATTTTGAGGAACAGAGAGCTAAGCTCAAAAGTGATACAATTTTGTCCTTGAAATTGAAAATTTCTCAACTGGCAAAAAGAAAGAAAGAATTAGAGAATGAACACTTAGCTCTAACTCTTAAGTATGATTCTTTGAGTAATAAATATAGTGAACATTCAAACAAATTCTGTGAGTTAGAAAAGTTGTATGAAGCACATTTATTGAAAACTGAATCAAGAACTAAGTTACCTTTTGCTCAGACAAATCAGAGTGTCTCTGAGCTTCTACAAAGATTGACTAAAATTGAGATTGAAACTGCTAATCTACTAATGAATCAGGATAAGCATAAGTATACTCAGTATAATAATAATCCTTTCATTTGCAAAAACTAATCTCAATCATTCCCCATACCACCACAAGTAAAACCATCTGGTGGTAGTGTCAAGTCTGAAAATACAAATGTAAGTCACAAATCCATGCAAGAGGAAATACAAGACAATTTATCCAGAGTAAATGAGTTATTGAATTTACCTAGGATTAGTGAAACAAAATACAATCAGAAGAACTGGCCTAAGATAGATAAGTACCAAACTTTTGATGGGGAAGCCAGCTCTGATTGGAAACATTTTATCTAAAGAATTGACAACTTGAAATTCTAATATAAGTTACCAGATGAAGAAATAATATCAAAATTAATTTCTTTATTTAAGGATGTTGCTTTATTATGGTTTGAAGCTTCTTTGAGTGAGGGTAGAGATCACTCTTGGACTGAATGGAAAAAATAATTGAAAAACAATTTGGAGGTTCTAAATTCAGGCTCACTCAGCAAAGATTATATGAGAAAACTAGGTATAATCCGTTGAATGGTGACAAATTTATGGTGTTTTTAATGAATTTAAATAAAATATTAAAAGCCATTAAGACAAACGTGGATTTTAACTTATGGAAAGATAAGATAATATATAAATTACCTATATCTGTCAGAGACATTGTTGTAGCTAGAAAAATAATGGTTAATAAATATTCTGAATTTATCAATATTTGCAATGAAATATTATTAAACCATAGGTATGAAGCAAGGTATTTAACTTATAAAAAAAATGTTGAACCTGTGAAAAATCAGAATTCAAAAACACTTCAGGAGAAGCAGAAAAAACCTACTGCACCTGTAATACCTAAAAAGTATGAAACTGATACTTGTTATAAGTAAAATAAACCTTGGGTTAAAGGTCACAAATGTGAGAAGAATATAAATATTGTTAAAAATCAGCATGAATCTGAAAATGAAACAGAAAAATATACAGATTCAAGTGATTATGACAGTAATATCTCATATAGTGATGAAAATGAATTCTGTATGTTGGAAGATGATTTGTCCATCTTTAAAAATCCAATATTAAGTATGGACTCAAATGAATCTTTAATGAATTTTGAGGATGTTGAAATTATTAAGGATATATAAAAGATATTGTGCTTTTGGTCTTGAATTTAAAGACAATGATGAATCTACCCATGATTTGGTAACCCTTATCCCAGGTTTAGAATTTGCATACAATAGTACAGTACATTGTGTCACTGGAAAAAAGCCATTTGAGTTATAGTTGGGTTATGTACCTAATACCCCTTCTAAAAATCTTAATAAATTACCTAGATTGGATATCCATCCAGGTACAAAATATTTTCTTCAGATGCAAGAATTATGCTGAAAGCATGCTCAAGAATGTATAAATAAGGCATTTGAGTATGAGAAGAAAAGATGGGATAAAGCCCATAAAGAACAAATGTTCAAAGAGGGTGATGAAGTACTTATTTCTACACTACATTTCAATTTAAATGGTAATGTTAAATTGAAGGATCCATTCATTGGACCATTTGTAGTAAAAAAGATGGTTGGTAACAATGCTGTTGAAGTTAATCTATATGCACCAAATGATAGCAAACATCCAGTATTTCCTATTTATCTTATAAAACCATACCATTCTAATGATAATTCTCTATTTCCAAGAAGATCAGAAAGGCATAAACAGCAAGCTGCAGAAATAGTTGAAAATTCAGAAATTGAAAAGATACTTAAAAAGAGACACCTTACTAAAGAAAAGGGAGTTGAGCATCTATTAAGATTTAAAAATAAATCAAGTGAATATGACCAGTGTATTCCAGAAAATGAAGTCTCTGATCTTAAAAATCTCTTGAAAAAATTTAAGTCCAATTAATACTAAAAAATTCAGTATATGTATCATAGAAATTTTAAAATTATTTTTCTATTCACTCCTTGCTTATTAATTAAAATGTCTAAACATTCTTTTATTTTTTTTTTGGGTGAGGGAGTGTCAGCCTAGGTATCTCCAGGACTGAGTGATTCTTATGTTTAGAATAAGATAACCTAAATCATATTAAGCTTATTACTTAAAAATAAGATTAAAATACTTATATATATGGTTATAATACATATATATACAATTATTACACTATTATATGACTTATAGTAGGTTAAATAGCTTATCCATAGCCTAATAATACTTATTAAGGATTTAATGGAGTCATAATATACTTATCTTAAGTGATATTAAGTAATTATAGACATACATAAGCTTATATGTATACATAAACCTCATATTCAGTGAAATATGCAGTATATTATGTATATTTAGGTATATAAGTGGGTTTTAGCCCCTTAATAGCCTATAGCCTTTGTTTTTCTGCTTATTTTAGGTCGTATGGACGAAATCAGTGGACTCACAACGCCTACAGAAGCATAGACACCTATATCAGGCGCATACACCCAGTTTGGACAACTAAAATTACTTCCTTGGATGGTTATTAATGGATTTATGGGTTGGAAGGACATTTCTGGGTTAATAAGGATGCTTGGGGATGTTATTGGGGGCTTGGACATTTTATTTGTTTCCTTTATATGGTTTTGGTTTCATTAAATCTCTTTTTGATTGTTTATTTTACCTGTTTCTTTATGGTATCCGCTTTTATCAGTCTATTCAATTTATGGTATGGGTCTGTGGTATCATTAATTGTGATTGAGGGTCCTTACTGGAGGTCTGTGTGTTGAAGCTTCCTGAATTGTACACCATGGGGAGGTGATGGGCCCTAAAAGTGCTGTAATTTCAGGGGATAGCAGTGACATCATCTGGATTGAAGGTCTGTGCACTCCAGTGGATTTTGGTATAAATAAGGGAGGATTTTGACGGTTATTCAATCATCACTTACTTACTACAACTTAAATAAACATTATAAAACAATTATTATCATACAGAAATATATTATAAAGCATTTATAAATTGATATTATCTTTATATAAGCTATAACTATATTTTATTATTCTATTTTCCACCACTAGCACGCATAAAATCCAAGTATTGTGAGTTTAAATTGAGAATAACTATTTTATTAGTCTTCCTGTGAGGTTTAATCACTAAATATTTTATTAATAAGTAGTTGGACCATTAATATTTACTATTAAATCACACTTATATACTAGCGTAAACTGACACTACTGGTCTTACAGTCTCATCTCCTCTTCCAGAATTACGTGAAGGAACTGAATCAGTTACAAGAAATGGTACTTGAGATTCAATAGAGGGGCTTAACATAGCTTTGGCAAGACTAAGATATGGTTTTATTTCTCCTTTTTCCTCCTTTCTAGGGATGAGGAGGTGTTGGATTGAACTGATTTGTTCTTGAAGGACCTGCCTGAGGTACTTGTTGCTGTTGCTGTTGGGACAGATAATCCCACTGGGTGTTCAGCCAATCCCACTGCCACTTTGAGACTTCCACCTTTTCTTGTTGCTGGGGGGCCAGTTGTGGAAAGGCTTTTGGAGGAGGAGGTTTCTTCTTCTCTTGAAAAAAAGACTCTATGTTTCTTACCTTGTCTTCTAGACAGTCTATTCTTGACCTCAGCTTGAGGTTTTCTGTCCTCAACTCATAGATGTGAGTGGAGAGATTTTTTACCTTCTAGTTTAAGGGAATCTTTTTTATCTTGAAGCCTTTGGGAAGCTCTTCTGGGGGGTTGATAGAAGGCTTTTGTTCCTGAGCAGTTGTCTGAACTAATTTTTCCATCTCCTGCATTTCTACATCCTGATTGGTCCAGTAATTGATTAATTTTAGCCAGTTTTTTAGTGAAAGGAGAACTTACAGAAGAATATTCATCATAATCAATTAAATCTAGTTCTTATCACGGCCATAAGAAGCACCTTGATCAGTAATAGTTGTAATTAACCTGAACTGAGAGAAAAGAAATGTTTAATTAGTTATTATTTTTACTTTAATTAAAGAAAAATAAAATAAAATAAAATATATTATATAAGTAATTATCAGGACCTTGTAATCAACTGGAATAATTAAAATATAATGTTTTATCAGGACAAAAAATAAACTGAAATAATAAACACATTTTTATTAATTTTAAGGTAATTTTATAACCAGGACTTAAAATAAATCATCTGAAGTAATAAAATAGTTTTATATTTAATATTTTGATAATTATCAGGACTAGAAGTCAACTGAAAAATAATTTAATTACCAGGACTTATTTTCAGCTGAAATAATTTAATTACCAGGACTTACTGTCAACTGAAATAATTTTAACTACCAGGCCTTACATCAACTGAAATAATTTGATATAATTTATGTAATTAATTTATAATATTATTAATTCACTGCCAGGACAATTTTTCAACTGAAACAATAGCATAAATTTCTAATTATCAGGAAAGAAGTCAACTGAAATAATTAAAAAATAATATAATTAATTTAACTTTTATATCACTTCTAGGACTAAGAACAATATAGTTCTGTCTTTGTCAACTAGGAAAAAAAAATATTTTGCCAGACACCTCCCCCTGTAAAATGAGCAAGTTAATGCCACTTTACAGAGTGCTGAGTAACAAAAGATGTGCATGTGCAATGAAATGTGTAAAATGACCCACAAATAGTAATCAAACAATTACCACAAATATATATGACTATTGTCAATATATGAACCTAATTTTTAGAGTGCGGTTTGATTCCCAGTCACAGCAAAAAAGTGAGTCACATGGCTGATGATGTTCTTTGTCTTTGTCGTATACTTGTCCTATTCGCTCCTCATCATTGATGGTCCCTCGTTTTCCATCAACTATTTGGAAAGGGCCTCAATTGTCAAGGGATCTTTTATGTCTATAAGGTCTTTAATAGCGGTCCAACGGCGGTAACAGTGGAATTTTAGGATTTCAAAGTGTAAAGTATGTTTTTTATATCTTTTATTTGTTTTACTCAAATGTAAAAGGTAAAAAATTGTATTATTATTATAAATTAATGAGATATAACTACGAGAATGTAATTACTATAACAAATAATAAATAGCAATAAGTATTAAATGGAATAAATGTTTTTTTAAATGTAAGTCAGTAATGGATGGATCAAAAACAGCCAAAAAGAGAAGCCTTATATAGGAAAAGGAGAGACAAAGAAAGGTAATAAAATTCTAAAAAAAGTAGTATGAGAGAGAGAAAAGAATATTCCAGAAGGAATATTTTCAAATAATAAAGTTGCTCTAAAATGAAGGTGTCAAAAAGGTGTATTTACAGACTATGACAGGAATAAATTAATTTATTTAATATTTACTGTAAAGGTCAATTCTAAATATATAATTTAAATTTTTTGTATATATTTATTTTTATTTGAATATTAAATTTTTATTTTAATATAAATTTTTATTTCTTTCAACCTGTCATAAAGCACGGTGTTAGAAAATAAAAAAATAAGGGACATTTTAATTTTAAATATTCATTAAACTTACCATTCTGTAATTGGTAAATATATCATAGGTAATTTTAATGTAAATAAATTATAATTAAAAATAATTAAAATAATAAGGTGTGGCTTCATCCAGTAAGTAATTAATTATTTTACTAGGTAAGTCTAGCAGCCAAGCTGACATGAAGACATGCCTTTTAGTTCTTATTATTAATTACATTATATTTACTTATGTATTACTTGCAATACACTAACTAATTACAATAAGTAAATTTATTAAATATTTAAATTAATAATAATGTCACTAATATTTTTATTCCCTAACACTGTGCTCAATAACAGTTTGAAAGAGAAATAAAATTATTAATACTAAATCTTAAAAATTCAAATCACTTTATTTTAAATGTTTGAAATTCTATTTTAAATTCAAATTAATTTGTACTAAGTGTGACATCTAAAGTGAGCTCTAAACTATATCAAATAATGTGAAATCTTTTAATGACGCATAATTTTAGCACACTTTTTGTCAGCCTAGATATCCCTAGGACTGAGTATTTCTTATACTTAAAATAAGATAACCTTAAGTATATTAAGCATATATCTTAAAAAAGGTTAAAACAATAATATATATGTTTATATTACATATATATATAATTATTACACTAATATATAAATTAAAGTAGTTTGAATAGCTTATCCATAGCCTAATGATACTTATTAAGGTGTTAATGGAGTCAAAATATACTTATCTTAAGTGATATTAAGTAATTATTGACATACATAAGCTTATATGTATACATAAATCTCATATTCAGTGAAATATGCAGTATATTATGTATATTTAGGTCTATAAGTGGGTTTTAGCCTCTTAATAGCCTATAAACTTTATTTTTCTGATTATTTTAGGTCATATGGATGTATCCAGTGGACTCACAACGCCTACACAAGCATATACACCTATTTCAGGCGCATATATCCAGTTTGGACAACTTAATCTGCTTCCTTGGATGGATTTTCACAGATTTATGGGTTGGGATATGATTACTGGGTTAATATGGATGCTTGGGGATGTTATTGGGGGCTTGGAAATTTAATTTGTTTCTTTTATATGCTTTGGTTTTCATTTTATTCCTTTTGGATTAGTTATTTTCCCTGTTTCCTTATGGTATGCGCTTTTATCTGGATTTTCTACTTATTGTATGGGTCTGTGTTATCATTAATTGTGATGGAGGGTCCTTACTGGAGGTCTGGGTGTTGAATCAGATTTAAGTGGAAGCCATGGGGAGGTGATGGGCCCTCACAGTGCTGTAATTGCCGCAGATAGCAGTGACATCATCTGGATTGAAGGTCTGTGCACTCCAGTGGATTTTGGTATAAGTAAGGGAGGACTTTGATGGTTATTAGACATCAATTACTTACTAAAATTCAAATAAACATTTTAACACAATTATTATCCTTTAGAAATATATTAAAAAGCTATTATAAATTGATATTATCATTATATAAGCTATAACTATGTTCTATTTATCTATTTTCCACAACTAGCATGCATTTAAATCCAAGTATTGTAAGTTTTATTTGAGTATAACTATTTTATTAGTCTTCCCCTGAGGTTTAATCACTAAATCATTTATCAATAAGTAGTAGGACAATTAATAAATACTATTAAATCATACTTATATACTAGATACTCTGACACTTTTGTTACTTGCACATTCTTATTTTTGTAATAGTTTTCTCTCACACTCCCTAATGGATACTAGTTAACTCCATGTATCTTCCTTCTCCTTTTTGCCTATAAAGGGCCTCCTCTTTTGTGCTGTTTGATTCATTCCTTAACTTAACTATCTTATTAAAACACTTTAAATTAAATCATTACTATTATTTGTCTTTTAGTATTTACATTATTGTGATTCTAAATTATAAATTATATAATATTTATATTCTTACCTCTTCTATTGAGTAAAAGTAAAATCATAAGATAAAGTATATGTACTTGACTTGAAAATTCCAAATCCATTGTCTAATACTGCAAATTACCACCAAAAATCTTCTAGAACAAAAGAATTCCCCAATAATTGAGGCCCTTTCCAAATCGTTGACAGCGCATTTTTATCTTGAAGCCGGCAACCAAGGGACTGTTCAAAGTCCAGGTACCAGTAGGACAATTGGACGACAAAAACAATGAACATCAAAAACCACGTGACTTTTTTTTTCTGTGACCGGGAATTGAACCGCGCTCCAAAACTTAGGTTCATATATTGAAAATATCCATATATATTTGTGGTAATTATTTTAATTACTATTTGTGGGTCACTTTTCATGTTTCATTGTCTACATATATCTTTTTACTCAGCACTCTGTAAGTGGAATTAACTTACTAATTTTACAGGGGCAGGTGCCTGGTAAACAAAATTTTTTTTTCCTAGTTGACCAAGATAGAACTTTATTGTTCTTAGTCCTAGAAGTAATATAAAAATTAAATTAATTATCATAAATTTTTTTTAAAATTATTTCAGTTGACCTCTGTCCTGATAATTAAAAAATTATATTATTGCTTCAGTTGACAATTGTCCTGGCAGTGAAATAAAAATATTTAAAAATAACTGAATTGATTATATTAAAATTATTTCAGTTGAAAATAAGTCCCAGTAATTGAATTATTTCAGTTGACATTAAGTCCTGGTAATTAAAAAATTATTTTCAGTTGACATTAAGTCCTGGTAATTAAATTCTTCAGCTTACTTTATTCCTGATAATTATCAACTTTTACATTACTAATTACTAAATTATTTTATTATTTCAGTTGATTTATTTATTTTAATACTGGCTATAAAATTACTTTAAATTAATAAATCAATTTTTGATTATTAATTCAGTTGATTCTTTGTCCTGAGAAACATTATATTCTAATTATTCCAGTTGATTACAAAATCCTGATAAATACTTATATATTAATTTTTTTTCCCATATTATTCTTTAAATAAAGTAAAAATAATAACTAATTAAATATATCTTTCTCTCAGTTCAGGTTAAATACAACTATGACTGAAAAAGGTGCTTCTGCTGGCCATGATGAGGAACTAGATTTAATTGATTATGATGAAGCCTCTTCTGTAATTTCTCCTTTGACTACAAAAATGGCTCAAATTAATCAATTAATAGACCAATCAGGATGTGGAGATGCAAGAGATAGTGATATTAGTGGAAAAACTTCTCAGGAACAAAATCTTTCAAGCAACCCCCCAGAAGACTTTCCAAAAGGCTTCAAAATGAAAAAGATACCCTTGAATAAAAAGTCGGAAATCTCTCCACTCACATCAAGGAGTTGAGGTCAGAAAATCTCAGGTTGAGGTCAAGAACAGACTCTCTAGAAGATAAGGTATGAAAAATAGAATCCTTTCTTCAAGAGAAAAAGAAACCTCCCCAACCCCCAAAAGCCCTTCCACAATTGGCTCCCCAGAAACAAGAAAAGTTGGAAGTCTCAAAGTGGCAGTTGGATTGGCTGAACTCCCAGTGGGATTATCTGTCCCAAAAGCAACAGCAACAAGTACCTCAGATAGGTCCTTCAAGAACCAATCAGTTAAACCCCACACATCCTCACCCCTATCAAGGAGGAAGAAAGAGAAAAAACAATCAAATTCAATTCTTTCCCAAACCATGGTAAGTCACTCTATTGAATCTCAAGTACCATTTCTTGTTGCTAATTCAGTTCCTTCAGGTAATTCTGGAAGAGGAGATGAGACTGTGAGACTAGTAGAGGCTGAGAGTAGTAGACAAGTTACTCAATATTCTAATGTATCTAATCCTATGGTTTTGATTTCTACTTCAATGATAAATCCTGATATGGCTATTATTGATGAGACACTTGAACCTGAGTTTTATGAGAGTCTGGAAAGTTATTCTGTTTCCATATTGAGAAATACTACAGATGTAGCTAACATTAGTGATGAATATTTGAGGGATATTATTTCTAAACAAAATCATATAATGAACAACATGCAATTGACACAGAAATTTAATAGTCTTTTAACTGAACAGGGTTATCAAGCATTAGGGAGTGAATTACAGAGAGTTTCTGATGATTTGTTTCATTAAAAATTAACTCATGAAAAGAAAGTTGCTTTATGGCAAAATATCAAGAATGATTTGTCTAAATTATAAGATACTCTGTCCATCTGTTTCCAGGAGCTAGAAGGACATAAGTTGAACTTTTAAAGATTGGGTGATCATTATTCATCTTTACAAAATAATAACCAGTTATCTTTTGCAACCATCAATGAGAATTTATCTAGTATTCCAAGAGTAAAGACTAGGCTAACAACCATTGAAGTGAAATTAAATTCATTTTTACATGATCAAAAGTTTTCTGACATTTCTTTGAAAGAAAATGTGGTGCCCAATACCCCCATTTTACCTGTTCCTAGTTCATCCAAAGTAAAATTAGTTCCAGAAATACCTGTTGATATTACTGGGTTTCCATCAAAAATTGATGATGTACCTTGATCATCCACAGAAGTATTAAACAATGAAAATACTGCCCAATTGGTTAAGTTACAGCTCCTTCTCACTCAGAGACAAGCTTTTAATAAGGAGAAGACTTCAAATCAAAAGAATTGGTCAAAACTTGACCAGTATCCAAAATTTTATGGTGACTCTTCCTCTGATTGGCAGCAGTTCATGTGCAGGATTGACAACTTATAAAATTCTTACAAACTCCCAGATGAGGAAATTGTTGTAGTCTTCCAACATTGGCGGAGCCCTTTGTTGGTCTGTTTGGTGTTGTTTTGATATGTCTTAAATGGCATTGTTTAATAATTGGGTGTTTTTCTGGAATTATTTGGCAAATATTGGGACTGAAGGGATGTGGATATTACCATTGGATAGCCCCAGTTTTTCTCTATATTTTATGTCTAGATGAAATTTTTCATATTCTAAGTATTTGAGGGATTATTTCTCATTTTTCATTTTAAAAGATAGCTGTTTAATTTTGTTTTTCGTGTTTTACAGGCTAACCTTAAGTCTTAGATTTAAGTGCTTAGTACCATTAGAATGATCTAATTTTTCTCTACGTTTCATGTCTCAATGTTGTTGTAGCTTAATTATGTGTTTTAAAGGTTTTAGTATTCATAGTTTATTTTTCTAAGTATTTTGGGTGTTTTTGGAGGTTTTTGTTGGTTTTCTGGCTTCAGGGCGGTCCTTCTGCCTCAGGTGGGCCTCCCAATGTTAAGTGGACCGCTTGCCTCAGTGCTAGAAGGCTGGGAAGCATTTCTAGAGGGGTTTTATGCAATTTGGCACTCAGAAATGCCAAATTTTTTGGAGTGCATGGGCTCTTAGATAGTGGTCTGTGTGTATATAGCAAATAAGACAGTTTGGGGCAACCTTAATTATCATAAAAATATCCGGAGGTGATATCCTTGTTCCTCACTCAGTTTTCACTGTTTTTTGACCACAATTGGCTGTGTTTGTTGCAAGGTTAGTTCTTCATTTTTGGCAACTGTTTTCTCTGGTGTAGTCTTGCAAGCTATATCAAGTATTATTGCTGTCTCTGGTGTGGATTTGCAACCTACATCAAGTATAATTGCTTTCTCTGGTGTGGACATTGGTCTACATTTCAGTTCTTTGGTTTGGTAGTCTGTCTGGAGACTACTTTCTTGGCTGATCAGGCAGTCAAGTTTATTGGAAAAGGGGCTTTTAAACAATAGGAACCAATTGAATGTAGCAGGTAAATCTCACTTAAGTTTTTCTAAAGGGACAGGGGATTTTCTCTCTGGTTTTTCTCCAACTCCCTTGGTCAAGGCCTATAGCTAGTACTATAGGATTGTCTACATTTCTGGTGCCCAACGTGGGGGGGGGGACCTGCTAGTTCCTTGGAATCTCTGTTGTCTTTGGTTGGCCTTTTTTGGTGATTTTGGTCTGGAAGAATGGCTTCTGGTTCATCTATTCCTGTGGTGACTGTCAGTGGGGGGGATGTTCCTCCTGCTGTGATGGTTAGGGAGTGTGTGAGGATTAAAAGTTGGGATGGTACAAAGTTTAATGGGGAAGATGTGAAGTGGTTTCTGGAGAAATATGAAACTTCTGCTGGTGTGGATGGTGCTTCTTACCTTGACATGGTGAAGCAGATCATTTTCCTCATTGGTGATAGGGCAGTGGAAAAGGAGATTGTGGCCATGTCTGGCTACAAGAAGAGGGATTAGAAGTTGTTGTGCAGGGAGATGGTGGATAGATGGGGTGTCAGGTTCACTATGGTGGATCTGAAAAAGGTTGTCAGTGAATGGAAGTCTTATGGTGGTGTTGGTAGCTTACTCAGTTACAGGAAGTTTCTGCTGCAATTTGATCCTGTGGTAGAATATTTGGTGGAAGTAGAGGAGCTGGAACATGAAAATGCTTCCAAAGATATTTTTTGGTCTTCCCTGGCTAGAGATGTCAGGATGGTTGTGTTGAAGGAGTTGTCAAGGAAGGACTTGATGAAGACTCTTTCTAATGGGGACCAGAAGTTGCCTACCTTGGACAAGGTGAAGGAGGCTGTAGAGGCCCATTTGAAGTTTTTGGATGTGGACACCTATCAAGAGGGGTGTGCCAAGTATGTCAGAAAAGTCAGTGAGGCTTTGGCTGAAGAAAAGAGTAGGGTGAAGAAGGAAGAGAAGAATATGGTGGAGGTTCCCAAGCAGGAGAGGGACCCAGTGGTGGAGCATTTGGCTGATCTGACACAACAGCTACATATTTTTGTTCAGGAGGCTAAGAAGGTCAATAGGCCTCCTTCTCAGCCTAGAGATTTTGACAGGAGGGCTGGTAGGTGTGATCCTTGGGTCTGCTCTTATTGCAGAAGGAGGGGGCACAAGTCAAATGATTGTTGGGCTCTGAACAGAGATGCGTCAGATGGAAAGGTGGAATTTGATGGAAGGGTTTTCAAGTTCCCTGATGTTTCATTTGTGAAGCCCAGTGAGGGGCAGGCTCCTGTTGATTTGGTCAGTAGAAGAAATGGTCTCAATCAGAGGAGGCCAAGGCTTGAGGAGATCCCTGATCAGGGGAAGTCTTCTGCTAAGGCTGATGAAGATGTCAAGGGAAAAGGGAAGGAGGTTAATTAAGTCTCTTTTTCTACTTCCTTTGGTGGGTTGGAGTTGTATTCTTGTGGAAGAAAGTCAAGTGGTGAATTCTTGGCTGGTGTCTATGATGTTGAAGCTGGAAAGGTGGGAAGGCCTAAGAACAGTTCTAAGGCCCAACCAAAGCCTAAGGCTTCAAAGGTGGATCCTAAGCTGAGTGCAGCTAGGAGGAAGTACAGCAAGGAGGAGCTGCACAAGATGCAGAAGGGGATTGATGATATGGGCCCCCCCAGTTTTGGTGCATTGGACATGAATGGTGAGCCAATTCCAATGGATATTGATTCTGACTCAGAGGAGGATGTCCCTTTGGCTTCATTTCCAAAGTCTGCTGGAGTTAGAGGTTTTGGTGAGGGATCTGGTTTGATTCCTGTTGATGGAAAATCTGTTGGGGGTTCTTGTCCTCAGGAGATTTCTAGGACCAAGGTAGTAAAGCCAAGGGATCACTTTGAGAGGCCAGTAGTTTCTGGCCAATCTAATTTTATGGACTCTATTCTGGAAAGGATGAATCAGGCTCAGGTTTCCCTTTCTTATGGGGAATTGTACGCTATCAGTCCTGGGTAGGCTGATAGACAAAAAAAATTGTTGACCAGGCGAAGGGTTTTTTCTGGGGAGGAAGAATACATCTGTGATTCTGCTGAGAAGTTTGGTGAGGGGTTGGAAACCCATTTTTTCTGCTCCTCTGGGTTATGTCAATGTCACTCTGAATGGCAGGGAGGCTAGGGCATTGGTTGATTCAGGTTCTCAGATTAACCTGATTTCTTTGTTTGAGGCTACTCATCTGGGCCTCCCCATCAAGACAGGAATTGGTGGCCATGTCATTGAGTTGATTGGGACAGCTGAATTTGTAAAGCTGGATGTTGGTGGAGCCTCCAGAAAGGTTCATTTTTACATTGCCAAAGGTAATGTAAAAGCTGCTTTGGGTGGACCATTCTTGATGGATTTTCAGGCAAGAATTGGTTATCAGTTTGACATGGGAATCAGTTTGGAGTTGACAAGTGAAGATGAGAGGAGGCTTCACATGAGGTTATCATCTCCTGGAGATGATGATTGGGAGACCAGGCCAGGCTTGTCTTCAATGTGCCAGTGCATGGGTTGTTGTAGGAGAAGAAAAGAAGTGGGTTCCTCCTCTGGTTTTTTGGAGTGTGGCTCAGGCTCTAGTGAGAGTCTGTCTTTTTTAGATTAATGAGGGCTGATCGCCCTAGTGCTACAACTTCTCCCCAAGATGAGGAAATCCCAGGTTGTAGTAGGTCAGCTCCCTTGGATATATACCAAGTGGATTTCCAACTTTCTCTTTTTAATGGTTCTCTTCTCTGCAAGTATTCTTCATGTTTTTTATCAAGTATCTGTTCTCTCTCAATATTTTCAATTATTTTTAATTCAATTTCAAAAATGAATATTGGTTATATATCTTTATTGAAAGATATGCGGAAAAGTTTTGGAGTGGTGTGATTGGGGTCTAAAAGTAAGTCCTCCCAATTGTGCACCACTATGGTTTCATCTACCCCTTTCAAAAACGTTACCTTGGCCACGTCTGTGAGAATTGGGGAAACCCCTGTTTATTTTTGTAGGATAGAAGAAAACTCAAGAAAAGAAGATGAAAATTTCAAGATAACTGAGGAAAAGCTAGAAAAAAAATCTGAAGATGATTAAAAAAGAAGAAAAGAATTATTTTTGTAAAGATCATCAAGATAAATTTTTGGGCCTCCAGCATGAGGTTAAACTGCACAAATTTTTGAAAGAAGAAGATCATCAAGATCAATTTTTGGGCCTCCGGAATGAGGATAAATTGCATAATTTTAGAAGATGTGATTCAGAAGATGAATCAAGATTTGAAGATTTGGAAGATGGAAGTGAGGATGAAGATGTGGAATTGTGGAAAAGCTGTGGAGTACTGAGATTGGGGTCTAAAAGTAAGTCATCCCAATTGTGCACCGCTAGGGTTTCTTCTACACCTTTCAAAAACATTACCTGGGCCACACATGTGAGCAATGGGGAGACCCTTGGTTTTTGTTCCAGTCCTGGTGGCGAAGATGTCATGAAGATCCCTTAAGTTGAAGGTGGAGCCGCAAAGTACAACAAGGTAGCGCAGAAGATTAGGCCTGTCAATGAGCCTATGCCTGTGGGTTTGAATCCTCCTTTGAAGAGGCCTTTGTTATCAAGAGATCTTTACTGTACTCCTCTAGTGAAAAATCCTCCTGATTTTGTGGAAACTGCTAGGGTGACTGTGGAAAGGTTTAAAGTTGTCAATTTTGTTCCTGATTGGCGGTTATCTAATGAGGAAAAAAAGTTGTTGTTGCACGTTATTGTGCTCAGGGAGAAAGAGGTGGCATTTGTTGAAGAGGAAACGGGTGTGTTGAAACACTCTTATGGGGAACCTTACTTGATTCCTGTGGTTTTTCATGAACCTTGGAAAGTCAAACCAATTCAAATTCCAGCTGCTATTAGGGATGATTTTGTGGAGATTGTTAGGGAAAGAGTCAGGACAGGATTGTATGAAAAATCAACTTCTAGTTACTCAAGTCTGGTTTTCTGTGTTAAGAAAAAGAATGGGAAGTTGAGGGTGGTGCATGATCTTAGGGCCTTGAATAGAGTCACTATCAAGGATGCGTGGATGCCGCCAAGTGTGGAGGACTTTGTGGAATCTTTTGCTGGAAGGGTGTGTTATGGTTTGGGTTATATTATGGGTGGTTATGATGAAAGGGAACTTCACACTGATTTACAGCCACTCACAACGTTTGAGACTCCTCTGGGAAGATTTCAGCTCATTAGGTTGCCTCAAGGAGCAACTAATTCAGTAGCAGTATACCAAGCTCAAATGGCTTAGATTTTACAGGATGAGGTTCCAACTCATGCTGGTATTTTTATTGATGACGGTGGAATTAAAGGACCCTCCACTGATTATGGAAATGAAGTGCTGAAGGAGAGCCCAGGTATAAGGAGATTTGTTTGGGAATATGCAATTACTCTAGAGAGAGTATTGTTTAGGATTGAAGAGGCTGGTTTAACCATTTCTGGGTCAAAGTTTTGTTGTTGTGTTCCTGCTCTGCAAATTCTGGGTCATGTTGTATGTAAGGAGGGAAGGATTATGGCAAAGATGAAAGTTAATAAAATTCAGTCATGGCCAAGGCCCAAAAATACTACTGAAGTTATGGGATTTTTGGGAGTTTGTATGTATGTCAGGATTTTTATTAAAGACATTTCTTTGTTGGCTTCACCCTTGAGGAGGTTGACCAGGAAAGATGCAGAGTGGGAATGGACTGAAGAGTGTGAAGAAGCTTTTCAGAAATTGAAGAAGGTGGTAGGTGAAGATATTATTCTTCACAAGTTGGATTATTGAAGGGAAGCTGGAAAAATTTATCTGGCGGTGGACTCCAGTTATATTGCTGCTGGTGCTGTTTTGTCTCAGGAAGATAAATCTGGGAAGGTAAGGCCAGTAAGGTATGAGTCTGTAGTGATTAATGAGGTGGAATCTAGGTATTCTCAGCCAAAGTTGGAATTGTGTGGTGTAGCAAAAATATTGAAGAAGCTACAAACTGTTTTGTGGGGGCAGAATTTTTAGCTGCAGGTGGATGCTAAATCTCAGGTTCAAATGATCAACAGACCTAGTCTTCCAAATGCTCCAATGACAAGGTGGGTGGTATTTATTCAACACTTTTCTTTTGACCTGGTGCACAAGCCAGGTAAGACTTTTACAATGCCAGATGGATTATCAAGAAGACCACCCACAGATAAAGATTCTGATTCTGAAGAATTTGATGAAGATGTTCCAGTGGTTAGGGCCAGCGCAAAGGGTGCTGAAGATTTTTCTCTCCTCCCACAAGAGGCTAAACTGGATTATTGTTCTCGCCTCCACCAAGAGGTTAAAATGGATGGTTCTGATCTTTATTCTGGTGATCAGGATGTTTTTATTGATTAATATGGGGCTGTTGTTTGGGATGGCTCAAAATTGGAGAATGGTTTTTTTGTTGGTGAACTGGATTCTCTTAAGATTCAGTGGAAGAAAAAGGAGGTGCTGAAGTTTAGGGATTGGTGTCCCGGATGGGCCAGTTGTGTTGCTCATGTGTACACTGGAGATTTTTATAACAGGGTTGCACCCTTGGATATTGTTTTGTTGGATTTTTAAGATGAGACTTGGGGTCAGATTGGGTTTTATTTTATTATGGTTGAATATCTGTTAACCTTAGAGAGGCCAGATAATTTTGATGATTATACTTGGGTGGAAATCAAGAAGAAGAGTCCTTGATTCTATGTGTCAGGAAGGAAGTTGATGAGGAAGAGACATCCAAATCCTCAAGTGGTGGTGACTCAGAAGAAGGGTCAAGAATTGTTTTTGAAGTCTTTGCATGAAGACCTTGGTCATAGAGGCTTTGGGGAGACTTGTAGAAGAGTAGCAGATAGATTTTGGTGGCCAGGTATGAAGTTGGCTGTGCAGTGTTGGGTTCAATCTTTCAAAGAATGTCAATGAAGAAGTCACTTGAAACCTAAAGAAGTGGGCTGTGCTACTGGTGAAATAACTTTGTTTGGAAGAGTCAGTTTGGATGCTGTCCATATCAAAGAGGGCAGGTATAAATACTTGATTGTTGCCAGGGATGATTTTTCTGGTTGGGTTGAGGCGGTGCCTCTGGTTAATTTGACTGCCAAAAATGTGGCAGAATTTTTGAAGAAGGAATGGGTATTTAGGTATGGGTTGATGAAGTTGGTGACTTTTGATGGTGGGCCAGAGTTTGGAGCTGAATTCAAAGAAGCTGTGGAAAGTATTGGTTCTAAAGTCAGAGTGGCTACACCTTATTATCCTGAAGCTGAAGGCATGGTTGAAAGAGGCCATCAAGTTATCAAAAATGCTTTGGTGAAAATGTGTGGAAATAGTGCTGAAAAATGGAGGCATTATTTACCCTTGGTGTTATTTGCTGATAGGGTCACTGTAAAAAGGAAAACTGGCTATTCCCCTTATGAATTAATTTTTGGGAAGAAAGCTGTTCTACTGGTGGATTTGGAAGCGGTCTCTTATCTTGGAATTGATTGGGTTGATATATGCTCAACAGAAGATTTGCTCTGTGCCAGGATGCAACAGTTGGAATGTAGAGTGGAATGTCAAGAGAAGGCATACTCTAGAATGATGAAGATAAGAAATCAATCAGTCCGATACTGGGACAAGAAGTTGGCTCATAGACTCAGGAATCCCTTGAAACCTGGTTTTTTGGTTTTGGTGTATAATAGAAGTTTGGAGAGTCAGTGGGGAAAGATGTTTTCTGACAGATGGAATGGACCTTACAGAGTCAGATCTCAGGTGTCTAGAGGTTCTTATGTTTTGGAAGAGTTAGATGGAGCAGTCTTAAAGAAGAGAGTGGCTGCTGATCAGGTGAAGAGAGTTTATCCTAGAGGCACAAAAAGTGAAGAAGATTGACTCCGCAATGAGGATAAACTATAAACCATTCTTTAATTTTGGATTTTGGTGATGCCCTGCATCTTTTTTGTCGGAAAATCTTTGTTAGAAGGTACCCATGGGTGGGGCTTCTAGATTTTATTTTGGCAAGTGTGGGGGTGACTTATGGGCTGGCTGCTCTATCAACAGTTGCCCCAGATTGTCTGTTTCCAACCCCTTCTCTTAATTTTGTTGAATTCTAGTATTGTTTTTTTTTCTTTAACAGGTTTATAGTCCTCTATGACTTTAAACTGGAAATTCTTTTGGTTTTCAAGTGCTGGACTCTTCATGCTTATTGGTTTTGGTTTAATGTGTTGGATTGTGTGTTTTTGTAGAAGGTACCTAGGGGGGATTTCTAGATTTTATTTTGGCAAGTGTGGGGGTAACTGATGAGCTGGCTGCTCTGTAGAACAGTTACCCCATAATGTCTGTTTCAAGTATTTTGTTTTTCCTAGTTGAATCCTAGTTCTGGTTTTTGTTATTCAGGTTTCAAGTCCACTATGACTTTAAAATGGCTTACTGGCTTGGGAAAAGCTTCTTTCGTCTATTTGGTTTAGTGGGGGATCACTGGTGGTCTCCCATCATTTTTACTTATTGGAGGGAGCCCACCCAGTGATCATTTCTGTGGACTGGGCTTTCTATGGAGCTGGAATTTTTTTCTTTTCCTTTTCTTTATTTTTTGTGTCTATGTTTAGATAGTAGTTTTAGATTATTTTCTTTTTTCTCTTTTTTTCTTTTAATTTATTTATGGGAGTTATTAGGATATAAAGAGGGTAAAATCACAAAATTATATAATAGTGTTACCACATCAGGGTCACCTGGATGTGGGCAAGCACTGGTTGGGAAAGGCTCATCAATTGGCCGGACAATGCTATTTTCTTTCTTTTTTTTCTTTTTCTTTTTCTTTTTCTTTTTCTTTTTCTCAATTTCTATTTATTTTATCTTTATTTCAATTCATTTAAAATTTATTTAACAGTGTATCCACATCAAGGTGCACTTGGATGTGGGTAAGGTATCAGGGGATCAGCTCATCAATTGGCTGGGGGATACCATTTGTAATTTTTAGTTATCTCATGTTATTATTATTATTCATTTCATTTTTTGGTTAATTTTGTTATTTATTTTCAAGTTTTTTTAGTATGTTAGTTGTTTAAAATAAATAAAAAATAAAATAAAAAATAAAATAAAATAAAATAAAATAAAGTAAAATAAAATAAAGTAAAACAAATAAATAAATAATATAAAAAATAAAAATAAAATAAATTATATATATATATTTCTGTTAATTATTATTGTTCTCTCTATTTAGTGACTTATTAATTTCTTTCTTTTTTTTATTTTAATGTCTGGAAGAAGAAGCCTCCGGCGGTGGGTTCTGATCATGATGGAGTTTTTGCTTTTGGTTAGGATTGGAAGAAGAACTGTGTTATTTGTGGTGTAGGCGGCTGGAAAGAGTATATGGATTGTAATGGTCAGGTACCGGAGTGGAAGGTAAATTTTAGGAAGAAGTGAAAGATGCGGGGATCAAGTGTTGGAAGGTGTGCTTGATAATTCTAGACATCTTCCAGTGTTCATCAAGGAGTTTTTTCCTCAGATTTATTTCAAAGTCATTTAACGGAACATGGAGGGCAAAAGCCTTAAGCATTTTTGAACACATCATGCTTAGGTGTTGTGTCAGCCTAAATATCCTTAGGACTGAGTATTTCTTATGCTTAAAATAAGATAACCTTAAGTAGATTAAGCTTATATCTTAAAAATAAGGTTAAAATAATAATATATATTATTTTATTATATATATATATAATTATTATTCTATTATATAATTTATAATAGTTTAAATAGCTTATCCATGGCCTAATAGTACTTATTAGGGGGTATCAATGTTCAGGGATCCGCAATTAGGGATCAGGAATTTTTTTCCCGGGATCAGACATTATTAATTGCGGAAGATTCTTATCCACTAGCCCCAGGGCTAGTGGATAAGAAATCCACGATAATGCATTATCCTGCCTCTTATACCCCAATTTCCATTCCTAATTCCTGATCCCAAACTCATCTCATCCATGATGGATTTTTAAGAAAGTCACATGACTTATAATTGCTGATGCCATCCTTAAGTATTTCCTCACTCTATGCTACTTAATTTTGGTGGCGAACACTTAAGTTTTTTTTCTATCTACACACCCCAACTGCACATTTGGCGGTGAATTCCCACTTCCCTCATCACTTAACCCTTCCACCGGCAACAATGAAACACCTCTCTACTAGGAAGCTACTTCACTCAACAATGAATGCTATCACTTTTCTTTTAGTTCTTTACTATAAATCTGACTCTGATTTGGAAGATGCTTTAGCTTATATGTGTTTTCTTTCCAAAAAGCGTTACATCATCACCAGGGGGCCAAATCTTTATCATGATCCCCGATATGATCTGGCCTCCATTCTCAACATTCCTCATTTAAACTTCACACAACTTTTTAGAACTTCTCCCGATTCTTTCTTCAAACTTTATCAACTCATCTCCGATCATCCTATCTTCCATAACAATTCTCATAACAAACAGCGTAATCCTGCCATCCAACTTGCTGTTGCTCTATGTCGCTTTGGCTCAAATGGAAATGGTGCTGCCGTAAGACGTTTGGATAATCTCTTTAACATAGGATATGGTACCATGATATTATACACCAAGCGCTGTATGATTGCTATCCTTTCCCTCAAGTCTCAAACTCTTGCTTGGCCAAATCCAGAACAGCGACTTGAATCCTCTCAAGTAATGCAAGCTGAAGGTTTCTCTGGCTGTATAGGTTTTGTTGATGGCACAACCATCCCTTTGAGTCAAAAGCCTGCTCATGATGGCAACCATTATTTTGATCGCAAAAAAAGGTTTCTTCAAAATCTTCTCCAAGTTCTCATCTTTCACAATCTAACTTTTTATCTTCTTTCTAGATACTCTATTGCCGTTCAACTTGTATGCGATGTCAATAAAAAATTTATTGCTTTTCACAGTGGCTGCCCTGGATCATGTCATGACTCTTCCGTCTTCCAAAGAATGAGGATTTCTCAATCCCCTGAATCATACTTTGACGAATCTCAGTACCTCCTTGCAGACTCAGCATATGCAAGTGGAAAGTACATTATACCTGCTTTCCGTGGTGCAACTTCAGAAAATGACCCCAAAACTAAATTTAATTATCACCTTGCACAATAAAGAGTACAAATTGAACATGCTATAGGTATTTTAAAGAAACGATTTTCTAGTCTTCGGGAGCTCAGAATCCAATTTCAAAAAAAATTGGAGATCAAAACTGCAAATCATTGGATCTTGACTTGCGTAATAATCCACAATATTCTAGCTGATTTAAAGGATGAGTGGAATGATCTTTATGAAGAAGAGGATCCTGAACCACCACTGGCACTCCCCTCCCTTGATTCACAAATCATTCAATCAACCGGCATACGCCCCATTATAATGCCAATTACTCTTCAACATTTCTCTTCACCCTTTTAATTTTTAATTTTTATGTTTTCATACTTTCCAAATGTCCTCTTTGTGTACTTTAATCACTTGGTTTTGTATTTTGGTTTGTTGCATATTCATTTTTTTTTTGAATTTACGTTGAATATCTTTTTTTTGGATTGCTCATTGGTTTTCTTTCACTTCCTCAACATGAAATCGCATATTTTCTTATATCGCATATTTTGTCAGTGAATTTTTTTTTCATTCATCACTCATATCCTTTTCCTATTCTCCTCAAACATCCCTCAAATATTTTGGTTGCATTTATTTTCTCAACTCAACTCACCAGGTAGGTCATTTTTTTTCTTTTTTCATGGTTTTTTATTTGCTAATCATGATTTTTTTTTTTTGCTTTTTTTTTGCTTTTTTTTTGCTTTTTTTTTGCTTTTTTTTTGCTTTTTTTTTGGTTTTTTTGTTTTTTTTGTAAGTGCTTCTATTATTTTTGTTCTAGGGTAAACTAATTTTTGTTTTGCTTTTTTCTCTTTTTTATCTTTTTATTTTTTTGTTTTTTTTCTCTCCTTCACCTCTCTTTATGATCCTCAAGGCCCCCCTTTTTCCCTCTCTTTACCTGTCTCTGACCCCCTTTTTACCCCCTTTTTAGCTGCCTCAAATCCCCCCTTTCCCCCCTCTTTAGGTCCCTCATCACCCCCTTTCCCCTCTTTTTAGGTGCTTCAATACTCCCCCCTTCCCCTCTCTTTATGTCCCTCAAACCCCCCCTTCACCTCTCTTTTGGCGCCTCAACCCCCCCCTTCACCTCTCTTTACCCACATCAAACCCCCCTTTCCCTCTCTTTAGGCGCCTAAAACACCCCTCCTTCCCCCCCTACCTAATCATTATATCCTCCTTTAAACAGACACCACGCAATATGGGGGGCGGACTTGCTAGCAAGTCCGCAACTTGAAGTCAGATGGAAATCAGATGGAACTCAGACTGAAGTAATACTGAACTTTCACTTGAAGTATCACACAAATAATAATGGATCTATATTGAAAACATTGTGAAAGTGTGAGGATAACTGAATGGAAGCCAGAAAAAATCATTCCATGAGTCTACTCAATGCAAAGTATTTTTTGAAGAAATTTATTTAAATAATACTTTATTAAATTAAGTTTATCAATAAAAATTGATTGACAATATTGCAATTCTTAAATACAATAATTTGACTTTTTCTATTACTTACAACTGTTTTTACAGAATTGAAAACTATGTTTCAGGTAATATTTTATGGAAGTGAACTCTGTTCTTCGCCTGAAGAACAGAGTTCATCCTCCTATTTTCACACTCTGTTTGCACCAATCTCCATTGCTTTCAATATTTTATGGAAGTGAACTCTGTTCTTCGCCCAAAGAACAGAGTTCATCCTCCTATTTTCACACTCTGTTTGCACCAATCTCCATCCCTTTCAATTCTATCAACACATGCTTGTCTTCTCTCCCCATGCCTTTTGCTATCCTCCCAGCCCCATTGTATGTATAATACAGAAAATAATTGTAAAATTTATGTACAAATAAATATGAACACATGAAGTGTGAAAGAAATAAAAGAAACTAGTCAACAAAAAATTTCATTAAACGTTCTATTTCTTCAACAGATTTGTTTGCTTTAATGCATTCGATCAAGAAATCTTTCTTTTTAGAACTTTTTTGGAGATCATGCTTATACTTCATCTGTTCCATTAAGTTTTGATGCTCGAGTGTTTTTTCCTTATTTTTGGATTTTTCAATACTAAGAGTTAACTCAAACTTCTTCTCCTCCAAATCTTGGGCCCTACCATCCTTCTGTAAAGAGAGCTCAAACTTCTTCTCCTCCAAATCTTGGATCCGATCATCCTTCCGTAAGGAGAGCTCATACTTCCTCTCTTCCAAATCTTGTACTCTGTCATCCCTCCTTAAAGAGAGCTCGTATTTCTTCTTTTCAAAGCTCAGTGTCTCTTTAGCAATTTCCACTTGTTCTAGAGTGAGAATAAAAATTAACATAAAGTAGAAGAAAAGCAGAGTAAAGTAATAAGAGGTATGATATCACTTACCAGCATCACGTTTCTCTAAAAACTGTTCCATCGAAGAAAAAGGTGTTTGTGATGAAGTATCACTTTTTTGTCTTCTTTGGGAGAGGAAATTTAGACTATTTGAAGCCCTTCTCTTTTTTTTCAACGTAGCATTTTCCTCCTCATCATTGTCACTAGCTTCAGACTCAGTTGATTGAGGATCCTGGGTTTGTTCATCAGCCTTTTAAGAAATAAGAAAAATATAAGTAAATAAAAAAATAGAATTGATAAGATAAAAGAAACAGACCTGAGTTAGATTGGGTTGGGTTAAATCGCCAATAGGATCAATAGCAAAGCTATCTAGATTCGTAGAATTTAGAAGAGGGGAGGCTTGAGTGGAGGAAGAGGATGGGAAAAGATTTGCTTCGACATCATGTTCGGAGATAGGATCTTCTCCATCCAACATGTTTACAGGATTAACATCGGCTCGCTCTCCAAAAATTGCATCCATCTCTTTAAAGTAAGGACATAAAGAATCAAGTTTATTGTCTATGGATTTTATACCCTTAGTTATATCAATGTCAGTAACCCCAAAACCAGTGGAAGATGAAAGAGCCTTTGCCTTCTTGTATTTTGCTCGATAATGCTTGAAGCGTTCAGACATCTGTTTAGGCAAAAGATCAATCCTTCCCTTGGTCTTATTGCGTAATTCATTTGCCATTAGAAGATAGCCATTAACTTTTGATGTGGGGGGCCGTCCTACTTTAGTGGCATACTCAGTACCAAAACAAGAATCATAGTTAGATTTGGTTTTCAGCCAGTTGATAAGAATGAGATGATCATCTTTTTTTAATTGAACAGTCTTTGATTTCTTGGCTGAGCGGGGAAAAGAGGAAGTAGTGGGAATTGAAGAACAACTGGGTGATAGCTGCCTTTGAGAAGATCTAGGATGATGAGGCATGTTATTATAAATGAAGATGAAAAGGAGCAGAAACAAGCAGATGAGATAGCAAGATGAAAAGGAGAAGAATCAAATAGATGAAATGGGGAGAAATTCTGAGCGGATAGAATGAACAGGATGGGATGAGAATGGAAGTGCACAGCAAGGTAGAAGGCTGGGATATCCAGAAAGTTGTCCAAGATGTGGTTATGGAAAATTGAGTAAATAAATGTCCGATAAGAGGTGAACATTGACACGTAAAGTGTCTAATAACCCAATTATTAGCAAAAATAATTGTGGAAGATAATTGGGGTATAAGGATTATTTTCCGCAATTAATTTAATTGCAGATAGGTCAACATTGATACCCCCTATTAAGGTGTTAATGGAGTCATAATATACTTATCTTAAGTGATATGAAGTAATTATTGACATACATAAACTTATATGTATACATAAATCTCATATTCAGTGAAATATGCAGTATATTATGTATATTTAGGTATATAAGTGGGTTTTAGCCCCTTAATAGCCTATAAACTTTGTTTTTCTGCTTATTTTAGGTCATATGGACGAAATCAGTGGACTCACAACGCCTACAGAAGCATAGACACCTATATCAGGCGCATACACCCAGTTTGGACAACTCAAATTACTTCCTTGGATGGTTATTCACGGATTTATGGGTTGAAAGGATGTTTCTGGGTTAATGTGGATGCTTGGGGATGTTATTGGGGGCTTGGACATTTTATTTGTTTCCTTTATATGCTTTTAGTTTCATTAAATCTCTTTTTGATTATTTATTTTACCTGTTTCTTTATGGTATCCGCTTTTATCTGGGTTTTCTATTTATGGTATGACTCTGTGTTATTATTAATAGTGATGGAGGGTCCTTACTGGAGGTCTGGGTGTTGAAACTGCTTGAAGTGGACGCCATGGGGAGGTGATGAGCCCTCACAGTGCTGTAATTGCCGGGGATAGCAGTGACATCATCTGGATTGAAGGTCTGTGCACTCCAGTGGATTTGGGTATAAGTAAGGAGGGATTTTGACGGTTTATTATCATCATTCAATTACTACACTTCAAACAAACACTTCAATAAAATTATTAATATTCAGAAATATATTATAAAGCCCTTATAAATTGATATTATCTTTATAAAAGCTATAACTATATTTTATTCTTCTATTTTCCACCACTAGCACGCATTTAAATCCATGTATTGTGAGTTTTATTTGAGTATAACTATTCTATTAGTCTTCCCCTGAGGTTTAATCACTAAATCATTTATTAATAAGTAGTAGGACCATAAAATAACACTATTATATCATACTTATATACTAGACTATACTGACAATTGAGGGTCTTTCCTTATATTTTACTTATTATTTAGTATAAGCCTTGGGACGTGATTTTTACCTTAGTACAGCTCAAAATTAACCAAATATTTGGGTCTGCTGCATATTAGTGGGTCATCATAGCTCATTGATTGCGGAAAAGAACCCTTATAATAATTGTACTAATTTTTTATCATAAAAATTAGATATTTACAGTAGTAACTGTACCCAATATAAACCCAATTTCACTTGGTATTTGGACACCAATATAACACCCAATTAAATTGGTATTTGGCTAAAGCTTAGTAAGCTAATTATTCACCCTTATAGAGGTCTAGTTAAACTTATTATTATATTTTTAACATATTTTTTCGAATTTTTCTTACATTTTATTTAAATAAATAAAGATATAAATTCAGGGTAAGCTCCATTGCTTTTTTATTAGTAATATAATTGCTAATATCTTTTGTCTACTAATTCCATAGAGTTTTTTCCTTTTGTAGACGTAAAATATTGTTATTCTGAACAATATGAGTGCTCCCCAGGACAGTTTAAGTGAACAGCCTGCTTATAATACCAGGTCTAAAGCTAACAAAAACTTTCCAAGACATCACCATGGAGGGACAACAGTACCCCCAACCAGAAAGCATGAGTATAGAGGAAAAGGACGCCCTCTTAAAAAAGATAACTATCAAAAAGACGTCTCCTCCTCTTCAGGATCAACTGTCCCACCTGGCCAAACAGGTTCTGAAGTTGGAGGAATCAAAATCTCTCATGTTCAAAGAAGTAGAGCAGTTGCAAAACAATTGCAAGGTAGGGTTTCAGCAGATGAATCAGGCAATGGCAGAATTAAAGGGAGGCTAGCCCAGTCAATCAAATCAGCAACCCCCTACCCAAGGAGGGTCCACTCACTCCCAGGAGAAAATCCTGGTAGACAAATGGAAATGGGACTGGTTTCACCAACAGTGGACAAGCCACAGTTGCAACAGGGATCCACCCCCTCATCTTACTTCCTCAGCTCACCCTTACAAGGGAAAAAAGCGCCAAAAATCAGGACTGGCAATCATCCCTTGGTAAGTAACTTACCCTCTCAGATTAGACATAATACTGATAATTACAATATAGGTAATTCTATTGATGTTAAATCTGTACAAAAAATAGAGGAGGATTTAAGAAATTTAGGTTTTAGAGTAGATACACCTGACTTGTCTTTTGTCCATAATAACAGTACTATATACAATGATAATACAGTTAATCCTCAGTTGCAACCACCTACTAGTGAGATGAGAAGTTCACAGGAGAGTGAGAGAATTGAAAAGGAGGACATGAAATATTTTAACAATAATCCAACTGTCCATAGAATTGTTTCAGCATTGTGGAATAGAATGACTGATTGTGAGGAACAGACAGTTAAGCTCACTAGTGATACAATTTCATCCTTGACATTAAACATTTCTCAATTAGAAACACGTAATAAAGAGTTAGAGAAAGAACATTTGTCTCTAACTCTTAAATATGATTCATTGAATAATAAATATAATGACCTTTCAAACAAATTTTGTGAGTTAGAAAAATTATATGAAACACATTTGTTAAAAACTGAATCAAGAACAAAGTTATCTTTTGCCCAGACAAATCAAAGTGTCTCTGAGTTGCTACAAAGATTAACTAAAGTTGAGATTGAAACTGCCAATCTACTGATGAACCAGGATAATCATAAGTATAATCAATATAATAATAATCCTTTCATTGGCAAAAGTGAATCTCATTCCTTCCCTGTACCACCACAATTAAAACCATCTGGTGGTAGTGTCAAATCTGAAAATGTAAGTCACAAATCCGTGCAGGAAGAAATACAAGACCATTTATCAAAAGTAAATGAGTTGTTGAATTTACCTAAGATTAGTGAGATAAAATCCAATCAGAAGAACTGGCCTAAGTTAGATCAGTACCCAACTTATGATGGGGAAGCCAGCTCTGATTGGCAACATTTTATTCAAAGAATTGACAACTTGAAATTCTCATATAAGTTACCAGATGAAGAGATAACATCAAAATTAATTTCTTTATTTAAGGATGTTGCTTTATTATGGTTTGAAGCTGTCTTAAGTGAGGGTAGAGACTACTCTTGGGCTGAATGGAAACAACTTATTGAAAAACAATTTGGAGGTTCTAAATTCAGGCTTACTCAGCAGAGACTGTATGAGAAGACTAGGTATAATCCGTTGAATGGTGACAAACCTATGGTATTTTTAATGAATTTAAACAAAATATTAAAAGCCATTGAGCCTCATATGGATTTTAACTTATGGAAAGATAAGATAATATACAAATTACCTATATCTGTCAGAGACATTGTTGTAGCTAGAACATTAAATGTTACTGAATATTCTGACTTTATTAATATTTGCAATGAAATATTATTAAACCATAAGTATGAATCAAGGTATTCCGCTTATAAGCAAAATGTTGAACCTTTAAAAACTCAGAATTCAAAAACACTTCAGGAGAAGCAGAAAAAACCTACTGCACCTGTAGTACCTAAAAAGTATGAAACAAATACTTGTTATAAGTGTAACAAACCTTGGGTCAAAGGTCACAAATGTGAGAAAAACATAAATATTGTTGAAAATCAACGTGAATCTGAAACTGAAACTGAAAAAAGTAAAGAATCAAGTGATTATGACAGTAATATCTCATATAGTGATGAAAATGAAGTCTGTATGTTGGAAGATGATTTGTCCATCTTTGAAAATCCAATATTAAATATGGACTCAAATGAATCTTTAATGAATTTTGAGGATGCTGAAATCATTAAGGATATACAAGCTGATAACTTTAGAATGACACCTATCACGGTTCCAGCTATCATTTCTGGTGAAAATGTTAATATAGTATTGGACACAGGAGCTGCTGGTTCAGTTGTTTCCACTAATACATTACAGAAAATTGATAGTGAATATAAGTTTAAGCTTGAACAACTTCAGAATAAAAATTGGAGAGGTTTTGGATCAGTACTACACCCCATTGGTAAATACAAAGCTGCTGTTTTCTTTAAACACCAACATGGTTATGTAAGGGTAACTTGTGACTTTGTAGTAATGGATAATACTAATTGTAGTAACTGTTTTATCATTGGAAATGATATTCTGACTAAATTTGGGGTAAAATTAGACCCTGCTAATAACAATTTTACAATTGGCATGAATGGTAAAAGGAAATTTAAAATAAATTCTTTTAACACAGTCTTACACATTGAGTCAGTAACGAATTCCCCGTCTAAAGGAAGAGAATCCAATGAGATGGAACTTCTGGAAACAGAAATTTCAAAAGCATCATTTGGCACTCAGATAAGTGAAACTGAGAAAGATAATATTTTGGAATTAATTAAAGCTTTTCCAATGGCTTTTGCACATGGTACAAATGAACTTGGCCTTGTAAAAGATCATGAAATGAAAATTAGTTTAACCTGTGATATGGATAATATTCCTGCTAGTCTTAAAAAGAAACCATACCCTGCTTCACCAATGAAGAGGAAAGACATAGAGGATAATATTAAGATGTTATTAAAAATGAACATTCTTGAGAAGGTTGAGACTACACCAAAATATTGTGTAATATCACCAGTGCTGATTTCTTATGAACAAGATAAAGCAAGACTGTGCGGTGATTATAGAGCATTAAATACATTTACAGTAGATGATATTTATCCCTTGCCAAGGATTGCCTCTATACATGCTACCCTTAAAGGTGCTAAATATATAAGTTGCCTAGATGGAAATAAAGGGTACCATCAAATTTCTGTTGAAAAGAATTCACAGAACTTTTTTTTGATAACAACACACATGGGAATTTATAAGTATGTCAGAATGCCATTTGGACCAAAAAATGCTCCATCAGTATTTCAAAAGTTAATGGATATAACATTCCATAATGAAATGATTGAGGGATGGTTAATGGTATACATTGATGACATCATAGTGTTCTCTAAAACTTTTGATGAACACTTAATCCATTTAAGGAAAGTATTTCAGAAAATGGATGAAATAAAAATGACCCTTGCATTGAAAAAATGTAAATTTGGGTTTGAATCTTTAAAAGTGCTTGGTCATATTGTATCTGGCTTACAAATATGTGTAGACCAAAATAAAGTGGCTGCAATAAAGAATATTGGCATTCCCCAAAATGTGAAGGATGTAAAATCTTTTCTTGGAATGTGTGGTTATTATAGACAATATATAAAAAACTACCAATCAATTGCTGCACCACTGACCACACTGATAAAGAAATCAGAAGCTTTCATTTGGAATAATGAAAGACAACAAGCTTATAATAAGTTGAAAGAATGTTTAATGACAGCTCCTATCTTGGGATTACCAGATTTCCAATTACCTTTTGTATTATATACAGATGCAAGTTTTATTGGACTGGGTGCTGCTTTACATCAAAAACAACTTATTGAAGGTAAAATGTCAGAAGTAGTAATCTGCTATACTTCATGTACTCTGAGAAGTGGTGAATTGAAATATGGTGCTACTCAACTTGAATGTTTGGCAGTAGTATGGGCTCTTGAAAATCTACATTTTTACCTTGAAGACCAAAAATTTGAGTTAATAACTGACTGTAGTGCAGTTAAGTCACTCTTAAACATGAAAACTCCTAATAGACACATGTTTAGATGGCAATTAGCTGTACAAGAATACAGAGGCCGGATGACTATTACACATAGAGCAGGAACCTTTCACTCTAATGTAGATCTGTTATCTAGAGTACCTCTGCCTAATAATGATGATAATCCTGCTTATGTTCCTGAGTCAGAGATTATTAACATTTATGGCATTTATATTGTAGATCTTGAGGATGAATTTATGCAATCAATTCTTGATAATTATAATTCAGATCCTGACTTAAGTAAATTAACTACAATATTAAATGATCCATCTAATGCTTCAATGAATGTTTTAATAAAAACATTACCAAATAAGTATAAAGAGGCATTAGAGAAAGGAAAATTTTCCATTGAGGATGGTTTTATATATTACAGGAAAAAATTAAGTAATGTAATTGTAATTCCCCCTTCAATGAAGGAGTTAATGTTAAGTATATGTCATGATGATATATTAGCAGGTCATTTTGACTATCATAAAACATTAACCAGAGTAAAAAACACAGCTTGGTGGATTAACATGTCTGAGGATGTTCAGAAATATGTTGAAACATGTGATTCTTGTCAAAAATCTAAAAGATTAACAGGAAAAAGAGCTGGTTTATTACAACAACTTGAGCAACCAAAAGCTCCATGGGAAATCATTAACATGGACTTTGTAACAGGTTTGCCAATAGCAGGGCATAAGAGTTATAACTCCTGCTGGGTAATTGTAGATAGATTTACAAAGATGTGTAAATTTATTCCTACCCACAAAGAGGTTTCTGCAAAGGACTTAGCTTTTTTATGGTGGACACAAATGTTAAATACAGCAGGTTTCCCCAAAGCAATAGTTTCTGACAGAGATCCTAAATTTACTTCTGAGTTCTGGACGTCACTTATGGATGTTTCAGGGTGTCAATTAAAACTTTCTACAGCACACCATCCACAAACTGATGGGCTAGCAGAGAGAATGATACAAACCTTAGAAGATATGATAAGAAGATACTGTGCTTTTGGTCTTAATTTTAAAGACAATGACAAATTCACGCATGATTGGGTAACCCTTATCCCAGGTTTAGAATTTGCATATAATAGTACAGTACATTCTGTCACTGGCAAAAAGCCATTTGAGTTATGGTTGGGTTATGTACCTAATACCCCTGCTAAAACTCTTAATAAGTTACCTAGATTGGATATTCATCCAGGTACTAAATCTTTTCTTCAGATGCAGGATTTATGCAGAAAACATGCTCAAGAATGTATAAATAAGGCTTTTGAGTATGAAAAGAAAAGATGGGATAAAGCCCATAAAGAACAAATGTTCAAAGAGGGTGATGAAGTCCTTATTTCAACGCTACATTTCAATTTAAATGGTAATGTTAAATTGAAGGATCCATTCATTGGACCATTTGTAGTTAAAAAGATGGTTGGTAATAATGCTGTTGAGGTTATTCTATATGCACCTTATGATAGAAAACATCCAGTATTTCCTATTTCTCTTATAAAACCATACCATTCTAATGATACTGCTCTATTTCCAAGAAGATCAGGTAGGCATAAACAGCAACCTGAAGAAATAGTGGAAAAGGCAGAAATTGAAAAGATACTTAAAAAGAGACACCTTAATAAAGAAAAGGGAGTTGAGTATCTATTAAGATTTAAAAATAAATCATGTGAATATGACCAGTGGATTCCAGAAAATGAAATCTCTGATCTTAAAAATCTCTTGAAAAAATTTAAATCTAAATAATACTGTTCAATCAGTATATGTATTATAAAAATTATTTTTTTTATTATTATTTCACTCCTTAATTTTAATTAAAATGTCTTAACATTATTTTTTTATTGTTTTTTTGGGGTAAGGGAGTGTCAGCCTAAATATCCTTAGGACTGAGTATTTCTTATGCTTAAAATAAGATAACCTTAAGTAGATTAAGCTTATATCTTAAAAATAAGGTTAAAATAATAATATATATTATTTTATTATATATATATATATTTATTATTCTATTATATAATTTATAATAGTTTAAATAGCTTATCCATGGCCTAATAGTACTTATTAAGGTGTTAATGGAGTCATAATATACTTATCTTAAGTGATATGAAGTAATTATTGACATACATAAGCTTATATGTATACATAAATCTCATATTCAGTGAAATATGCAGTATATTATGTATATTTAGGTATATAAGTGGGTTTTAGCCCCTTAATAGCCAATAACCTTTGTTTTTCTGCTTATTTTAGGTCATATGGACGAAATCAGTGGACTCACAACGCCTACAGAAGCATAGACACCTATATCAGGCGCATACACCCAGTTTGGACAACTCAAATTACTTCCTTGGATGGTTATTCACGGATTTATGGGTTGAAAGGATTTTTCTGGGTTAATGTGGATGCTTGGGGATGTTATTGGGGGCTTGGACATTTTATTTGTTTCCTTTATATGCTTTTAGTTTCATTAAATCTCTTTTTGATTATTTATTTTACCTGTTTCTTTATGGTATCTGCTTTTATCTGGGTTTTCTATTTATGGTATGACTCTGTGTTATTATTAATAGTGATGGAGGGTCCTTACTGGAGGTCTGGGTGTTGAAACTGCTTGAAGTGGACGCCATGGGGAGGTGATGAGCCCTCACAGTGCTGTAATTGCCGGGGATAGCAGTGACATCATCTGGATTGAAGGTCTGTGCACTCCAGTGGATTTGGGTATAAGTAAGGAGGGATTTTGACGGTTTATTATCATCATTCAATTACTACACTTCAAACAAACACTTCAATACAATTATTAATATTCAGAAATATATTATAAAGCCCTTATAAATTGATATTATCTTTATAAAAGCTATAACTATATTTTATTCTTCTATTTTCCACCACTAGCACGCATTTAAATCCATGTATTGTGAGTTTTATTTGAGTATAACTATTCTATTAGTCTTCCCCTGAGGTTTAATCACTAAATCATTTATTAATAAGTAGTAGGACCATAAAATAACACTATTATATCATACTTATATACTAGTTTATACTGACATGTTGTTTCACATTGGCGTAATCCAGTGTTAAGTTATTTTCTAGAGGTTGGCCAATCCCAATGGTAGTTTCAGGAGGCGGGGTTCCAACTACACAGAAGAAATGGATCACTAATTGTTCTCTTTTAAAGAAATTGGATTTATTAATTTGGTACTTTCAGATTGGAAGTTCATCAAATTTGTAAGCGGCTGGGATTTGAGCTGTTGAAGAAAGCTGAATGGATGTTGAAGGAGGATCAACCAGATAGAGGTATGGATTCTCATGATCATTCTTTAAATGGTGTTGAGAAGATGATGGAGAAGAAGGGTGTTCCTGTGGCCTGGTTGGAGAAGCAGGGCTGCTGTTGTTGTTGTTGTGGATATTATTATTGCTTGGCCCAGTTGGGCTCAAAACTGGTGGTGGAGAACCAGGGTTGTTGAAGGAAGGATCAGGAGAAGGTGACCTGGAAGCTGATTTTGATTTTCTGGATGAAGATATAGAAGACAGGGAACCATCAGAGGAATAATTGGTGGCCAGAGGAGAGGTGTAGTTAGTTCTTAAAGTAACCGGAGATTTTTGTTTGGTAGCAGCATTGCGTGCTCTGGTGTTTTCAGAAGGTCTGCTGGCAGGCTTTCTAGAGTTTTTAGAATTTTTGGGGATGTCTGGGGAAAAAATTTGGTGTGTAGGCATTTCTCTGGGAGCACTAGGAGGTGGTTGCGTAGAGTTTTTGGTGTTAAATGGCATATTCTGGTTGTTATCTGGCTGAATTTGGGAGTTTTGAGCCTAATTTTTGCTTTCTGGTAAGGCGGGCAGGCTGCCTGACGTTGGGTGGGCCACCTGGACGCGTTCTAGCAGCCTGGGAGCTGATTCTGAAGCTGATTTGGCCAAATTTGCTGAAATAAAAGCAGATTCTTGAGAAGATAAAGCAGGTCTTATAGGGAGTGATTTGGGAATAGAACGGCGTGATCTTCTGAAAGGAGCAGAAGATAAAGAAGAATAATCAGGTCTAGGTTCTGTTGACCTGGTTTAAGATCTGGAAATATATTTGTGTGAAGGTGAAGGAGGAGGTACTGGATAGTTGGGGTCTCTGTCACATCTTTTTTTTAGAGTTGCAAGAATCAAAGGCTCTGTTGTAGAATTTGGCTTGGGAAGTAGGAAGAGTGAAGGTAAAAGGTCTGCACATGTGGATGCACTGTTTACAAGCAAAATCCTTTGAAGCAGTGAAACAGGGAAGGTCCAATGAGTCAAAGTCTGGGGATTCAGCCATTCTCTGTGAAGGAAAGAATAATGAAGAGAAAAGAGATTAATGAAAATTTTTTCAGTGATGTGTAGAAAATGAAGAAAGAGTGTAAATTCAGCAGGTTGACTGTGGAGCGCTGTGCATGGAGGAGGCTCCACCCTTATATGCAAAATGTCTGTAGTCTGTCAAGACTTTAAACTGAAAATTGGAAGTCCTCCAAGACTTAAAACTGGCTGGTTATTTAAAGATTGCTTCAATATTTTTATTTTTTTATTACTAATGTGGATCTGCAGTCCATCAAGACTTTGAAGTGAGAAATGGTACAGTCCCCCAAGACTATAAACTCACGATGGCTGTTGGTTGAGTCCTTCAGGACTATAAACTGATAATGTGGAGTTGGTGTGATTCTGGAAGAGGGCATCCAAGGGGGAGTCTCTGAATTTTTTTAAGGCAAGTGTGGGGGTAACTGATGGGCTGGCTGCTCTGTAGAACAGTTACCCCTGAATTTTAGTTTGTTTCTTTGGTCTTTGATGTTTTGATCTCTGGTTCTGTCTTTTTGATTCAGGTTTGGAGTCCCCCAAGACTATAAACTGAGGGTTTTTGAGTCCCCCAAGACTATATAATGAGGGCTGTTAGTCCCCCAGGACTTAAAACTGAGGATTAGTCCTCCAAGACTTTAAAATGAGGAGTTTTTTATTTATTTTTATTTCTAAATTAAGATTTTCAGGCAAGAAGAAATTACAGAAAAGGATCAAGAGATGTAACAAAATGTTCAGCATTGGCTTTAGACTGGTGGATGAGGTTCTTCCTTTTCTCAAGGTCCTGTGGGTTCCTGGCAGGAGTGGATTGGAAGTAATCTAGGATGAGATGCTTCTGTTGAGAAGAATCTTGTTGGAAGTTGTCTTTGATGGTTGGAAATGGATTAGGTGGGGGTTCTTCAATGGTTCCCACATTTTCATCATCACTGTCTGGATTGGAATGAACTGGAAATTTGTCAGATTGAATTTCAGTATGAAGAAGTATTGGGCTCACCATTAGAAGGACCAGGGATGGAAAAGCTAGTGTTTTTAGTAGGGTTGGCACTCTTTTTTGAAGGGTGTAATTTGTTGACCAGTCTGGGGATCAGGATGGATGGTCTGGATCTTTTGGTGCTGGTGGAAGGTAGATCAAGTTTTGGAGGAGAAAAAGATGTTGAAGAGGAAAATGGACCAGGACTGAAACAAGTCTTCTTCCTAGAGTGACAGGCATCACAGGAGGTTCTGTAGGGATGAGCTGAAGGTGTTATGGTACAGATGAGATTGTTTTCAATGCAGTATTGGCAAGGACCCATGTCAGTAGCAGATTTGGAGAGGAAGCTGAAAATGATGGTTGTGATGAAGGAGAATGTGGACATTCTATATTGGAGGGAGGATGTGGTCTTCCAACATTGGCTAAGCCCTTTGTTGGTCTGTTTGGCGTTGTTTTGATATGTCTTAAATGGCTTTGTTTAATAATTGGGTGTTTTTCTGGAATTATTTGGCAAATATTGGGACTGCAGGGACGTGGATACTACCATTGGGTAGCCCCGGTTTTTCTCTACATTTTATGTCTTGATGACATTTTTCATATTCTAAGTATTTGAGGGATTATTTCAAATTTTTCATTTTAAAAGATAGCTGTTTAATTTTGTTTTTTGCGTTTTATGGGCTAACCTTAAGTCTTAGGGTTAAGTGCTTAGCACCATTAGAATGGGCTAATTTTTCTCTACGTTTCATGTCTCAATGTTGCTGTAGCTTAATTATGTGTTTTAAAGGTTTTAGTAGTCGTAGTTTATTTTTCTAAGTATTTTGGGTGTTTTTGGAGGTTTTTGGTGGTTTTCTGGCTTCAGGGTGGTCCTGCCGCCTCAGGCGGGACTCTCAATGTCAGGCGGATCCCCTGCCTCAGTGCTAGAAGGCTGGGAAGCATTTCTAGAGGGGTTTTATGTAATTTGGCACTCAGAAATGCCAAATTTGTTTGTGTGCATGGGCTCTTAGATAGTGGTCTGCGTGTATATAGTGAATAAGACAGTTTAGGGCAACCTTAATGATCATAAAACCATCCAGAGGTGATATCCTTGTTCCTCACTCAGTTTTCACTGTTTTTTGGCCACAATTGGCTGTATTTGTTGCAAGGTTAGTTCTTCATTTAACTCAACTTTGGCAACTGTTTTCTCTGGTGTAGTCTTGCAAGCTATATTATGTATTATTGATGTCTCTGGTGTGGATTTGCAACCTACATCAAGTATCATTGCTTTCTCTGGTGTGGACATTGGTCTACATTTCAGTTCTTTTGTTGGGTAGTCTGTCTGGAGACTACTTTCTTGGCTGATCAGGCAGTCAAGTTTATTTGAAAAGGGCTTTAAACAACAGGAACCAATTTACTGTAGCAGGTAAATCTCACTTATATTTTTCTAAAGGGACAGGGGATTTTCTCTCTGGTTTTTCTCCAACTCCCTTGGTCAAGGCTTATAGCTAGTACTATAGGATTGTCTACATCATGTCAAAATTAATTTCTTTATTTGACAATGTGGCCCTAATGTGGTATGAATCTGTTCTCTTGGATAAAAATGACTACTCATGGGAATATTGGAAATGATTAATTAAAGCACAATTTGGTGGTTCCAAGTTTAGGATAGCTCAACAAAGGCAGAATGAAGAAACTAAATATAGCTCTTCTACTGACAAATCCATTGATTTTCTGATGAAACTTGTCAAAATTTTGAGGGCAATGGACCCAAATATGGAGTTTGAATTATGGAAGGATAGGATCCTCTATAAATTACCTATGTCTTTAAGAGAATTGATAGTTGCTAGGACTGAGTTCTCAAGAGAACCATCTTCTTTCATTAATACCTGTAATGAGATCCTTCTAAAAAACAAGTATGATGCTAGATAATTCATTCCTAGAGCTCCATTGGAGAAGCCCTCCAATTACCAACAGAGACCTCTGGAAAAGGTTGGTAAACCTTCTGCCCCTGTTGCACCCAAAAAGTATGCAACAAAACTTGCTTCAAATGCAGCAAGCCTTGGACGAAAGGCCATTTTTGTGACAAGAAGATAAATCTTGTGGAGCAGACAGAGGAACATGCTGATGACACAATAGCACTGGATGATACTTCAAGTGATTGTGCCAACAATATTTCATATGAATCTCATCAAGAAAGTTTGATGCTGGAAGAGGATATTCATTATTTGAATAATATTAATATTGAGAATTATGATTTATCTACAGTAGAGGATGCTGAGATAATAAAAAACCTTGATGACACTTCAATTATTATTGCCCCTCTCAAGGCACCAGTCATGATCAATGGAAACAACATTTAGGTTGTCTTAGATTCTGGAGCTGGAGGAAGTGTAGTATCTGAAAAAGATCTTGCTTCAGTGGACCCAGACTATAAATCAAAAACTATGCCTATGATTTCTGAGAATTTAAGAGGTTATGGTTCAGTTTTGTCCCCCATTGGTAAATACAAAGCCAAAGTGTTTTTTAATTATAGCCATGGTTTTGTAAGAGCTATATGTGACTTTTTTGTCATAAAAATGATAACTTGAGTAGTTGGTTCATTGTGGGAAATGACATTTTAACCAAATATAGTATTAAATTAGATTCTTCAAACCAATGCTTCACAATGGGGATGAATGAGAAGAGAAAATTAAAAATTTCCTCCCCCAAAAAATTATTAACACCAGGATTGATAAAATGTCATTCTGTAGTTCAATATAAAGGAAGATCTACAAAGAAATGCCTACCCTTGTGTCTGAAATTCAAAATGCTTCCTTTTGACAACAAATTTCTGGTGAGGATAAAGATTCCATCATTAAATTGATCAAATCATTTCCAATGGCCTTTGCTCATGGGTCACGTGAATAACGATTGGTAAAGGAAGAAATGAAACTTTAATTATCTTAATATATCAGCTGTTTGTATGGTAATAAGGGATATCACCAGGTACATGTTGAGAAGCATTCTCAGAATTTTCTGATGATTGCTACTCATATAGGTATTTATAAGTATATTAGGATGCCATTTGGCCCTAAAAATGCCCCTTCAGTTTTTCAAAAAGTTATGGATAACACATTCCATCAAGAAATAATTGAAGGATGGCTGATGATTTACATTCATGATATCATCATATTCTCTAAAACATTTGAGGACCATCTTAGCCACCTGTGTAAAGTATTCCATGAAATGGATGAGATAAATATGAAACTTTCTTTGAAGAAATGCAAATTTGGTTTCCATTCCTTAAAAGTGCTTGGTGATGTTGTCTCATGTTTATAAATATGTGTTGACCAAAACCAAGTGGCAGCCATACAACAGGTGAAGTCTCCTACCACAGTAAGAGAGCTCCAGAGATTTTTGGGAATGTGTGGATAATATAGACAGTGTATTAAAAATTACCAAGGCATTGCATTACCCCTTACCCAATTGACTAGGAAAGATGTTGCTTTTGTCTGGAATAGTGAAAGACAAAGAGATTTTGACACTATGAAACATTGTTTGATTTCCGCACCAATTCTTGCTTTACCTGACTTTAATCAACAATTCGTTTTATACACTGATGCCAGTTTTATTGGTCTTGGTGCTTCCCTTCATCAGAAACAAGTGATGAATGATAGAGTATCAGAAGTAGTAATTTGTTATATTTCAAGAACCTTGAGAAATAGTGAATTGAAATATAGTGCCACTCAACCAGAGTGTTTGGCAGTAGTGTGGGCTCTTGAGAAACGAAATTATTATCTGGATGACCAGAAATTTGAACTTGTCACTGACTGCAGGGCAGTTAAATCCCTCTTAAATTTGAAAACACCTAACAGACATATGTTCAGATAGAAGCTAGCTGTTCAAGAATAAAGAGGGAGAAAGAAAATAATTCATAGGGCTGGTATTTTTCACTCAAATTTAGATATTTTATCAAGTTTACCTTTGCCAAATGATGACTCAAATCCTGCATATGTTTCTGAAGATGAAATTATTCATATACATGGGATATATGTGGTTGATATAGAGGAAGAGCCATTACAGCTTATTCTGAATTCATATGATAAGGACACTGACCTAAGAAAGTTATTTACCATATTAAATGATCCAAAGAATGATTCAATACAAGCATTAATTAAAACCCTTCCACCAAAGTACCAGAAGACTTTGGAAAAAGGTTAATTTCCAATTGATGAAGGATATCTATATCATAGAAGAAAGTTGAGTAATGTTATTGTTATTCCTCCTTCTATGAAAGGTATCATCTTGAAAATTTGTCATGATGACATATTAGCTGGAAATTTTTATCTTGAAAAAACAATGATAAGAATAAAAAACACTGCTTGGTGGGTGAATATGTCTGAAGACACCAAATTATATGTTGAATCCTGTGATTCTTTCCAAAAATCAAAAAGATTTACTGTTAAGAGAGCTAGATTAATGCAACATATTGAATCTCCTGATGCACCATGGAAGATAATAAACATGGACCTTGTAACAGGATTTCACATTTCTGGGAAAAGTCAGTTATAACTCTTGTTGGGTTATTGTGGACAGATTCGCAAAAGTGTGTAAATTTATCCCTACCCACAAGGATGTTTCCACTAAAGAATCAGCTTTTTTGTGGTAGTCTCATATGTTTAATACTGCTGGATTTCTTAAAGTCATAATCTCTGATAGAGACCCTAAATTTACTTCTGAATTCTGGATGTCTCTGATGGATGTTTGTGGCTGTGATCTTAAACTTTTTACTGCCCATCACCCCCAAACTGATGGATTAGGTGAAATAATTGTTCATACTTAAGAGGACATGATAAGAAGGTGTTCTGCCTTTGGCCTTGATTAAAAAGACAATGACAGATTTACTCATAATTGGGTTACTTTAATTCCTGGTTTGGAATCTACCTATAATAACACTGTTAATTCTGTTACTCAGAAAATGCCTTTTGAGCTCTGGCTTGGATATTTTCCAAAAACCCCTGCCCAAATCCTCAATAATAAAATAGATAAATTGGATTTACATCCTGGTGTAAAATTGTTTCTTCAAATGCAACAACTTTGCAGAAGTCATGCTCAAAAATGTATTGAAAAATCCTTTGAATATGAGAAGAAGAGATGGGACAAATCCCATAAAGAATACACTTTTAAAAAGGGTGTTTAAGTACTGATTTCTACAGTCCACTTCAATTTACAAGGGAATAACAAATCAAAAGACCCGTTTGTAGGTCCATTTGTTGTCAGAAGAATGGTTGGTGATAATTCAGTTGAAGTTATCATATATGCTCCATATGACAGAAAACATCCTGTTTTTCCAATATTTCTTTTAAAACCTTACACATCTAATAGTGATTTATTTCCCAAAAGGAGGGGAAGACCAAAGAAAACCCCTAATGAAATCACTGAGACAGCAGAAATTGCTAATATTCTGAATGACAGAATAGTTACTGCTGAATAAGGTACAGAATACTTATTGAGATTTAAGAGTAAATCTTCCAAATATGATTCTTGGATAACTGGGAAGGAGATATCTAATCTTTCTACCTTTCTAAAGAAATATAAAAATAAAAAACCTTAACATTTTTTTTAGAGTGAGGGAGTGTCAGCCAGGCTACTAGACTTATCCAGTAAAATAATTAATTATTTACTGAGGTGAAGCCACACCTTTTATTTCTTATTTTTAATAATATTATATTTACTTATGTATTACTTGAAATACACTAACTAATTAAAATAAGTAAATTTACTAAATATATAAATTAATAATAATGTCCCTTATATTTTTATTCCCTAACACTGTGCTCAATAACAGGTTAAAAGAGAAATAAAATTATTAATACTAAATCTTAAAAATTCAAATTACTTTATTTTAAATGTTTGAAATTCTATTTTAAATTCAAATTAATTTGTACTAAGTGTGACATCTAAAGTGAAATCTAAACTATATCAAATAATGTGATATCTTTTATTGACACATCATTTTACCACACTTTTGTTACTTGCACATTCTTATTTTTGTAATAGTTTTCTCTCACACTCCCTTATGGATACTTGTTAACTCTGTGTATCTTCTCTCTCCTTTTCGCCTTTAAAGGGCCTCCTATTTTGTGCTGTTTGATTCATTCCTTAACTTAACTATTTTATTAAAACACTTTAAATTAAATCATTACTATTATTTGTCTTTTAGTATTTACATTATTGTGATTCTAAATTATAAATTATATAATATTTATATTCTTATCTCTTCTATTGAGTAAAAGTAAAATCATAAGATAAAGTATACATACTTGACTTGAAAATTCCAAATCCATTGTCCAATACTGTAAATCGCCACCAAAAATCTTCTAGACCAAAAGGAATTTTCCAATAAAACCATTTAATATAACTGATAATATTGATGAGTTGAATACAAATAAAGAAAAGTTTCAATCTCTAGTCACATTGCAAGTTTAACTCTCAAGTTTGGAAAAAAATTCTGAAAACATATTGTATCTTTGTAGAATACACACAATTTTTGAAGTCTCAGTAGATATTGTAAAGAATCAAAAAAATTAAAAAAAAATTGGCTTTTCAATGTTGGAGATAATAAGGGGTTTCAATGTTTAGGGATCCGCAATTAGGGATCAGGAATTATTTTACTGGGATCAGATATTATTAATTGTGTAAGATTTCAAGTAGCCCCAGGGCTAGTGGATAAGGATTGTAGGATAAATAATGCATTATCCCACCTCTTATACCCTAATTTCTGTTTCTAATTCTTGATCCCAAACTCATCACATCCATAATTGATTTGTTAGCAAGCCACATGACATATAATTGCAGATGCCATCCTTATGTCTCTCTTCACTTGATGCTACTTAATATTGGTGGCAAAAAAATAACATTTTTTTCGATCTACACACCCCACCTGCTCATTTGGTGGTGAATTCCCACCTCCCACTTTACATCTTAGCCTTCTACCAAAAAGTTTTTCTACTGAAGATAATGAAGCACCTCTCTACTAGCAATAAATTTCACTTAACTATGAATGCTATCACTTTAACTTTAGCTGCTGACCCTGATTCTGAATTAGGGTTGGGAGACAATTTAGCTTATATGTCAAAGGGTGCTTTTAGTCTAGAAGATTTTATGGTGGTCCAATGGTGTTGAAAGGTGGGAAAAACTCAAGATTTCAAAAAAGGTACATATTTTTTAATCTTTATAATTTAATACTCAATAAAAAGGTAAATATTTATTATTATTATTACTTTAAAGGCCTAGAAATACTCAAATTTAAATGATAAGGTAGTAACAGTAGTAATATATGTAATTAGTGTGTAAATAATAAAATTTGTAAGTAAGAATGGAATGAATGAAAACAGCCATATTGAGAGGCCTTATATAGGAAAAAAGGAGAGAAAATATGAAATCAAAAAATTATATACACATGAGTATCAGAGAAAGAAAAACTCCACAATTAGAAATTTCAAATATTAAAGTTTTTCTGTAAAGAATTTACCCATATACTGTATTTGTCAAGGGGTTCTTTTGGTCTAGAAGATTTAATGGTGGTCCAAGTGCTGTGAAAGGTGAAAAACTAAGGGTTTCAAAGAAGGTATGTATTTTTTAACTTTTATAATTTAATACTCATATTAAAGGTAAAGAGTTATTCTTATTATTACTTGAAAAACTTAGAATTATGAAGATTTAAATACTAAAGTAGTAATAGTAGTAATGGATGTGAATATAATAATATAATAAGTTTTTAAGGTAAGTAATAGATGGAGAAAAACAACCAGAATGGGAGGCCTTTTATAGGCAAAAAGGAGAGAAACTACAGAGTCAAAAATCTATATACATAAGTATGAGAGAAAGAGAAAATTACAAAATTAGATATTGAAAATATTAAAGTTGCTCTATAAATAATGTACCAATATAGTGTATTTACTGTATATGTCAATTTATTTGATTTGTTTTAAATTTTCTGTTAATGTCAATTATAACTAAAATAATTTGAATTTCATATTCATTATTAATATATTTTTATTTCACCTCTAACCTGTCATGAGAAAGTTTTTAGGGGATAAAAATATGAGGGACATTCAATTTAAGTATTTACTTGGTTTTACTTATTCTAATGGGTTATATTATTATAAGTAAGTTATAAAGTAAATATAATTAATAAAATAAAAAATAAAGGTGTGGCTCTGTCCTAGTAAATAATTAATTATTTACTAGGTAAGTCTAGTAGCCTGGCTGACAGTATTTAACTGTATATGTCCATTTTATTTTATTTATTTTAATTTTCTGTAAATGTCAAAGTATAAATATAACTAAAAATAATTGATTTAATATTTAATATTTTTAGTTTTCTCTTCATCTGTTATGAGGACACTGTCACAAAATAAAAAATATGAGGAACCAATAGAATTATATCTTTACTTATTTTTACCTATTAAATAGTCAAAATTGTATAAGTAATTTATAAAGTTAGAATAATTCATTATATGAGAGGTAAAGACGTATCTCTACTCTATAAAAAAATTAACTATTTACTGGATATGTTTAGTAGCCTGGCTGACATTATATGTCTTTTCAATGATCTCTAAGAAAAAGAGGATACCTATCCGCCAATTGTCTAGAAGAAGGAGGAGGAGAAGAAGGAAAAGGGACAGTAGGAGGAGGAACTATAATATATTATAAATATGGGTAATAAAAATATAATATTTGTAGTTTGAGAAGAGAGGAAGACAAGATAGTTTGAAGAGTTGACAAAATTGTAAAGAATTATTTAAATTGTAATATATTATAATTAATAGTTATTATTCAATGTGCAATAGTCAATGATAGTATTATTAGATCTTAAGGCAACCTGTAATAATTTATATAGTATTTAAATTAGATGTAATGAACTAATAAAAATAGTAAATAAAGAAATGTATTTAAAATATGATGAGTGAATGTATAGTAAGTGATGAGCTACCAGAGGGACTTCTAAAGCCTTTTTATAGGCAAGAGGACATTCTGGAGCGTTCCAATAGTATCTACAAAAAGGTAAAATAATGTGAAACAATTAATTTAAAAGAATCTAATTAAAAACATAAAAAATAAATCCGTTAATAAACAAATATTTTTCCCATTAGTAATCTCTAAAAAAGAATAGAATTAATATAACAATTAACTACGTGAGTATAAAAATATGAGAACTGTGAGAAAGAAATCTAAAGAAGGATTACCAATAGATAAAAAGTATAATTAAAATAAAAGGAATTATTTTTACGCTTTTAAATAATCTTAACTCAGTATAAGCAATAGTAATTTAACTATTTCAAGTAAATTAACTATTAAATTAATTGAACAACTAATTAAGTTAATAAAGGAACTTTTCAACATGAGAACTTGAATTTAATCATATTAAATTAATTTAGTAATATTGGTGACAAAATTAAGGGTCACAGAAGCGCCAAATATTGATGAATATTATTATATGATAGGTTGTATTTAGTTTTATATAAATGTTATTATTAAAATTGTAATTACTGTGTAAGTTAAATTTACACTTATAATATAATTTTAAATAATTTATTTATACATATAAATCACACCATGATATTATAGAATATTATATTTGTTTATGTAATACAATTTATTTAATAATAAAATTAAGTATAATATTTTATTTCATTCACAAAACATTTATAATTTTATTTTAAATAATTTTTTGTATTTAAATAAAGTTATTCCTTTACAGTAATTTATTATATAAATTACTGGACTCCTGAGATAGCCTGGCTGACAATACCAAAACTGCACTAGCTCTCCCCTTCCTTGAACCACAAAACATTCTTTCCACCATTATATGCTCTTTGTCATGGGGTCTTTTATGTCTAGAAGATTTATAACAGTGGTCCAATGGGGGTAACTGTTGAAATTTAGGATCTCAATACTTTAAGTACGTTTTTTTATCTTTTATTTGTGTTTACTCAAATATAAGAGGTATGAATTATAATTATTATTATAAATTAATGAGGTAGAACTACAAAAATGTAATTAATGAAATCAATAATAAATAGAAATAAGTAATTAAATGGATTTAGTATTTGTTTAATGTAAGTAAGTAATGGATTCCCAAAAACAACCAAAAAGAGAGGCCTTATATAGGCAAAGGAGAGACAAAGCACGGTAATAAAATTCTAAATACAGTAGTATGAGAGAGAGAAAAAAGAATATTCCAGAAGTAATATTTCAAATAATAAAGTTGTTCCAAAAAGACGGCGTCAAAAAGGTGTATTTACAGAATATTACAGGAATAAATTAGTTTATTTAATATTTACTGTAAAGGTCAATTCTAAATAAGAAATTTGAATTTTTTGTATATATTTATATTTATTTGAATATTAAATTTTTATTTTAATTTATAATTTATTTTAATATAAATTTTTATTTCTTTCAATCTGTCATTGAGCACGGTGTTAGAAAATAAAAATATAAGGGTCATTTTCATATTTAATTTTAATTATTCATTAACTTTACCATTTTTAATTAGTTAATTTATTATAGGTAATTTTAATGTAAATAAATTATAATTAAAATAATAAGGTGTGGCTTCATCCAGTAAATAATTAATTATTTTACTGGGTAAGTCTAGCAGCCTGGCTGACACTCTGTCATTATGCCAATCACCCTCCAACATTTTGAAACAAAACTCTTTTAATTTTTTTTCATACTGTCCATTGTTTTAGCCTGTGTGCTTTATTCACTTGTTTTGGTGTTTTTGTTTTTTGCATATTCCTTTTTATTTTGAATTTACGCTGAATTTCTCTTTTTTGGACTTCTCATTTGTTTTCATTCACCAGCTCAACATGAAATTTCATATTATCTGCAATTGCATAATTTTTCACTGTTTCTTTTTTTCATTTATCCCTCAAATCCTTTCCTCCTCTCTTCAAACATCCCTTAAACAATTTGGTTTTATTTATTTTCTCATCTCATCTCTCCAGGTAAGTCACTTTATTCATTTTTTTAATTTTTTGATTCCTAATTAGGGGGTGTCAGTTCTGGAAAATCCGCACTTAAATTAAGTATGGATTTCAACCTAAGTCAACACTTACAAACCAGCACTTAAATTTTGCAAATACCACCAGAGAATATTTGGCGGGGACTTGCTAGCAAGTCCTCAACTTGAATTCAGATGGAACTCAGACTGGACTCAGACTGAACTTTACTTTGAACTCATCTTGAGCTCTTAACCTAAAATGGTTGAGTCTTTGCTGGAATAATAGTAAAAGTTTAATAAATAATTTATAAAAATAATAACAAGGGAAGATTAATAATCTGATCCATACACAGAATTTTTTTCATAAAACTCATTTTCATTTTGAATTTCACTTGATCACTAAAAAGACTGAAAATTATACTATTTATTTCAAAAACATCACTTTTAAACTCTCTAATTATTTTATTCTATTTTTTTTGAAGAAATATAAAATAAGATCAGTGGTTCTTTTTATTGATAACTCCTTTTAACCAAGAATTTGAAGCTTTTATTTTTTAATTTAAACTATATTACCTGATTTTTTTGTATTTTTATTATTTCTGATTAGGAAATATAATTATTTTCAATTCAATGGATTTATTTAAGAAACATATTGAACCATCAAAATTCTCAAGTTTTTATTCCAGAATACTGTGAAAAGACTCATAACAAAAAAAAATAAAAGATAGAAATATGTTTACCTAATTTCTGTTTCAATGAAGTCCTCTAAAAGCTTCTTCAAACTAAGCACTAATAATTGATAAATTGTTTAATTATATGTCTAGAAAGAAGTATAATTCTTATACCAGTGAATTTTAATCCAGTTTTTTACATTTTTGTATGCAAGAAGATGATTAAAATTAAGAGGAAATATCTTTTTGCTCTTTTTTTTATTGAATATTTAACTACTAAGATTTTTACAAAAAAAATTTATTCAATGTAATACATATATGATATTCTGGAACTCTTCATGATATATTTCATCAAAATTCCATGTAAATATGGTTATTTGGTAGAGTAATCTCATAAGTTGAAACAATTAATCACTACTTTGTGAATTTTCCATATGAAAGACAGAAATTCAAGCTAGATGTAAAAATTTAAAGATAATAAAAACAAATTAGTATAAATTTATTTAAACTTTAATTTTAGTGCTTGGTTTTGTTTCAATGCTGTATTGTGGGATAACTTCAGTGTCAAACTGGGAATAAGTACCATATAAGTTGCAAAGTGCTCTCATGTTAAAAAATGTGCTTCAGGTAAATATTTTGATTGTATTATTGTTCAAGAACTGAATTAAATAGGTAAAAGTGGTACTCTTTCATAATTCTATCAGTTTCAAATTGAAAAACTATTATATGATATTCATTTTTTAAAAACAACACAATAGGTACTTTAGATTATACCCATGTAGAATAGCAGCTGTAAAGCAATAATCTTTTGATTAAAAATAATATTATTCCATGTTTTAAATGAAAAGAAAAAATATTTCAATTCTATGGTGTTGAAAAATAAGTTAAATGAAACATTGCAGGTACACTTTTTTAGTCATTAAAATTAAAGTTTTGATAGGAGTAATTCACAACTGAACACTTACACACAATTGTAAAATTAAATATATGGGTTCAAGATTTATCAATAATTTATTGGAATTATGATATTTATGCTGATTGGTAGATCTTATATGATTTTTCTATTCAATTTCAAAGTGTATGAAAAACAATCCCTTTGATATTTTTTTTAAACAGAAGAATTTAAAAAATTTCTTGAAATTGGCCTTATCACAAAGCAATACTGGAATGAGTAAATTGTTATAAAAATTAATTTAATTTGCAAAATTTCAAATCTTCATAACAGATTTAAAACACAACATATATATTGAAACTTGACTTTTTATAAAAACATATATTGATTTAAAAGATATTTACTTATTTTTTTTTTACAAAATGACCAATTTTATCCTGTGAGGCTTCCCTTCAAGTTACAAGTATAAGTCTAAAAAATTAATATGATGCTCTGAATACTCTATATAATGTGTACCTAAGGCATAAATAATGTTTTTTTGAAGTACTTCAAATCTAAGCAGAAGATCTGATATCTTTTTTATATAATATAGTTGTATAAAATTAATTTTTAGGTAGTTTTTTAATCTGTTATATGGAAAGAAATAATATCATAATAATATATAATCAACTTAAAACTATTTTTAATATAATATTTTTTAAAAATGATTCTTAATTTGTACTTACTTTCAGAACTTCAAAGTATTTGATAAAAAATATTTTGATATAAAAATATAATTATTTTTATATTTAAAAGTATTTAATAAAGCTTTTAAAAAAGTATAAATTTTTTCATGGCTTAAATTAGCTTGAACCACACTTGGAAACAAGATTGCATTGAGAGTACAATCTAAGTTCCACCTAAAGCATGATAAATAATTTTTTTGAAAATGTATATAGTCATTGAAATTAAAAAAGTTAGTAAAAGAAAGGACTCAGAAAGTTTTTCTGTTACTGAATAGATTATCATAAATATATTGAAGTAGATAACTTATTAAAAAAATTTAAATTTTCAGAAATTACAGTCATTTATCCAGTTATGTATAGCAATCACAAAACAATAAATCAACCTAAATGGTTATATATGTAGATAAATCTTTTCTTCAACCTTTACTTGAATCATTTTATTTAATTAAAAGCTATTTTTAATCTAACCAAAATATTTTACTATTACATTTAAAAGTAAATACAATAAACTCATAAAATACATAAGTTCAATAGTTTAAAATTTCTTTAAATGTTTTGTTCTAGTTTTCAATATTTTGCTACAATTTTCCTATTATATTATTTATTTATATCATGAATAGTTATCAGAAGCATTTTGTGAATTCTTGTGTAAAAAAGAAAAATAGTATTTCATTACCAATAATTTTACCATATTACTTTCTTAGTCTTAAAGTGCATTGTAAATCAAAAATATTAAATAATGACGTATAAACTATAGGTTTAAGTTCAAAAATATCAATAAAAATAATTATCAATCATTTTCCATATTGGCAGAATAGAGCTGTAGATTGAGGGGGTGGACTCTGATGTTTTCCCAAAGAACAAAGTTCACTCTCCATTTTTCACTACCTCAATGGACAACCTCTCAATCTCTCCACACAACTTTTTCTGCCTTTTCATTTCTTTTAATTCTATTACCACTCCCCACCATTTTATTGCCCTCATGATACATTTGCTACACCCTTTAAGCTTCAAAATCTAAGTTTAAGCCCTCCTCACTACTCCCCTCCACTCTATTTTCACTTTTAACACAACTCCACCCCTTGTTCAACCTCTCGCTCACCTCCCATTCCCCTCACTCACACCAATCACCTCCATTAGCCCTCACCAGCCTTTCTCTCACATTCTCAAACTATCACTCAATTCCCCAGTCTACTTTCCACATCCCCCAGCTCTCACTTACCTCCCCTAGACCTTTCTCACCTTCCCAAGCCCTTTCCAGCCCTTCACTCACTTCCCCCAGCCTCCCCCAGTCACTTACTTTAGCTGGAGATGTGAGTGAGGTGCTGTAAAGACTAAGGAGGGCTGGGAGAAGTGAGTGAGAGGCTTTTTATAACCTCCCCCAGACTTTCAAAGCCCCACTCTCACCTCCCCCAGCCTTCCCAGTCCCTTAATTTGGCTGGAGATGTGAGCAAGGTGCTGTAAAGACTAAGTAGGGCTGGGAGTAGTAAGTGAGAGGCTTTTATCACCTCTCCTAGCCTTTTAAAGACCCTTGCTCAGCTTTTCCAGCCTTCCCAAAGTAGACTAGGGGCTTTTATAGACTCTCCCAGCCCTGTAAAGCCCCTCTCTCACCTTCCCCAGCCTTCCCCAGTCCCTCGATTTTTCTGGGTGAGGTGAGAAATGAGATGGGAGAGGTGAAAAAAATGCTGGGGAGGCATGCAAGGGCTTGGGAATTTAGCCAACTTTTGATAAACTTGAGAATAATTAATATGTATAAATTAGAAATAACAAGAAATAAATTCTTGAGGAATTATAACCCATTCCAAGTGGTAAATAATGTAACTAAATAAATATTTCAGAATTTGAGTTGCTTGTGTTTACCAAAAGAATGTGGCCAAGTGTTGAGAAAGGAAGATATTTGTAGGGAAGAAACATGAAAAAAGAAAAAAATACAAAGTAAAATAAAACTAAATAATGACAGTGGTCTGGGAAAGGTGAGTGAGGTTCTGGGGGAGATGTGAGAAATAAAGAGAAGAGAAAGAAGAGGGGTGGAAGGAGAGGAGAGTTGTTTTCTCACTGTGAAGGGTAGAAAGGGTAAGTAGATGGCAAGGTTAACAACAAGATAAGGGGGGTAGGATAGGAAGGCAGATTGAAGATAAGGGAGAATTAGGGGAGGGAGGTATCAGATGGAAGTCCCACTTGGAATTCTACCAGGAATTATTTCAGGAAGCAAAAAAAGCACTAGAAATCTAGTGCACACTTTTTTCCTGCTGTGAATATTTTTTGAACTATTAATCAACTGTGGTTCAATAAAGGTTCAAATCAGTTTCAAGGTGTTTTCAAAGTAAATTCAATATTTCTTCATGATTGTTTCATCACCGCCTCAATGTGTGCTGAAAAAGATATGAATTAGGGTTCAAGGTTTCAGACTTGCTAGCAAGTCCGCCCCCCATATTGTGTGGTGTAAGTCACTTATTTCACAAATGGGTGTCAGTTCTGACCTCAAATCAGCACTTTTTTTGTGATTTTTTTCACAACCACATGTTGGCCACTACATCCCTTCCTTGCCCATACCATCCCTGTCACATGTGACACACTGATCTCCATCCCCTCCTCCATCCTCACTGAGATTTTAAACATTTTATTGCAACATTTTAACTAGGCATGTTTTTTCCCTTCTTTTTTTTCAACCTCTTTCTTAATCTCTTTTCTTGTAAAATACCAGTTTCATAATGCCTCCCTAAAAATATAACACTCAAAAGGCATCTCCAAAAAATTATTCATCACAAAAGTCTCCCCATAATGCTAGCCCCTCACCTGAGAAACCACAGTCTGAACAGCTAAAAAAGGAAGATTATCTTTTCACAATCAACTTCCTCAAAATTAAATCAAATTATGATGCATGTTTTTGATGTGAGAAGTCCACCTGAATTAGACTTCCACCTTCATCAAAGGTAAATGGCTTCTTGTTGATGGAAAATTAAGTAAAGAAAAAAACAAAAGGGAGAATCAAAATTACTCATAAGCAAATGAAGTAGAGTTTCAAAAGTTATCAATCAAAATATAAAAAGGCTGATTTTGCTTCCACTTTCACTGGCTTTGGTCTTAATGATGAGGATTTGGAGATTGAAATTACTACTGTCTCCAAAAAGCTCATTGTCATTTGTCATTACTATGAGGAAATGGATATTATTTTTGGTTCCTGAGTTGATTTAAACCCTTTGTTTCTACACAATACTACTAAGGATATACCCTCTGGATCCAAAACTTCCTATAATCCTCCTGAAACGCCTTTACTTGAAGGAGATCAATCCCCTGAAGCCTCTCACCATATTTCAGCCAAAGATGATCCTGACTATCAAGCAGAACAATTAGTTTGGAGCAGATCTGAGTCCTCATAGCCACAATTATTTGATGTATGTTTAATTTTTCCTTTTTCTTAAATTCTTCTCTAAATTTTTCTTTCTTTCCTTCTTTCTTTCTTTTCTAGTCTCCTCCTACTCTTACTCCAACTCAAATTCCAAATAAGATTATCAATCCCACAAATAAAAATCACGCTTTGGAAGCTGCTTTAGATGAACTTCCTGAACCCTCTAGCTCAAATTCCAAACTAAAGCGTCAAGCCTCAACATCCATGAACTTGAAACATCTTTTAAAACATGGTAATACTTAATCCAGCTCTTTGGCATCCCTTGATGATTATTTTGAGAAAAAAGATATAAGTAAAATAAGTCACTATATATCTTATTCAATAACTTATTTTTTCATTTCACTTTTCATAGCAAAATCCTGTATTGCAAAAAATGCCCTTGACTTTGAGAAGATGAAGTTTGATCATATTCTAATGAAAGATCAAAGGGCCTTAGATTTGGAGGAAATTTTTTTTGCTTCAATCTAATTTTGAAAAGGCCAGAATTTAGGCAGAGGAGATGGAAAAGTTCATCTTTGCTCAGAGCAATCAAAATACTGTGAATTTCAAAGAGAAAAGGCAAGTCGTGATTTGGAAAAGTAAGAAAATTAAAAAAAAGAATTTTTCATCAAATGTATAAAAAATGGCCAAACTTATGAGGACATTAAAAAATTACATGAATTTTTTAATTGATTAATTATTATTTCAGGTAATGTGACATTTTTTCTCATTTATAGTCTTTTACAATTTTGTTTGGTACATTTTTTGATTATTTTTATGCCTGAATTTTGATTGGGTCATGTGCTGAAAAGTCGCAGCATCTTTTCCATCATGTGACTTTATTTCAATTTCTGTAGCTCAAGTTGTCAGCTAGACCTCATTAATTTATTTCAGATTTACTAGTGCAATGAAAAACTTTCAAGTGAGCAGAAAAGATGTTGTGTTTTTCCAGCACATGGCATGTCTTTTCTCAACACTACATTCTTTTTTTCTTCTTTTTGATTGACCATAAAAGATGCTAACTCATGTTTTATCTGACTATTCTTGATTATTGAACAAGATGTTGGTGAAATTATTGAAAATTATGCAGTCTGATGTTAGCATTACATTTCTTTTACTTATTTTCACCACAATTTTACTTTCCTGTAGTCCATCTGACATTTTGGACCTGAGAAATGGAAATAAAGTCATGCAACAGAAAAGATGCTGCATCTTTTCAGCATGTGACTTCAATCACATTTTAAGCATAAAAATAATTACAAAAAAAGCAAGAAACAGAAAAAAATTTTAAATTAAAAAAATACCAAAAAAACTATATTCTTGACGGCAGCCACTCTTACATTTTACTGAAGGAAGGGGTGGGTATCACCAAGATTTTTGAAAGTCATCAATTTTGCATTTCATATATAAAAATTTAATGATACCCTCCACTTAATTTTATTAAAGTAAGGGGTGAAAATCACCAAAATTTAATATAATTACATAAATTAATAAACAAATAAAAAAGATAAGTCAAATCTACTAGTTTTAAAGTAATGATAATTGCTAATTCCAAAAAGCAGATCAGATCCAGAAACTAAGTTTGGGGATTTCCACAGGTATAGGCTAGAGGAAACTCATGATACAATTTAATGTTTTCATGATTACCATTTATACAACACAAAGCTCATTGGACCATTGCTTTAGTTTAGTAAATTGAAATAACAGATTTATTTATTAAAAATTCATGAAAGAATAATAAATATTTGATGACTTTATCGATCCCCATACTTTTTTGATCTACCTAAAGGTTTATTAATTTTACCTTTTTTTTAATTTGTTGATTTGTTGGATTAACATTTGAGTGACCTGAAATGAGCACCCAAAATGTGTGAGTTCTTGGCAGGACTGAAAACTTGGAGGTGCTTTTGTTTTTCAGTGATTATTGTGAGAAGAGTTCCAAAATATGATAAAGAAGATAAATATGAGGATAGAGGAGTTAGGCTTGAGTCAGAAGAAACAGACATTTTTTTTTGAAAAAAATTTTACTGGTCAGAAAAACTTCAAAAAAATAATTTAAAAATTAAAAAAATTCACATAAATTAAAATAAACGACCTTAAAAATTTTGCACATAAAACTAATAAGAGTAATTATTACTTAAATTGAAGCAGAGTAATATTCTTATAAAATTCTTCAAAAAAAATAAATAATAATAATAATAAATGTTCTAATACATATCTTTAAAGTTTATTTTAGGCAGTCAGAAGTATGCGTGACAGTTTAGGTAATAGGAAATTGATGGTGGCTGCATATGTCTAGTCATTTCATTTCTGTTCATTCTTTTGAGAGGAGGGTGGGGGTTGCAGGTTTTTAAATAGCCAGGCAGCTAGTGAACCTGACTGGCTATTTTTTATATGGAAGGCGGGTGTGTAGTGGTTTGTGGTAGTATGTTATCAGCCAGATATCCAGGAAGCTAGCTGGCTGGTCTTCATATTAGGGGGTATCAAATTTAGAAATCTTCCATTTCAAAATACCTCTTTTTTCCTCCAAATCAACCATGACTATTTTTTGAAATATGACATATTGTGCCCCCAAAGCATCTTTTTATTGAGAGTTAATGTCAAGTTTGTGGCTTTTTTTTGTGTTTTGAAATGACTTTTAAATAATTACAAATTTCTAACTTTGATACCCCCTATATTACGCACTAGGTGGGGGGTCTTAAGGTACCCCATCTAGGCAGTAAAGCTGACTGGCTTGTGTTTCTGAGGGGAGGGATGTGGCAGAGAGCTTTTGGAGGCCTATAATACATCATCCAGGCAGAAAAGCTGCCTGGATGAGGTTTCCAAGGAGAGGGAAGTGGGGGAGAGGTGGGGGGGACAAAAAAACACCAGCCAGAGGGGATGGGGGGAAAGGGGGGATTGAGGCATCCAAGGAGGGGGGGAATGAGGGATTAAGGTAGGAAAGAAGGGGTTAAATGGGGTTAAATTTCCAGGAAAAGGATAGATAAAGAGTAGTATTTGAGAAAAAAAAGAGAGAGAAGAGGGAGAGAGAAAAAAAGTTAATTTTATCTTGAAAATGAAAAACAAAATCATTTACCAGAAAAATGAGATAAAAATATTAGCCAAACAGTAAGTGGAATATAAATATATCTAATCACTCTAAAATTCTTTGAGTTGTTGAGTGTTATTCTGTGTATTGTTGCATATGAATGGGATGATTCCTACAAATCAGTAAAATAGGTTGTATGGTGAAACCAGCACGTTTGGTTGAGAAAGTGCAGCTTTGAGTGAAATAATTGACTTATTTCACTTTTGTAATCCACCAGTTTTGGGGCCAGTGTGTTTCAGAAATATGCACTTATCTAAGTGCAGATTTTCCAGAACTGAAACCCCCTAATATTTGAATTATTAAATAGATTCATTTTAAATTTCCTTCTTTTGTGAGGAAAAGAGGAATTAATTACCAAAATTAAATTTATACTTGTATCATTAAGAAAATGTAGTAAATTATATCATTCTCTAAACCATACCCTTTTAAAACTTTGAAAAAGAAGATTTTTTTGGCTATTAATGAATATCGTTATTGTTTAAGTTGTCCTTATCTGGATAATATCTGAAACAACCTGCTAGTAGTGATGTTATTTCTTTCTTTATTTAATTCACTGTTTTTTGGAACTTTTTGTCAAGTATATATTATTTTATACTCTAATAGAAAAAAAATTAAAAGAATAATATTATTTCTGATTTTTTTAAAAAGGGCTATTATTTGCTTTAAAATCATTTTAATGGTCTTATTTAATTTGGGACTGGTATTGTCAGCCAGGCTACTAGACTTACCTGGTAAAATAATTAATTATTTTACTGAGGTGAAGCCACTCCTTTTTTGAAATTCTTATTAATAATTAATTATTTAATATTTACTTATGTATTACTTACAACTAACTAAGCTAATTATATTAAGTAGTGTAAATAATTAATTTAAGTAAGTGTCCCATACATTTTTACTCCCTAACACCGTTGTAGACTGTTCTAAAGTACTAAGCAGTAGACACAATGCGAGATGGGTTGGTTCTCCTCTTCAATTTCTAAAAAGAAGCACCTGCCACTCTTATTTTAAAGACAGCGCATTAATGTGTAACACTAATATTTGATTAGAAAGTTTATAAGATGAAAGATGAGTCTTAGAGATCAGGAAAACAAGTATTACTATCTGGGTATTTCTATTCTTAATAAGCGCTAATATCCACAGCTACTCCCTCTTGAAGCGCTCTCTTTGAATATGCCTTATTATAGCAATAAAATAACTCTAATAATAGTCAATCCTACTAAATCTATATATTCTCTCTATTTTGTGCTCTTTCACTATGCTATATGAAATACACACACAGACGCATGAATGATAAAAGACTCAGAAAATATCTCTTATTCACTATTCTATTTTACTTATATAAATATATCTCTTCTCTCTATCTCTCTAAAACTCCCTATCTCTATCAAATAGTCCTCCCTTTTATATTTTTCCAGTACTCAAGACACAGTTCGCTAGTGGATCTTCAGCCCTGGCTCTAGCGCCATATTAGTAAAACAATAGCTAATCTATTAGTAACTACATACACCGCTTGTAATAACTACGGCTCCTTAAACATACCCTATGATTACTAACGCTAGTATTAACTTGTTTCACTCATACTCCACATATGCGTTTTTGACTCTACCTTCGTTTTTGTTTCTGCGCTATTTTCAGTTTTGACCCACTCTAACGCTGATCCTAGCTGCCTTGACTCTTGGGTAGTTTTGCAATCAAGTTCCCACTCTCCTTTCTTTAATGCTAGGTTCATAGTCTTGACAATTCGCTTAACTAGTTAGCCTCCCTCATTACCTGTTTCAGTAAGTTACCCAACTAGCCGCGGTGCAGTATACTATGCACTTGAGTTGTCCTCAAGTTGTATCTTTTTTCTTAATGTATAACACATAATTATTGAAAAGTCAAAATCCATATTGTTTAGCACTTTACCGTCCTAAATCAATAACACACAATTCCCCATTGTGCAGCATATCTCACTGCAAAATCCGAGTGCACCAACCCTTAATAGTTTTCCGCGCTTCCATTTCCTTTGTTCTTTGAAACACACAAATACATATTATATTTTAGCACTACCTAGTGCGCTAACTCCCTTTGTCGTTCCTGGACTAGGCGCACTGATTGGTCTAAAATTATGCTACCTGAAAGGCGCGTACCACACCGTGCTCAATAATGCAGTTGATTGGGAATAAAATTAATAATAAAATTAAAATAAAAAAACCTTAAAAATATTATATTACTTCATTGAGAGATCTGGATTTCGGTGAAATCAGTATAATTAACTCAAATACATTGTATTAATTGTGACAGTCCAAGGGAACTCATACTTTATTACCAATGAAAGTGATGCCCTAGTTGACGTTGTAGACAATCCTATAGTACTAGCTATAGGCCTTGACCAAGGGAGTTGGAGAAAAACCAGAGAGAAAATCCCCTGTCCCTTTAGAAAAATAGGATGAGATTTACTTGCTAAAGTAAGTTGGTTCCTGTTTTGCTAAAGCCCCTTTTTAACACACTTGACTGCTTGATGAGCCAAGAAAGTAGTCCCCAGATAGACTACCAGACCAAAGAACTGAAATGTAAAACAAAGTCCACACCAGAGACAGCAAAGATACTTGATGTAGGCTGCAAATCCACACCAGAGACAGCAATAATACTTGCTATAGCTTGCAAGAATATAACAGAGAAAACAGTTGCCAAAGTTAATTTAAATGAAGAACTCACTTGCAAAAAACACAGCCAATTGTGGCCAGAAAACAGTGAAAACTGAGTGAGGAACAATGAGATCACCTCCGGATGGTTTTATGATGATTAAGGTTGCCCCAAACTGTCTTATTCACTATGTACACACAGACCACTAACTAAGAGCCCATGCGCACCCACCAATCTGGCGCCTGTACCCGCCAAATTGCATAAAAAACCCTCCTGGAGCGCTCCCCAACCTCCTAAAACAGAGGCGGGCGGGCCGCCCGATGTCGGAGATGCCGCCTGAAGCGGCCCGGCCTCCCTGAAGCCAGAAAACCAATAAAAACCACTAATCTGCTTGAAAAAATTAGCTACAACTACTAAAAACTTTAAAACATGGAATTTCACTATAACAACATTGGGACATGAAATATAGAGAAAAATTAGCTCTATCTAATGGTACTAAGCACTTAACCCTAAGACTTAAGGTTAGCCCATAAAACACAAAAAACAAAATTAAACAGCAATATTTTATAAATGAAAAATGAGGAAATGACCCCTTAAAACTCAGATTATGAAAAATGTCTACAAGACATAAAATATAGAGGAAAACCAGGGCTATCCAATGATAGTACCCACATACCCGCAGACCCAATATTTACGGAATAAAACCAGAAAAATACCAAATTACTTAACAGATGTCAATTAAGACATGCACAAACAGCGCCAAATCACACAACAAAGGCCCCTGCCAATGTTGAAAGACCACATCCTCCCTCCAATTGAGAATGTCCGAATTCTTTATTTATCCAACCACCATGTTTAACCTCCTTCCCAAATCTGCCTCTGAAATGGGCCCCTGCCAATACTGCATCGACAATAATTTAATCTGCACCATGACACCACCTGTCCATTCATACAGAACGTCCTGCAATGTCTGCCACTCCAGAAAGAGGACCTGCCACAGACCTGGTCCACTTTCTTCCACAACAGATTCACCTCCACCTCAACCTGGTCCTTCTTCTGCCAGCACCAAAAGATCTAGGCCATCCATCCTGATACCCAGATTAATCAAAAAGCTCCACCCTTCCCAGAAGAGTGCCACAACCCATAAATCAACTAGTTCCCCCATCCCTGGTCCATCTGATGGTAAAGAACATTCATTCCTTCCTTCAACTTTAAAACTGATAACTTCTCAGTTCCTTCCTCTTCTGATAGTGATGATAACAATGTAGGATCAATTGCACCACCCACACCAACGCCCTTGACCACTATCAAGGCCAAGTTCCAACAACACACATCTCAACAGAAACAACTTCTGCTTCACTACTTCCAATCCACTCCTGCTAGAGATCCACAGGACATTGAGAAAAGAAGACACCTCATTCACCATTTCAAAGCTAATTCTGAACACTTCATTTCATCTCTTGATTCCCTCTGTAATTCCACTAGTACTTGAGTTTGATTCAGAAAAGAAAAATTGACCACACCCTCTATAGGATGTAACCACAACAACCCTCAGTTTTAAGTCTTGGGGGACCATCCTCATTTTATAGTCTTGGGGGACTCAAAAACCCTCAGTTTAAAGTCTTGGGGGACTCAAAAACCTAAATCATAAACCCAGAACCAGAGAAATTTACCACATTAAGACACAGAGAAAAAATTAACATTCTGGGGTAATTGTGAATAGAGCTGCCAGCCCATCAATTACTTCCAAACTTGCCTTTGCTAAATTTGGAGGCTCCCCCTGTGGATACCCTCCACCAATCTTTCAAACCAACTGCAACAACAAAAACTTTTCCCTCAGTTTATAGTCTTGGGGGACTAACACAGTGTTCAGTTTAAAGTCTTGATGGACTAACCTTGATAAAATCTTGAAACCAGCCAGTTTAAAGTCTTGGAGGACTAACAGAAACCAGATTTCAGTTTAAAGTCTTGATGGACTGACTTGATACCATAGCTTTTTCAGTTTAGAGTCTTGATGGACTGACGGAATTTTGCATAAAATGGACGCAGCCAATTTCATGCGGCACACCTCTACAGCCAACCTGCTGAACTTCCACCTTCACTTCATCATCTACCCATCACTGACAACAATCTCCTCCCATCTCTTTTCATCATCTTTTCTCACCACAGATCATGGCTGGATCTCCTGATGTTAACCCTTCTACTCTCCCTTGCTTCACTGCTCCCAAGGACTATGCCTGCAAACAGTGCATCCACATATGCAGACCTTGCACATTCACTCTTCCAAATCCTGAATCCAAATTCTACAACAGGGCTTGTGACTCTTGTTATTCCAAATAGAAAAGATGTGACAGAGACGCCAACTAACCTATTCCTGTGCCTTCTCCTTCTCACAAATACATCTCCTGATCCCCTACCAGATCCCCAGAGCTTGGTCCTTCCTCTTCCTCTCTATCTTCTGCTCCTTCCAGAAGATCCAGAAGCTCAGATTCCCGCATTCTTCTCAAAAGACCAGCCTTAGCCTCACAAGAAACTGCCTTTATCTCCGCCAAATTGGCTCCAAAAGCTTCAAAATCAACTCCCAGGCTTCTAGACCGCGTCCAGGCGGCCCGCCCGCTTCACCAAACAGTGAAAATCAGGGCCAAAACCTCCAAAAACGGCCAGAAAATAGCCAAATTCATCCAGACAACAACAACAACTCAACCCAACTACCTCCTACTGCTCCCAGAGCAATGCAATCCACCCTTCCAAAATCCAAAAACACCAAAATTTCCCAGATTTCTAAGAGAACTGCCAGAGAACCCCAAGAAGAAACCAGAACACCACACACTGCTCCACAACAACAACTTCATCTCCAACTAAGACAAAGAAACTACACCTCTCCTCTGTCAGCCAACTACTCTTCTGACAGTTCCATCTCTTCAAATTCTCCATCCAGAAGAGAGCAGTCTGCTTCCAAATCCCCCTCTCCTGCTCCATCCTTTAACAACCCTGGTACTCCATCACCAGCACCTCCTCCAGCTGAATCCAACAGAAATAACAACCACAACCACAACAACAATCTCACTGCTCCAACTAGGCCCCAGGAACATCAGCATCCCAGTTAACCTTCTCAGGATCCTTCAGAGGAAGACCATGAGAATCCATATCTTTCCCTAGTTGATCCACCCACTATGACCATTACAAAATTGTCAGAGATCCAAATCCCATCTGCTTACAGATTTGATGAGCTTCCAATCTGTAAGTACCAAATTAGTTATTCCATTTCTTCAACAAAAATAATTACTGATCCAATTCTTCTTGTCAAGTTGGCATCCCTCCTCCTGAATCTATTATTGGAGTTGGCCAAACTCTTGAAACTTCTTTGACCCTGGATTATGGAGACATGAAGAAACACCTAAACACCATGTGTTCCAATATGCTAAAAGCCTTTGCCCTCCATGGACCTTTGAATGACTTTGAAAAATCCCTGAGAAAGCGCCTACTGGACAACCACTGGAAAATGTCTAGGATCATTAAACACACCCTCCAGCACTCCATTCCTACCTCTTCTTCTTCCTCCTCTGAACTTCCCTCTAATCCAATTCCTGACCATTACAATCCCTATAATCTCTCCAGCAGGATGCACTTCAAAGAACACAGTGCTTCCCACAATCCCAACAAAAAACAAAAACGTCATCACAATCCGGACCAGCCTCCAGAAGCTTCATCATCCAGACAATGAGCTCCTGCAAAAGATTAGACACATAAAAATAATATAACACAAATAATAAAAAATAATTTCAGAATTTTTTTTTTTTTTTTTTTTTATGGTCTACTGATATACTAAAATAAAAAATTAATAATTAAAATGAAATGAAATAACATAAATGAAATAAAATAAAATATAAAAAATAATACAAATGGTATCCCCCAGCCAATTGATGAACTGATCCCCTGATACCTTACCCACATCCAAGTGCACCTTGATGTGGATACACAATTAAATCTTTTAAATGATTAACAAAAAAAAACAAAAATTTAGAAATTCAGAAGATAATAGAAATAATGAAACACAGAAATACATGAAATAAATAATAATTAAAAATAAAATAGCATTGCCCAGCCAATTGATGAGCCTTTCCCCACCAATGCTTGCCCACATCCAGGTGACCCTGATGTGGTAACACCCTATATTTTGATTTTATAATTTTAAACAACCCCCATAAAAAATTAAAAGAAAAAAAGAGAAAAAAGAAAATAATCTAAAACTACTATCTGGAAAAAAACATAACTGCAAAATCAAAGACAGTCCAGCTCCATAGATGGTCCAATAAGAGAAAGTCTGGTCCATAGAAATGATCACTGGGTGGGCTCCCTCCAATAAGTAAAAATGATGGGAGACCACCAGTGATCCACCACCAATCTAAAAGAACCAAAGATAAAGAAGCCAGTCCCAAACCAGTTTAAAGTCATAGCGGACTTAAAACCTGAATAATAAACAACAGAACTAAAATTCAACTAGGAAAAACAAAAGACTTGAGACAGACATTCTGGGTTAACTGTTCTACAGAGCAGCCAGCTCATCAGTTACCCCCACACTTGCCAAAATAAAATCTAGAAGCCCCCCCCTGGGTACCTTCTAACAAAAACAAAAAATCCAACACGATAAACCAAAACCAATAAGAGTGAAGAGTCCGGCACTTGAAAACCAAAGCAATTTCCAGTTTAAAGTCATAGAGGACTAAAACTGTGAAAAGAAACCAATACTAGGGTTCAACCAAATTAAGAGAAAGGGTTGGAAACAGACAATCTGGGGTAACTGTTGATAGAGCAGCCAGCCCATCAGTCACCCCTACACTTGCCAAGATCAAATCTAGAAGCCCCACCCATGGGTACCTTCTAACAAAAGTTTCCAACAAACAGATGCATAGCATCACCACAAAAAAAACCAAAATTAAAGAATGGTCCATAGTTTATCCTCATTGCGGAGTCAATCTTCTTCATGCCTAGTGCCTCTGGGATAAAACCTCTTCACCTGGTCTGCAGCCACCCTCTTTTTCAAGACTGCACCATCCAACTCTTCCAAAACATAAGAACCTCCAGACGCCTGAGACCTGACTCTGTAAGGTCCATTCCATCTGTCAGCAAACATTTTGCCCCACTGACTCTCCAAACTTCTATTATACACCAAAACCAAACAACCAGGTTTCAAGGGATTCCTGAGTCTATGAGCTAACTTCTTGTCCCAGTATCTGACTGATTTATTTCTAATCTTCATCATCCTAGAGTATGCCTTCTCCTGACATTCCTCTCTACATTCCAACTGTTGCATCCTGGCACAGAGCAAAACTTCTGTTGAGTGCACGTCATCCCAATCAATTCCAAGATAAGAGACAGCTTCCAAGTCCACTGGTAGAACCGCTTTTTGACCAAACATTAGCTCATAAGGAGAATAGCCAGTTGTCCTCTTCACAGTGACCCTATCAGCAAATAAAACCAAGGGTAAATAATGCCTCCACTTTCGGCACTATCTCCACACATCTTCACCAAAGCGTTCTTGATAACTTGATGGCCTCTCTCAACCATGCCTTCAGCTTCAGGATAATACGGTGTAGCCACTCTAACCCTAGAACCAACACTAGCCACAGCTTCTTTAAATTCGGCACCAAACTCTGGCCCTCCATCAACAGTCACCAACTTCATCAACCCATACCTATAAATCCACTCCTCCTTCAAAAACTCTGCCACATTCTTGGCAGTCAAATTAACCAGAGGCACTGCCTCAACCCAACCAGACAAATCATCCCTAGCAACAATCAAGTATTTATACCTGCCCTCTTTAATATGGACAGCATCCAGACTGACCCTTCCAAAAACAGTTGTTTCACCAGTAGCACGGCCAACCTCTTTAGGTTTCAAGTGACTTCTTCTTTGACATTCTTCACAAGATTGAACCCAACCCTGCACAGCCAACTTCATACCCGGCCACCAAAATCTGTCTGCTACTCTTCTATAAGTCTCCCCAAAGCCTCTATGACCAAGGTCTTCATGCAAAGACTTCAAAACCAATTCTTTACCCTTCTTCTGAGTCAACACCACTTGAGGATTAGGATGTCTCCTTCTCATCAACAGCCTTCCTGACACATAAAATCTAGGACTCTTCTTCTTGATTGCCAACCAAGTATCATCATCACAACTATCTGGCCTCTCCAAGTTCAACAGATATTCCACCAGGATAAAATAAAACCCAGACTGACCCCAGGTCTCATCTTCAAAATTCAACAAAACAACATGCAAGGGTACAACTCTGTCATCAAAATCACCAGTGTGAACATGAGCCAATTGAGCAGCCCAACCAGGACACCAATCCTTAAATTTTGGCACATCCTTCTCTTTCCACTGAACCTTGTGAGAATACAGTTCACTAACAAAAACACCCTTTTCCAATTTTGAGCTGTCCCAAACACCAACTCCATCTTCATCAGCAAAAACATCCAGATCACCAGAATCAAGATCAGATCCAGCCAGTTTAGCCTCTTGGTGGAGGTCAGAACAATCATCCAGTTTAGCCACATGGGGAAGGAAAGAAAAATCCTCAGCACCCTTTGTGCTGGCCCTAATCACTGGAACATCTTTGTCAAACTCTTCAGAATCAGAATCCTCATCTGTAGGTGGCCTCCTTGATAACCCATCAGGCATAGTAAAAGTTTTACCTGGTTTGTGTACCAGGTCAAAAGAAAAATGTTGAATAAATGCCACCCACCTAGTCATTGGAGCATTTGGAAGACTAGGCGTATTGATCATCTGAACCAGAGATTTTGCATCCACCTGCAGCTCAAAATGCTGCCCCCACAAAACCGTCTGTAGCTTCTTTAAAATTTTAGCTACACCACACAATTCCAACTTAGGTTGAGAATACCTAGATTCCACCTCATTAAACACCACAGACTCATACCTTACTGGCCTGACCCTCCCAGTCTTATCCTCCTGAGACAAAACAGCACCAGCAGCAATATAACTTGAGTCCACTGCCAGATAAATCTTTCCAGCACCAACACCATAATCCAACTTGTGAAGAATTATATCTTCACCAACAACCTTTTTCAGCTTCTGAAAAGCCTCTTCACACTTGTCAGTCCATTCCCAATCTGCATCTTTTCTTTTCAACCTCCTTAAAGGTGAAGCCAACAAAAAAAAATCCTTAATGAAAATCCTGACATATACACATACACCCAAAAATCCTCTGACTTCAGTAGTATTTTTAGGCCTTGGCCATGACTGAATTTTATTAATCTTCTTCTTCGCCATAATCCTTCCCTCTTTACATACCACATGACCCAGAATTTCCAAAGCAGGAACACAACAACAGAATTTTGACCCTGAAATGGTCAAACCAGCCTCTTAAATCCTAAACAACACTCTCTCTAGAGTTATTGCATATTCCCACACAAACCTCCTTATGCCAGGGTTCTCCAATAACACCTCATTACCATAATCAGTGGATGGTCCTTTAATTCCACCATCATCAATAAAAATACCAGCATGAGTAGGAAACTCATCCTGCAAAATCCAAACCATCTGTGCTTGATAAACTGCCACTGAATTAGTTGCTCCTTGAGGCAACCTAGTGAGCTGAAATCTTCCCAAAGGAGTCTCAAAAGTTGTGAGAGGCCTTGAATCTGTATTTAATTCCCTCTCATCATAACCACCCATAATATCACCCAAACCATAACACACCCTTCCAGCAAAAGCTTCAACAAAATCCTCTGCACTTGGCGGCATACCAGTGTCCTTGATAGTGACTCTATTCAAGGCTCTAAGATCATGAACCACCTGCAACTTTCCATTCTGCTTCTTTACACAAAACACCGGGCTTGAGTAACTGGATGTTGATTGTTCTTATAACCCAGTCCTGACTCTTTCCCTAACAATCTCCACAAAATCCTCTCGAATAGCGGCTGGAATCGGAATAGGTTTGATTTGCCAAGGTTCATGACAAACAACAGGAATCAAGTAAGGTTCCCCATAAGAGTGCTTTAATACACCCCTTTCCTCCTCAACAAACGCCACCGCTTTTTCCCTTAGCACAATAACGTGCAACAACAACTTCTTTTCTTCCTCAGACAACTACCCATCAGGACCAAAATTAACAACTTTCAATCTTTCCACGGTCACCCTAGCCATCTCTACAAATTCTGGAGGATTCTTCACCAAAGGAGTACAGTATGGATCTCTTGACAAAGGAGGTCTCTTCAAAGGCGGATTCAAGCCCACAGGCATAGGCTCATTGACAGGCCTAATCTTCTGCGCTACCTTCTTATACTTTGCCGCTCCACCTTCAACTTTAGGGATCTTCAGGAACTCTTCACCACCAGACCTAGAACAAAAACCAAGGGTTTCCCCATTGCTCACATGTGTAGCCAAGGTAATGTTTTCGAAAGGTGTAGAAGAAACCCTAGCGGTGCACAATTGGGAGGACTTACTTTTACACCCCAATCTCACCATTACAAAATTTTTCCGCAATTCCACATCTTCATCCTCACTTCCAACTTCCAAATCTTCAAATCTTGATTCATCTTCTGAATCACATCTTCTAAAATTGTGCAGTTTATCCTCATGCTGGAGGTCCAAAAATAGATCTTGATGATCTTCTCTCTTCAAAATTTTCTGCAGTTTAACCTCATGCTGGAGGCCCAAAAATAGATCTTGAAGATCTTCACAAAAATATTTTGCATCTTCTTTCTTCATTATCTTCAGATTTTTTTCTTGATTTTCATGAATTATCTTGAAATTTTTATCTTCTTTTCTTGAGTTTTCTTCTTTCCTACAAAAATAACCAGGGGTTTCCCCAATGCTAACAGGTGTGGCCCAGGTAATGTTTTTCGAAATATGTAGAAGAAACCCCAGCGGTGCGAAATTGGGAGGACTTACTTTTAGACCCCAATCTCACCGCCCCAAAACTTTTCCGCATATCTTTCAATAAAGATATATAACCAATCTTCTTCTTTGAACTTGAATTAAAAATAATTAAGAATCTTGAGAGAGAACAGAGACTTGATAAAAAACTTGATGAATACTTGCAGAGAAGAGAAACATTAAAAAGAGAAAGTTGAAAATCCACTTGGTATATCTCCAAGGGAGCTGACCTACTACAACCTGGGATTTCCTCATTTCGGGGAGAGGCTGTAGCACTAGGGTGATTAGCCCTTATTACTCTAAAAAAGACAGACTCTCAATAGAGCCTGAGCCGCACTCCAAAAAACCAGAGGCAGCACCCACTTCCTTCCTTCTCCTGCAGCAGTCCATGCACTTACACATTGAAGATAAACCAGGCCTAGTCTCTCAACCATCCTCTCCAGGGGATGACAACCTCATGTGAAGCCTCCTTTCGTCTTCACCGGTCAACTCCAAACTGATTCCCAAATCAAATTGATAACCAATTCTTGCCTGAAAATCCATCAAGAATGGCCCGCCCAAAACTGCTTTTACATTACCTTTAGCAATGTAAAAATGAACCTTCCCTGAGGCTCCTCCAACATCTAACTTCACAAACTCTGAAGTTCCAACCAATTCAGTGACATGGCCACCAATCCCTCTCAAATTCCCACCAATACCAGTTTTGATGGCGAGGCCCATATGAGTTGCCTCAAACAAAGAAATCAGCTTTATCTGAGAACCTGAATCCATCAATGCCCTTGCCTCCCTGCCATTCAGAGTGACATTGACATATCCCAGAGGAGCAGAAAAATGAGTTTCCAACCCCTCACCAAACTTTTCAGAAGAATCACAAATGTATTCTACCTCACCAGAAGAAACCCTTCTCCTGGTCAACAACTTCTTCTGCCTATCACCCAACCCTGGACTGATAGCATACAATTTTCCATAAGATAGGGAAACCTGACCCTGGTTCATCCTTTCCAGGACAGAGTCCATAACATTAACTTGACCAGACACTACTGGCCTCTCAAAGTGAGCTCTTTGCTTCACCACCTTGGTCCTAGAAGATTCTTGAGGACCAGCACCACCAACAGATTTACCATTAACAGGAACCAAACCAGATCCCTCACCAGAACCTCTGACTCCAACAGGCTTTGGCAATGAATCCAAAGGGACATCCTCCTCAGAGTCAGAATCCACCTCCATTGGAATTGGCTCACCATTCAGGTCCAATGCACCAAAACTAGGGGGGCCCATATCAGCCATACCCTTCTGCATCTTGTACAGCTCCTCTTTGCTGTACCTTTTCCTAGCTGCACTCACCTTAGGATCACCCTTTGAAGCATTTGGCTTTGGTTGGGCCTGAGAGCTGCTCTTAGGCCTTCCCACCTTCCCTGCTTCCACATCATAAACACCAGCCAAGCATTCACCACTTGACTGTCCACCACAAGAATACAACTCCAAACCACCAAAGGAAGTAGAAAAAGAGACCCTATTGACCTCCTTCCCCTTTCCCTTGACGTCCTCATCTATCTTAACAGAAGACTTCCCCTGATAAGGAATCTCCTCAAACCTTGGACTCCTTTGATTGAGACCACCTCTTCTCCTGACCAAATCAACAGGAGCCTGCCCCTCACTGGGCTTCACAAAGGAACCGTCAGGGAACTTAAAAACCCTGCCATCAAACTCCACTTTTCCTTCAGACACATCTCTGTTCAGTGCCCAACAATCATTGGACCTGTGCCCCCTTCTACTGCAATAAGAGCAAACCCAAGGATCACTCCTACCAGCCCTCCTTTCAAAATCTCTAGGCTGAGAAGGTGCCTTATTAACCTTCTTGGCCTCCTGGACAAAAATGTGCAGCTGTTTTGTCAGATCAGCCAGCTGCTCCACCATTGGGTCCCTCTCCTGTTTGGGAACCTGCACCAAATTTTTCTCCTCCTTCTTCTCCCTAACTTCCTCTTCAGCCAAAGCCTCACTGACTTTGCTGACATACTTGGCACACCCCTCCTGATAGGTGTCCACAGCCAATAACTTTAAATAGGCCTCAACAGCCTCCTTCACCTTATCCAAGGCAGGCAACTTCTGATCCCCATTATAAAGAATTTTCATCAATTCCTTTCTTGACAACTCCTTCAAAACATCCATCCTGACATCTCTAGCCAGGGCAGACCAAAAAACATCATTGGCAGCATTTTCATGTGCCAGCTCCTCCACTTCCACCAAGTATTCCACCACAGGATCAAACTGTAGCAGAAACTTCCTGTAACTATGTAAGTTACCAACACCACCATAAGATTGTCATTCACTGACAACCTTTTTCAGATCCACCATAGTGAACCTGACACCCCATCTATCCACCATTTACCTACACAACAATTTCCTATCCCTCTTCTTGTAGCCAGACATGGCCACAATCTCCTTCTCCACTGAACTATCACCAATGAAGAAGATAATCTGCTTCACCATGTCCAGGTAGGAAGCACCATCCACTCCAGCAGCAGTTTCATACTTCTCTAGAAACCACTTGACATCCTCCCCATTAAACTTGGTACCATCCCAAGTTTTAATTCTCACACACTCCCTAACCATCACAGAAGAAGGACCATCCCCCCCACTGAGAGTCACCACAGGAATAGCAGAACCAGAAGCCATTCGTCCTGACCAAAACACCAAAAAGAGCCAACCAATGAAAACAGAGATTCCAAAGAACTAGAAAGTTCTTCCCCACGTTGGGCGCCAGAAATGTAGACAATTCTATAGTACTAGCTATAGGCCTTGACCAAGGGAGTTGGAGAAAAACCAGAGAGAAAATCCCCTTTCCCTTTAGAAAAATAGAGTGAGATTTACTTGCTAAAGTAAGTTGGTTCCTGTTTTGCTAAAGCCCCTTTTTAACACACTTGACTGCTTGATGAGCCAAGAAAGTAGTCCCCAGATAGACTACCAGACCAAAGAACTGAAATGTAGAACAAGTCCACACCAGAGACAGCAAAGATACTTGATGTAGGCTGCAAATCCACACCAGAGACAGCAATAATACTTGCTATAGCTTGCAAGACTATAACAGAGAAAACAGTTGCCAAAGTTAAGTTAAATGAAGAACTCACTTGCAACAAACACAGCCAATTGTGGCCAGAAAACAGTGAAAACTGAGTGAGGAACAATGAGATCACCTCCGGATGGTTGTATGATGATTAATGTTGCCCCAAACTGTCCTATTCACTATGTACACACAGACCACTAACTAAGAGCCCATGCGCACCCACCAATCTGGCGCCTGTACCCGCCAAATTGCATAAAAAACCCTCATGGAGCGCTCCCCAACCTCCTAAAACAGAGGCAGGCGGGCCGCCCGACGTCGGAGATGCTGCCTGAAGTGGCCCGGCCTCCCTGAAGCCAGAAAACCAATAAAAACCACTAATCTACTTAGAAAAATTAGCTACAACTACTAAAACCTTTAAAACACAGAATTTCACTATAACAACATTGAGACATGAAATATAGAGAAAAATTAGCTCTATCTAATGGTACTAAGCACTTAAACCTAAGACTTAAGGTTAGCCCATAAAACACCAAAACAAAATTAAACAGCAATCTTTTATAAATGAAAAATGAGGAAATGACCATTTAAAACTCAGAATATGAAAAATGTCTTCAAGACATAAAATATAGAGAAAAACCAGGGCTATCCAATGATAGTACCAACATACCCGCAGACCCAATATCCACCGAATAAAACCAGAAAAATACCAAATTCCTTAACAGATGTCAATTAAGACATGCACAAACAGCGCCAAATCACACAACAAAGGCCCCTGCCAATGTTGGAAGACCACAACATACCAATTAATTAATTTTTTTCTTATGTCATATATATACTCCTTCTTAGTCAGCTCCTTTCTCACATCCTTGAAGTAGATAGTGTAAATTCTGTGTCTTTATTTCCCTCATGTTTGCCTAAAAAAGGCCCTCACTTTTTGTGCTTTTAAAAACATTCCTTACTTACTTACTTTATTATAACTACATACAAGAACTATTTATTATTATTTTAGTATTTACATTAACACTGTGATTCTAAACTTTTAACTATAATAGAAAGTATCTCTTTACCTCTAATTATTTTAGTAAAAAAGTCTTTAAAAGATAAGTAAAATATGTACCAAGTTTGAAATCCTCTGAAACCCAGTTTTGCCATCCTTGGACCTCTCTGGAAAATCTTCTAGACTTGAAGGACCACCCAACAGTTAGAGGCCTTTCCGAATTGTTGACGGTGCATTGTTACTTGAGGCCGGAGACCGTGGGGAACATCGCCATTCGAGGTACCTATAAGGACGAGTGAACGACAAAAACAACACACATCATATATCATGTGACTAAAAATTTTGTTGTGAACGGGAATTGAACCACGCTCCAAAACTTAGGTTCATATATTGACTAAATGTCTTATATTTTGTGGTAATTATTGAAATTACTATTTGTGGGTCACTTTTCACTCTTCATTCTCTACGTATTTCCTTTTACTCAGCACTCTGTAAGTGCCATTAATTTGCTCATTTTAAAGGGGGAGGTGTCTAGTAAATTAGAATTGAATTTTTTTATTATTTATTTTATTTTTCCTAGGTGAAAAAGATAGAGCAATTGTGTTCTTAGTCCTGGAGGTAATAAATTACATTTTAAAAAATTATTCATTATAATTTTCAGTTGACTTTTGTCCTGATAATTTAAAATTTTATTTGTTCCAGTTGACAAATTGTCCTGACAATAAAATTTTTTTATTTATATTTAATATTCCAGTAGTAATTAAGTCCTGTTCATTATTTATTTTTCAGTTGATTTAAAATCCTGATAATAATTATCTTAAAATTGTTAATAAAAAATTTAAATTTAAAACTTCAGTTTATTATTTTATAATCCTGGTTTTAAAGTGTTTTGAATTACTAAATTGATTATTATTTTAGTAGATTTTATCCTGAAGAATTTTATTTTGATTATTTTTTTTCTTTTAAATAAAAGTAAAAATACAAACTAATTTATCTTATTGTCTCCCTCCCTCATTTCAGTTAAATTTAAAAAAAAAGACTGATCAAGGTGTTTCTGCTGCACGTGAAGAGGAATTGGATTTAATTGATTATGATGAGGCTACTTCTGTGAGTTCTCATTTAACTAGAAAATTATCTCAAATTAATCAATCATTGCCCCAATCAGGATGTAGAGATGGAGGAAGTGGAAATTCTGGTAGAAACAACTCAGGAACAAAAACCTGTAATAAACCCCCCAGAAGAACTTCCAAAAGGCTTCAGAATTAAAAAGATGCCACTACCTCAACAAGTAAAGAACCTTTCAACACACATAAAGGAATCAAGGACAGAAAACTTGAGATTGAGGTCAAGAGTAGATGCTCTAGAGGAAAAGGTAAGAAAGATAGATGCTTTTCTTCAAGAGAAGAGGAAACCTCCTCCCCCCAGGGATCTTCAACAATTGGCTCCGCAGCAGCCAGAGAAAGTGGATGTATCCAAGTGGCAGTGGGATTGGCTGAACACTCAGTGGGATTACCTGTCTCAAAATCAAGGGACTCAATTTCCCCAAGCAGGTCCATCAAGACCCAGCCAAGTCAACCCCTCACCTCCTCACCCTTATCAAGGAGGCAGAAAAAGAAAAAACAATATTATCTTTCCCAGAAAACCTTGGTAAGCCCCTCTATTGATTATCAAGTACCATTTCTTGTAACTGATTCAGTTCCTTCAGGTAATTGTGGAAGAGGAGATGAGAATGTGACACCTGTAGGGGCTGAGAACAGTAGACAAATAACTTGAATTTCAAATTTATTTAATCCTTTAGTTCTAATTGCCACTTCAATGATAAATCCTGATATGGCTATTGATGATGAAACACTTGAACCTGAGTTTAATGAGAATCTGGAAAGTTACTTTGTTTCCTTATTGAGAAACACTCCAGATGTAGCTAACATTGATGATGAATATTTAAGAGAGATTATTGCTAAACAAAATCATATAATGAAAAACATTCAATTGACTCAGAAATATAATAGTTTGTTAACTGAACAGGGTTATCAAGCATTGAGGAGTGAGTTACAGAGAGTTTCTGATGATTTGTTTCATTACAAAGAAACCCATGAAAAGAAAGTTGCTTTATGGCAAAATATCAAAAATGATTTGTCTAAACTAAAAGATACTGTATCTACCTGTTTCCTGGAGCTAGAGGTAGATAAGAAGAACCTGAAAAGATTAAGTGATCATTATTTATCTTTTCAAAATAAAACCCAGTTATCTTTTGCAACAGTCAATGAGAGTTTATCTAGTCTTCCAAAAGTGAAAACCAGACTAACAACCATTGAAGAAAAATTGAATTCATTTTTTAATGATCAAAAATATTCTGAAACTTCTTTGAAGGAACATATGGTACAGGATGCTCCAAGTTTACCTGTTGCTAGTTCATCTAAAATAAAATAAGATTCAAAAATGCCTGTTGATACCACTGAGTTTCCATCAAAAATTGATGATGCACCAGGATCTTCTACAGAAGTATTAAACAATGAGATTACTGCACAATTGGAGAAGTTACAGCTGCTTCTTACTCAGAAATAAGCTAATACTAAGGAGGCTCCTTCAAATCAAAAAAATTGGCCAATACTTGACCAGTACCCAACATTTGATGGTGATTCTTCTTCTGATTGGCAGCAATTCATTTGCAGAATTGATAACTTAAAAGATTCTTAAAAACTCCCAGTTGATGAAATTGTGTCTAAGTTAATTTCTTTTTTTACCAATGTTGCCCTAATGTGGTATGAATCTGTTCTCCTGGATAGGAATGACTACTCATGGGGAGATTGGAAAAAATTGATTAAAGCACAATTTGGTGGCTCCAAGTTTAGGATGGCTCAAAAAAGGCAGTATTAGGAAACTAGATATAGCTCTTCTAGTGATAAACCTATTGAGTTCTTAATGAAACTTGTAAAAATCTTGAGGGAAATGGACCCAAATATGGAGTTTGAGCTATGGAAGGACAGGATCCTTTATAAATTCCCAATGTCTTTGAGAGACTTGATAGTGGCTAGGACTGAGTTCTTTAGAGAACCTTCTTCTTTCATTAATACTTGTACTGAGATCCTTCTAAACAACAAGTATGATGTGAGAAGATTCATTCCTAGGACCCCTTTTTAGAAATCCTCCACTGACCAACAGAAACCTCTGGAAAAGGTTGGTAAACCTTCTGCCCCTGTTGCACCAAAAAAGTATGCAAAAAACACTTGTTTCAAGTGCAAAAAGCCTTGGAAGAAAGGCCATGTTTGTGACAAGAGGATAAATCTTGTTGAACAAACTGAGGAGCAGGCTGATGACACAATAGAACTGGATGATACTTCAAGTGATTGTGCCAGCAATATTTCATATGAACCTCAACAAGAAATCTTGATGCTGGAAGAAGATATTAATTATTTAAATACTATTGATATTGATAATAATGATTTATCTACAGTTGAGGATGCTGAGATAATAAGGAAGATTGAGGATAGCTCAATTGTTATTGCCCCTCTCAAAGCACCAGTCTTGATCAATGGAACCAGCATTGAAGTTGTTCTGGATTCTGGAGCTGGAGGAAGTGTGGTATCTGAAAGAGCACTTGCTTCAGTAGATCAAGACTATAAATAAAAACTGATGCCTATCAGTTCTGAAAATTGGAGTGGTTATGGCTCTGTTTTGTCCCCCATTGGTAAATACAAAGCCACAGTGTTTTTTAAATATAAGCATGGTTTTGTAAGAGCTATTTGTAATTTAGTTGTCATGAAAAATGATAATTTAAGCAGTTGGTTTATCATAGGAAATAAGATTTTAACCAAATATGGCATAAAATTAGATCCTTCAAATAAATTCTTCACAATGGGGATAAATGGGAAGAGAAAATTTAAGATTTCCTCCCCAAAAATATTGTTAAAACCAGAATTGAACACATGTAATTCTGTGATTCAATATAAAGGAAGGTCTAAAAAGGAAATGCATGCTCTTATGTCTGAAATTGACAATGCTTCTTTTGGAGAACAACTTTCTGGTGAAGATAAAGATTCCATCATTAAATTGATTAAATCTTTTCCTATGGCCTTTGCTTATGGGTCACATGAACTGAGATTAGTTAAGGAAGAAATAAAACTTTCATTATCTTGTCCATTAACTGACATTCCACCTAGTTTGAAGAAGAAGCCTTACCCTGCTTCTCCCACAAAGAGAAAAGATATTGAGGATAATATCTCTACCCTTTTAAAAATGAAAATTATTGAAAAGGTAGTTGAAACACCTAAATATTGTGTTATCTCACCTGTCCTAATTTCTTATGAGAAAGATAAAGCCAGGTTATTTGGTGATTATAGAGCACTAAATACTTATACTGTTGATGATATCTACCCTTTACCTAGAATTATCTCTATACATGCTACCTTACAAGGTGCTAAATATATAAGCTGCTTGAATGGTAACAAGGGATATCACCAGGTACCTTTTGAGAAGAATTCCCAGAATTTTTTGATGATGGCTACTCATATGGGTATTTATAAGTATATTAGGATGCCATTTGACCCTAAAAATGCCCCTTCAGTTTTTCAAAAAGTCATGGATAACACATTCAATCAGGATATAATTGAAAAATGGCTGATGGTTTATATTGATGATATCATTATATTCTCAAAAACATTTTAGGACCATCTCAGCCACCTGTGTAAAGTGTTCCAAAAAATGGATGAGATAAAAATGACACTTGCTTTGAAGAAATTTAAATTTGTTTTCCATTCTTTAAGATTTCTTGTTCATGTTGTTTAAGGCTTACAGATATGTGTTGACCAAAACAAAGTGGCAGCCATACAACAGGTGAAGGCTCCTACTACAGTTAGATAGCTACAGAGTTTTTTGGGAATGTGTGGATACTATAGACAGTATATTAAAAATTACTAAGTCATAGCTTTACCCCTTACCCAATTAACTAGAAAGGATGTTGCTTTTGTCTAGAATAGTGAAAGACAAAGAGCCTTTGAAACTATGAAACACTGTTTGATATCAGCACCAATTCTTGCTTTACCTGACTTTAATCAGGCATTTGTTTTATATACTGATAGCAGCTTTATTGGTCTGGGTGCTGCCCTCCATCAAAAATAAGTGATGAATGATAAAGTATCAGAAGTAGTAATTTGTTATATTTCAAGAACCTTGAGAAATAGTGAATTGAAATATGGTTCTACTCAATTGGAATGCTTAGCTTTAGTGTGGGCTCTAAAAAAGTTACATTATTACCAAGATGACCTGAAATTTGAACTTGTCACTGACTGCAATGCAGTTAAATCCCTTTTAAACTTGAAAACACCTAACAGACATATGTTCAAATGGCAGTTAGCTGTTCAAGAATACAGAGGGAGAATGGAAATTATTCATAGGGCTGGTATTGTTCACTCAAATGTGGATATGTTATCAAGGTTACCTTTTCCAAATGATGACTCTAATCCTGCTTATGATCCTGAGGATGAAATTATTCATATTCATGGGATATATGTGGTTGATATGGAGGACAAGCTATTATAGCTTATTCTGGATTCATATGATAAGGACACTGACTTAAAAAAGTTATGCACCATATTAAATGATCCAAAGAATGCTTCAATACAAGAATTGATTAAAACCCTTCCACCAAAGTACCAAAAAGCTTTGGAAAAAGGTAAATTTTCTATAGATGAAGGTTATCCATATTATAGAAGAAAGTTGAGTAATGTTATTGTTATTCATCCTTCTATGAAAGAAATCATCTTAAAAATTTGTCATGATGACATACTAGCTGGACATTTTGATCTTTAAAAAACAATGATCAGAATTAAGAACACTGCTTGGTGGGTTACTATGTCTGAAGACACAAAATTATATGTTGAGTCTTGTGATTCTTTCCAGAAATCAAAAAGATTGACTGATAAAAGAGCTGGATTAATGCAACATATTGAACCTCCTGATGCACCATGGCAGATAATAAACATGGATTTTGTAACAGGATTACCTATTTCTGGAAAAGACAGTTATAACTCTTGCTGGGTTATTGTGGACAGATTCACTAAAATGTGTAGATTTATCCCTACTCACAAGGATGTTTCCACTAAAGAATTAGCTTTCTTATGGTGATCTCATATGTTTAATACTTCTGGTTTTCCTACAGCCATAATCTCTGACAGAGACCCTAAATTTACTTCTGAATTTTGGATGTCTCTGATGGATGTTTTTGGTTGTGATCTGAAACTATCTACTGCCCATCACCCTCAGACTGATGGATTAGCTGAAAGAATGATTCATACTCTATAGGACATGATAAGAAGGTACTATGCCTTTGGCATTGAGTATAATGATAAAGACAGATTCACTCATGATTGGTTTACCTTACTTCCTGGGTTAGAATTTGCCTATAATAGCACTGTTCATTCTGTTACTCAAAGAAAGCATTTTGAGCTCTGGCTTGGATATGTTCCAAATACTCCTGCCCAAATTCTCAATAACAAAATACCTAAATTGGATATACATCCTGGTGTAAAATCTTTTCTTCAAATGCAACAACTTTGCAGAAATCATGCTCAAAAATGTATTGAAAAATCATTTGAATATGAGAAGAAGAGATGGGACAAATCCCATAAAGAATACAATTTTTAAAAGGGTGATGAAGTGTTGATTTCTACATTCCACTTCAATTTACAAGGAAATAACAAATTAAAAGACCCATTTGTTGGTCCATTTGTTGTCAGAATAATGATTGGAGATAATGCAATTGAGGTTATTTTGTATTCTCCATATGACAGAAAACATTATGTTTTTCCAATATCTCTTCTGAAACCTTACACATCCAATAGTGATTTATTTCCAAAAAGGAGGGGAACACCAAAGAAAACCCCAAATGAAATCACTGAAACAGAAGAAATTAAAAAAAATCAGAATGACAGAATAGTCACTGCTGAAAAAGGTACAGAATACTTATTGAGATTCAAGAATAAATCATCTGAATATGATTCTTGGATACCTGGGAAGGAGATATCTAATCTTCCTACTCTATTAAAAAAGTATAAAAAGAAAAAATCATAGCATTTTTTTTTGTTTTTTTTAGAGTGAGGGAGTGTCAGCCAGGCTACTAGACTTACCTGGTAAAATAATTAATTATTTTACTGAGGTGAAGCCACACCGTTTTTGAAATTCTTATTAATAATTAATTATTTAATATTTACTTACATATTACTTACAACTAACTAAGCTAATTATATTAAGTAGTGTAAATAATTAATTTAATTAAGTGTCCCATACATTTTTACTCCCTAACACCGTGCTCAATAATGCAGTTGATTGGGAATAAAATTAATAATAAAATTAAAATAAAAAACCTTAAAAACATTATATTACTTCATTGAGAGAACTGGATTTCGGTGAAATCAATATAATTAACTCAAATATGTTGTATTAATTGTGACAGTCCAAGGGAACTCATACTTTATTACCAATGAAAGTGATGCCCCTTGTTGACGTACCAATTAATTTGTTTTTAATTCTTATGTCATATATATACTCCTTCTTAGTCAGCTCCTTTCTCACATCCTTGCAGTAGATGGTGTAAATTCCATTGTAGACAATCCTATAGTACTAGCTATAGGCCTTGACAAAGGGAGTTGGAGAAAAACCAGAGAGAAAATCCCCTGTCCCTTTAGAAAAATAGAGTGAGATTTACTTGCTAAAGTAAGTTGGTTCCTGTTTGCTAAAGCCCCTTTTTCAACACACTTGACTGCTTTATGAGCCAAGAAAGTAGTCCTTAGACAGACTACCAGACCAAAGAACTGAAATGTAGACTAATGTCCACACCAGAGAAAGCAAAGATACTTGATGTGGGCTGCAAATCCACACCAGAGACAGCAATAATACTTGATAGAGCTTGCAAGACTATACCAGAGAACCTGTTGCTAAAGTGGAGTTAAATGAAGAACTAACCTTGCAACAAACACAGCCAATTGTGGCCAAAAAACAGTGAAAACTGAGTGAGGAACAAGGATATCACCTCCAGATGGTTGTATGATAATTAAGGTTGCCCCAAACTGTCTTATTCAGTATGTACACACAGACCACTATCTAAGAGCCCATGCACACCAACGAATTTGGCACCTGTACCAGCCAAATTGAGTAAAAACCCTCCAGAAGCGCTCCCCAACCTTCTCAAACAGAGGCAGGCGGGCCGCCTGACGTCGGAGGTGCCGCCTGAAGCGGCCTGGCCTCCCTGAAGCCAGAAAACCAATAAAAACACCTAATCTACTTAGAAAAATTCACTACAACTACTAAAACCTTTAAAACACGGAATTTCACTATAACAACATTGACACATGAAATATAGAGAAAAATTAGCTCTATCTAATGGTACTAAGCACTTAAACCTAAGACTTAAGGTTAGCCCATAAAACACCAAAACAAAATTAAACAGCAATCTTTTATAAATGAAAAATGAGGAAATGACCATTTAAAACTCAGAATATGAAAAATGTCTTCAAGACATAAAATATAGAGAAAAACCAGGGCTATCCAATGATAGTACCAACATACCCGCAGACCCAATATCCACCGAATAAAACCAGAAAAATACCAAATTCCTTAACAGATGTCAATTAAGACATGCACAAACAGCGCCAAATCACACAACAAAGGCCCCTGCCAATGTTGGAAGACCACAACATACCAATTAATTAATTTTTTTCTTATGTCATATATATACTCCTTCTTAGTCAGCTCCTTTCTCACATCCTTGAAGTAGATAGTGTAAATTCTGTGTCTTTATTTCCCTCATGTTTGCCTAAAAAAGGCCCTCACTTTTTGTGCTTTTAAAAACATTCCTTACTTACTTACTTTATTATAACTACATACAAGAACTATTTATTATTATTTTAGTATTTACATTAACACTGTGATTCTAAACTTTTAACTATAATAGAAAGTATCTCTTTACCTCTAATTAAGACCAAAGAACTGAAATGTAGACTAATGTCCACACCAGAGAAAGCAAAGATACTTGATGTGGGCTGCAAATCCACACCAGAGACAGCAATAATACTTGATAGAGCTTGCAAGACTATACCAGAGAACCTGTTGCTAAAGTGGAGTTAAATGAAGAACTAACCTTGCAACAAACACAGCCAATTGTGGCCAAAAAACAGTGAAAACTGAGTGAGGAACAAGGATATCACCTCCAGATGGTTGTATGATAATTAAGGTTGCCCCAAACTGTCTTATTCAGTATGTACACACAGACCACTATCTAAGAGCCCATGCACACCAACGAATTTGGCACCTGTACCAGCCAAATTGAGTAAAAACCCTCCAGAAGCGCTCCCCAACCTTCTCAAACAGAGGCAGGCGGGCCGCCTGACGTCGGAGGTGCCGCCTGAAGCGGCCTGGCCTCCCTGAAGCCAGAAAACCAATAAAAACACCTAATCTACTTAGAAAAATTCACTACAACTACTAAAACCCTTAAAACACAAAATTACGCTATAACAACATTGAGACATTAAATATAGAGCTAAATTAGCCCTATCTAATGGTACTAAGCACTTAAACCTAAGACTTAAGGTTAGCCCGTAAAACACGAAAAACAAAATTAAACAGCTATCTTTTGCAACTGAAAAATGAGGAAAAGACCCCTTAAAACTTAGAATATGAAAAATATTAACAAGACATGAAATATAGAGAAAATCCGGGGCTATCCAATGATAGTCTCCACATACCCGCAGTCCCAATATTCACAGAATAAATCCAGAAAAACACCCAATTCTTCAACAGATTCCAATTAAGACATGCACAAACAGCGCCAAACAACACAAAAAAGGCCCCTGTCAATGTTGGAAGACCACACCGTGTCTTTATTTCCCTCATGTTTGCTTATAAAAGGCCCTCACTTTTTGTGCTTTTAAAAACATTCCTTACTTACTTTATTATAACTACATACAAGAACTATTTATTATTATTTTAGTATTTAAATTAACACTGTGATTCTAAACTTTAAACTATAATAGAAATTATCTCTTTACCTTTAATAATTTAAGTAAAAAAGTCTTTAAAAGATAAGTAAAATATGTACCAGGTTTGAAATCCTCTGAAACCCAGTGTTGCCGTCCTTGGACCTCTCTGGAAAATCTTCTAGACTTGAAGGACCACCCGACAGGTATTTAATTAATAGTGTGAATATGAAATTTGTTTTCTTAGTTTAGAATTATTATCACAGTTTTTTTTCCAGTCTCTCTTTATTTTTAAATCTTCATTTATAATATCATATGTGGTACTTCAAGAAGTCCATTGACTCTATTTAGGCTTTTTATTTTCTCTTTTCTTCCTCATCCAAATAATTAACTCACAATATATTACTTAAGAAGGAAGTTTTTCACTCTAAATCTATAAAGTTTTGCTCTTGGATTATAGTACCCTGACATCTCTTCACTGCTGTGGCTGGCTTTTACAGTACAATAGGTATGAATTTTGGAATGAATAGATACTAATTCAGGAAGATATAAGGATGGAGCAGAAAAAAATATGGTATAGTATAGCAATTTAAATAATAATATATTTCTTTCACACTGAAAAGAAGAAAATTTAAAGTGAGTTATAATTTATTATTTATTTATTTCAGAAATTTGTTTCAATAATTTATGAAGATTAATAATAAGTTTATAATGACTCAAATAATAATATATAATGATGAAATTTATTTTTGATTTATTTTAATTAATACCTAATAATAAAAGAGATGAAAAGGATATTTTAAAACAACAAAAAGAGAACCCCTTTTATCCTAAGTAACAAGTAAAATGTGAATTTGTTGAAGTAAAAAATCATTGATAAATATAATAATAAAATTGAAGTATAATAAATTAATAGATTAAATGGAAATAAACCAAAGTTTAATTAAGAAGATTTAAAGAAAGTTGGTCATCCTGGATATTTCCAGGACAGAGTGAAAATTGCTTCTAAATTATGTTAAACATATGCAGTATACATGGGAACAATAAATAAAGGTACACAAGTTGTATACATAATTGAAATAAATGATTGAATACAATAAATGCCATTATAATACCTTATATACATGCATATATCCACATTTTATAAGTATTATGTACTTAACATTTATTTGTCATATGTAAGGGTAATCTTAAGAACCTCAAAAATAAGGCTACATAATTTTTAAGTAGACTTAAAGCAGTTGTTTTCATTGTTTTATGGAAAAAACATAAAATTTGCTTTAAATCACTTAAAAGTTGAATATATGTACTATAAATTTAATAATATTAAAAATGTGCCTTGAAAGATCAATATGTCTTAATTAGATCTATTGATTTTGCTATTCAAATGTGTAAAAATAACACTTTTCAAATTTATTTTTTTATGTCAGAGATAGATTCTGTGTACTTGCCACATACTTCCTGCATTTTCCCCATGTGAATAGCTTCATTTTTAGCAAAGTTAGAATTTTCACACTATAATTACCCCACATTGTACACCCACTATGGGGAAACATGCCAAAATAGGTGATAGGTGCTTATTTAGTGTCCTAATTTAATTATTAGTACATTGACCTCATTATATGCACTAATTTTATTAATAACCTCAAGATTGGAGCCTTTAATTCACTACCACGCTTAAGTTTACCTAATTAGTCAAGGGTTTACCTGTGAAAATGCCTTCCAAGAGACTGCATTCAGTTACCCCACATTTTATGTCCTTTTTTGGGTTTCTCAGTGGTTTCTCAGACAGTTTTGGTCATATTTGATTTGGGATTTCATGTAGTAATTTGAAATAATTAGTGTCATCATTTCTACTATCAATCCCCCTCAATATTTTATTATAATTAGTAGTATTCTTTCTTGTTTTGGTCTTTTATTTTAAGATATTACATGCATATACTCTCTTTTTAAATTATTCTTTTACTTTGATGGATTGTTGCTATTACTCCAGGATTTCAGCAGGTGATATCATTCTAATTATGTTATTGGTTATTCCTTATGTTTTTGGGAAAATTTATTAGATAGATTGAGACATCATTGGCCATGTACAGTGTTGTTACAACAGGGGAACACATTGGAGAATTATTGGGTATAAAAGGAGGAGGTTTTTGGTCTTATTTTCTACATTCTTCATCATTAAAATAAAAACATATTCATTAAAATTACAATAAATTTCATTAGCACTTTTAAAGTCTTTGAATAGTGTTTGAATTATATTCTCTGTTTTTCTACCAACTATAAGATTGTAAACCAATTATAATTAGTGAGATTAAATTCCTGAGACCCTTACTTTGAGTTTTATTTTAATACTTATTGTATTTGTACTACAGTATTCATATAGGACCATTTAAATCTTCTAGACAACTAACTATTAAAGCTATTAATGTCTCTGTACTTGAACTCAGCCTGACCAAATTAAACCTTTAAAATAAAAAGAGAGCTAAATGAAAATTAAGATTTAATAATAATAATTAAAATCATACTTTTAATAAACCAAGATAAAAAATAAAAGTTTAATAAAGAGATGATTTATAAAGTTAAATAAACCCCTTTTATTCTCAGAGAAAAACTTTCACCCTCTTTTTGCTCTCCCTGGCCCCCCTGTAGCCAACTTCAAGCAAGGTCTGAGCTCCAGTAAATACTGTCAGCCAGGCTATTCCAGGAGTCCAGTAAATGATATATAAATTAAAAAACCCTAAAGAGTGGGTAAGAATTGTATTTAATGAATATAACTTAATATTTTATTGCATAATGAAATTATATAAGTATTTTATTATATACAAGTGTTACATTAAATTTATTGGTTATATATATTTTTATATACAGTTAAATTGAACATAATATAATATATTCTACTAATAATGGCACATTTTTATGTATTTAATAATCATAAATTTATATTTAATTAATTGAAAAACATATATTATAATTATAAGTGTAAAATTGACTTATAATATATTTAAATTAATTACTTAAATTTATATATTAAATAATACCTCTCATATGATACTAAACAATAATTAATGACGCTTCTTTTGACCCTTAATTGTGTTAGAAAAAACAAATAAATTAATTTGGACTAAATTGAGATTAATTGCATGTTTTGTTGCGTCAAATTATTTTTTGTTTCACCTAAAATGTCCTTTAATCATACTGTACCATCTGTTTGGAATTATTTTTCTCATAGTTCCTATGTTCCAATCTTGTTTAGTTATTCACTATTTTCACTTACTGATTTGGGAATTAATGACGGGAAAATTGGATTCTTAATTGGGGATTTAATTAATTGTTTCATGTTTTTCTCTATATTGTTATGTTTCATTTACTCTTTTGATATATTTGTTTTATTCCATTCTAATCATTGTATTTACAAAGATAGTAGCGCTTCAGAGGACCCATTGCCTATAAAAGGGCCTTGGATAATCCCCTGTAGCCTCATCACTTATTACACACTCAACAAATTAAATAACCATTTTATTACGTTTATATTTTTTTTATTAGTAATACAAATCTAATTAAAATTCTATACAACAAATTAAAGGTTGCTTTAAGTCTGATAGAAATTAAAAGTGTTTGCCGCGCAGAACCCTTACATTTAATAATATTATTGTTAATAAAATCTAAGTTTTTGTCACCTCTCCAAGTTGCTCACCGTTGTTTCCCTCTCAAATAAATTAAATATATATTTTTGATTTATTTCTTTATTTTCCCTTGTCCTCCTCCTTCTCTCCTCCTTTTTCTCCTATTTTTCTTACCTCTTCTAGACGACTGACCGACAAATACAGTGATCTTAGATCTACAATTTTTCCATGACTTATATTTAAATTTTCAATTCAATTATAGAAAGAAATGAAATCTTACTTTTATTAAAATAATTTCAGTTAAAAAAGTAAAACAATTACTTGAATAAAAAAATATTAAAAAAGTAATAAGTTTAAGTAAGTTTTAAGAAATGAAATAAATTAGTAACATAATGAATTATACTACTTCATAAAATTTAAGTATTAGTTTTATAATATTTTGATCTTTTAAATAATTAAATAAATAACTATTGAGTTAAAATATTTATCTGTAAACTTTACCTATCTTGAATAAGTAACTGGCTGACAGCTGTTGTACAAAAACTTTTTTTTATGGGGTGTAAGTGAATCTAGTGAAAATGGTTTTTGGAAGGTGTTTCAATTAATTTTTTTAAAAATTATTAGCTAAATAGATGTTTTATGAGCTCAAATTTGATGTTGAGTGGCAGTTTCAGGGCCTTTTATTCTTGTATGATTTTAATTTTAATTTATTTTATTTTTAAGGCTTTTTATCAATTTTGGAGATCCTGTTGGTACTGTCACTCGACAACCTACGCACAAGGTTGAAGGTTTTCCTGAGTAAGTGAGACTGAAAAGGTAGGCTTTAAAATTAGTTAACAAACAGAGGGATACATTGAGGAAGTGGCTCAAAGATATTTCAAAGGAAATTATCCTGCTTTGAGATATGTTTGAGAGGAATATTAATATGGATTTAAAATGGATACTAATATTCTGGGAAATCTCACAAAAGGATGGAAACTTAATGATAATAAAGGAAAATGATTTAAGGGATTTAGAATTGATTTAAAATAGATTATTAAGAAAATGAAGGAAACAACAATAGTCCAATATGTATTAATATTAATTCAAATACTATCACAATGATAATTTAATTTAATTCTAAGGAACATCAAATCTAAACCAACACCATTTATATAGACAACTCCATGTCACATTAACCCCTCTAATAAAAATCATTAACATATCATAGATCCTCTAACATTAACACCTGTTCCTACTTGCTGACCCTTTAACAACCTTCAGGCCCACAATAACACACATTTAGAATATCTCATTGACCTTATTTCTAATAGTGTGTTGATCCACTTAAGTTGAAAGGTATAAGTGTGTTATTGAATTAACTAACTAATTAAGATTTAGAAATTCAGATAGAGTGCAGTTGAGTAAGTAAGTCAGGATCAAGAATACAAAGGAAAAGAAGTTTCTTGGAAAATTATTCTTCTGCGCTTTATGAATGGGCTAAGTTGAAATAATTATTTCCCAGATTATGGATATAGTGAGCTGATTTTGCTTCAAGTGTCACCTGTTGTATGACAGGTAGAGGGATAGGTCTTAGAATCTCTAGAGCTATAAGAATGATTAAATTAATTATTTATTAATTTTAAATAATATTTGTTTACATATTTATTGTAAAAGGGCCAAAATTTTTATTAAAATGAGTATAAGGAAGCCAATTTGGCTAGTATGGCCAGAGTGAGGATCTAGAGTGGCTAAAAATTTGGTTCTCAAAGATTTTTTTGATTCAAAATAATTTTTTATTTGGGTTTATATATATATTAGTCTGATGATCAATTTTGGGATGCGTATGTGGATTTCAATGTGGAAAGAAATGACTCAAAAAATCAAAGGAATCCTGGTGATGTGGTCAAATTCAAATAAGGCTCAGAATATTTTTACTGACCTCATATAATTTTCTAGGCATTATTTTTGGTGAAGTTTTTATTGAAAATAAAAAATGACTCATAAATAGTGGAGGACCTCAACAAAGTCACCAATAGCTCATATTTTAAATATCTATTACCTTGGATTTTCTGTTAACTTGTTATGCTGTGTTTAGGAGTATTTTAGTGGGGGAAAGCTACTCTGTGGAGCTATAAGAGTCACTATTTATTCAGATGGATAATATAAGAAATTTTTGATTAATGGGGGCTATGTGAGGTAAAATTTTGAAGATATTTAGGCCAAAGACTGGCTCTGAAGGGCTCATATGCAGGCAATTTTTTAGATGAGAAGTAAGGACACAGAGTAATTATTAATATTTTGGTTCAGAAACAGACTTGTGCAACACTATCAATTCCAATTTTTTTGAACTGAAAAGTATATACTACCTCCTTTATTTCAATCAAATTCTGGTAGCTAAGTGATAAACTTTGCAGAAGAGCTTTGAATCTGAAAATTCAAATGAAAGTGCCATTCTCTGTGTTTAAAGAAGCTGATGAGAAAAGATGATAATTTAGGAAGGCTTTAAAGTGACCACCTTTTTGGAAGTTTTGGAGACTGTCTTTCTTTCTTTTAGTCTCATCTAGCCATTTTATCTTAATTACCTACCATAGTTATAATTCTAACTTCAAAGATAATGAAAAGTAATAGAAAACCAACTTTAACCTCTAATAAATGAGATAGTGAAAGAAATTTAACACTAACTGAAGTTCTGCTGAAAAATTAACCACTTGGTTACCCAATTTTGATGGGAATATGGGAGGCAGTACAGAGGTTTCAGTCAAAAAAAATTGAATTGATAGTGGCCCCCAAGTCTTTGCCAAAAGCAAAACACTAATATTTACCCTCTGTCCTTACTGCTCACCTTTTTTTTATTTTCCCATGGGTTTTAAGTAAAAAACATGTTTTTATAGTTTAAAGGTGTTTATAAGCTCAGTATATTAATTTTTTTATTAATTTGGGACATGAAATGTTTCTTCTGAGGAAACTTTGAGCCAGTGGAAGTCTCATGTGGGCTCATATGCAGGTATTTTGTTTTTTCCACATGGTGCTTCAAAGGGAAATGCATTTTTTATGGTTCAAAGGCTGTTTTAAAGGATGGTTATAAGCTGAGAAAAATCTTATAATAGTTTTTATTTTTATCTGCAATTTTTTGTTATATTTAAATGTTATATTTTAGCTGGGGGATTGCTTTGGTGTGCACATATTCCAGTTAAATTATCAAAATATAATTAATTTTACAGTTTATAGCTTCAGTAAACTATTTCTGATATTTTTTTCTTGTGTGTGGGTAGTTTTTAACCAAGTTGAAATAAAATGGAATTGTCTGGGGGCACTCCTACAGGTCTTGGAACTATTGGGTGATGAGTACAAAAACTTTGGGGTGGACATTTGATTGATTAGGATTCAATACTTCTCTTGCATATTAAGTATCACCACTAAATACATTTCAAGGTTTATATGCAGCATAAATGAGTACTACTTTTAAAGAATATCCAATGCAACACATTGAAACAATTCTTTATGCAGAGAAATATGACAGGTTCTTACAAAGATAGTTTTTTTTACATTATTTATAAAAAAAGTTGTATAAATTTGTAAATATTGAAGATATAGATGCATTAGGGTAAGAGTTGAGAAGCTGGGAAGCTGAATAAACAGAAGTTTTATGACTCAGGATAATCAGATGGCTAGTTTAGGTTTTAATGGTTTGATTAACTGTGGATGGTGAAAGTATAAGGTGATTTTTTTAATTTTAAGGCTAGAAGGGTGATTTTGTAATGCCACTTTGAAAACCATAACTCAAGTATCCATGGAATTTTCTCAGTGGGGAAGAAGAAGAATTTTTCAGAATATGGTTTTGGTGTATGTGAATGAGGAAAAAGTATTTTTCATTGATATTGGAGAAAATGTGGAAGTATGGATATTATTTCAGACTATTCTAAAAATTGAATATTTAATTTATTTTTAATTTTCAAAATTATCATTTTTTAGATGGCCAAACCAGTAATCACACTATGATACCTTGCTTATCTAAAAGCCCTTCTTTCATACCAGCAATTCATCAAAAACAAGTTTTTAAAAAAATAAATTTTTCTTTAAGATTTTAGCAATGGTTTGATCTACTTCCAGAAGTAATATAGGATTTAATTTTATCTGGAGCAGATTAAATGTATTGTGTAAGTTATTCAGGGTGGAAATCATCCTGTGCTTGCTAGATTTCTTGACACATCTCAAAAGAAAAAAAATGTGGGCACCTTATTGAAGGTGCCAATCCCTATCTTTGATTTGATTCAGTTCTAGCTTGGCTGTAATTCTTCTGGTAGGACTGCGCACTTAACACTGAACACTGAGAATGCTAGCTTGCATGGCATCAAATATAAGTTATTCTTGTGTCACAAATGAATTGAGGGATTGAAACCTGCTAGCAGGTTCCAGGTGTTTTTTTGTGGTGATCTCAGTTGAATTTTTGGTTGGGTAATATTTTCAGATGTTGCACTTAAATGATTTTTGAAAAATCTTGTTGGGAATCAGATCAGGTTATTATGCTAGCAATGTGATCTTGCAAAAGCTAATAATTTCTTAGAAATCTTGAGAAATGTTTGAGGTGTGGACATGTGCATTATCCTCCATCATGACTAGGTTTTTTGAGGATCCACTTAAGTGAGTCATAAAAGTAGTGATCCAGACTAGATATCATTAATGAAGTCCTTTGATATTTTTTGTTTCTAGGTAGAAATACTAGAGACACTTTAGTGGAATTTAAGAATGCACCTCATTTCATGATGAAGGTGCATCTACTTTTGAAAAATGGCCAAATGCATTCCTTTGAGTATCTTTTGGATGTTTGAGGCCATAACAAAACCTGGTGTGAGGGTTTCCCTACCTCAAAGCTTGATCTGTCAGTCCAGATAATCTTTTTCCAGTTTCCAACTGAATTATTCACATTTTTAAAAGAAAATTTGTGCCTCCAAATCAGAGCAAAATATCCAAAGAATTAAGTTTTTGGACAGGCATCAGTGATGATGGTGATATGAGTGAAAGTAGAAAAGAACGGGAAAAATAATTATGCATCAAATTAGGCCATTTTTTGTCCAACCACTCTACTTCAACAAAACACCATATAAAAATGACTTACTTAGTACCAAATTTGTGACTTGTTTGAATGTTTTTTTGGTGGGCACTGTTTGAGACCCCTTATTGAACATTGAGCGCATTTGTTTGCACAGGATCAAATCTGAGTTTGTTTTGAATGAAAAATGAATTTAGGGATTGGAAACTTCCAGCAGGTGCCAGGTGTTTTGTTTGTGGTGTATAAGCTTTGCTGCAAGGTTGAGATTGACACAATAAAATAGAAGTAGCTTGTTGGTTGAGCCGAAGTGAAGAGCGTTTGGCTTGTTCACCTCATCGTATCAGCAGTCTTGTTCCATTCGACAGTATATTCTTTTTAACACTGGCTTGATTTAGCTACGCATAGACCTAAATTAATTCAAAACCAGTTAATAAAACTAATAAACTCCCTAAAAACTTACCCCTTTCCACCTAGTTACCAAACTATCACTCCTCATAATTACCTAGTCACCCTTTAATCTACTGATCCACAAAATGTATTTTCTACTTCCCTCGCCTACATATCCTTCACGCCTCGCTTTTGGAGAAACTGTGCTGAATAAAAAAAGAGTTCTTTAATATTCAATTTAATAACAGTCTTGTTTATTGCAAATTAAAATATGTTTTTGAAGATATTTTCTGAGCTTTCCAATTAATTTAATTTTTTCTAGCTATTCCTGAAGAATCTTTGTTCAGGAAAAGAGGAACCAGAAAAAAAAACATGGGCATATGATAGCGGGTGCCAATCCTTATCTTTGACTTAACTCAATTTCAGCTCAGCTGTAATTCTTCTTGAAAGACTGCGCACTGAACAATGAGCACACCAGCTCGCGCAACATCAAATCAAATTTACTCTTAAATCAAAACTGAATATAGGGATAGGCACCTGCTAGCAGCGGCCACTTAATTTTTTTGCGGTGAGGGCTAATTTTTTTTATATTTTATATATAGCAACACCATAAATGCTTGGCCTTTTTGCCAAAAAATTTTACTACTTTTTTGCCTGGCTCAGCACTATTCCGGCCTTAAACAGGAGATTGTAGGCTTTTTTGGGTGATACACTTAACAAAAAAAATTCCACGCCAGTACAAAAAGTGCACAAAAAATGACAAAAGGGTCAAGAGTTATTTTTCTTGCTGTATATATATATTTTTTTGAAATATAGGAGAACTACTTTTAATTATATTTTCCTACCTTACCCGTCTAAATTTGTAGTACCACAGTTCATAAGTTAACAAAACTTCTATTAAACATTAATTCTAAATAAAGAATCACAAGGAAAATTTTCTTTCAGCCGCTGTAAAAAACAATTTGTTATTGTAAAATTTAAAAGTTGTTTTTCTCTTTTCAAAACTTCTATATCTGATTGTTAAACTCTCTAAAAAAAATTTAATGCTTTTATAAATATCAGCCTAAAACGGAAAATCAAAATATCATGAGAAAAAATGAATCTATTTTTGATGCGTGACGCCGATCACCTTTTCGTTGAATTAGACGTTTTAATCGCACAGTAACCATAAAGCAATAAGTCGAAATTATTGTGTTCTTACAAATTTGAAAAATAGTGAAAAAATTTATAAAGAGGGAAACTACTCAAAATTTACAAAAAACTTGTATCTAAAGGTACATGATCTAGGAAATTTTCCTCATACAGTTTTCAAATCTTTCTTTCTGTAGAGTAAAGCAAACCAATTACAAGAAACTACCAAATATTAACACTTATAAAGCAAAACACAATAAAAATACACCTAAACCAGATAACTTCTAGTTGCTTTTCTTTGGATTAAAAGATTTTATACTCTATAACTCTACCGCGCGGAAAGTGGGGTGATTTATTTTGAAGGATGCGAAATCGGCATTTCATGACACAATGTTTCCTAGTAAAAACATTACTTCAATCCATTCAACTTTCAAGGCAAGCCATTTAACGCTTCTGCAATCACATATTGGACTCGTGGGCGTTGGGGGGCAAGGAACATGTCGAATAATATCCATAAACAAATCCCGCATATGTGTTATTCGATCAGGAGATAAGTGTGGGCCACCTTTAACCTATAGTATAAAGTGATATTAGTATTTTGTGTATTAAAGTATAAAATTTTATATTTTTCTGTACATTGTAAAGTGAGTCTCTTGGTAAATTCCCCCGACGATTCCATTCTTGAGAAAGAATTAATAGGTCCCGATAGTAAATTTTGAAGCAACTATCTCTGCGGTCTATAAGACTTAAGCCCCCTATGACAGATTTATAAGAGGGAGGTGGAGGAGAATTTATATAGGCGGGAGGAGATTGGGAGTCTGAATCGTAATTGCTGTCAGAGCCCATGCTACTGTGCCGTCTTCGACGTTGATATGAAAACTTTTGTGTTGAAAGGGAAGAACGATGATACATACCCCCAAAGGAGGTTCGAGAATATTTGATGAAAAAATGGGCCATTTGGTCCAGCACTTGAGTCATAATGTTCTTCGAAGGGTGCTGAGAAAGATGCAAGAAAAAGCGCGGTTGTAAGAGTTACAAACGGAAAATTGAACCAGGGAAAAAAGAAACTTTATCTAAGCAATGCTTTGAACAAGAACGGATTGAAAAACAGGGTGGAGAAAAGGCAAGAAGAACAGATTATTTATCGAATCTACGAGGGATGGCTTCACCTCCACAGGTAACGAAGTGGAATAAAATACTAGACCAAAAAACGGAATAGGGATGGGTCGGTATTTTTTTTTTTTTTTTTTGAGTACAAGTTAAAGGATGGCACAAAAAATCAGGGGTTTTCAATGACGGAAGCAGGCAAAAAATAGTAATTAGTTCACGAGAAAAATGACCAATCCCTTCGGATCATTACGTCGCCGCAGGCCATGGTCATAGATTGGTTGCTAAAATACTTGTTGAGAAACAGGTGCACAACCCTCAATACGGTTGGATGTAAGCTTGCTCCGCTAATGAGCTGGCTGTGAACTTACGCAAGGGATTGTTCTTTTCTGGCTTCAAATGAAATCGCAACACTTGTTGTTTGGTGCACATCAAGCTGAAAATATTGCTCCTTAGTGACCATTGTCATGTTAATTCTGTACTAGCGCTAGAGACGAGTTATTGAAAAGGCAAACTCTTTAAATTTTGGTCATGGAAAGCTTGGCTGACCCATAGAATAATGTGGACATGAAAGTTTCACGTTGCTAACTGGTGGCTGATAAGCTAATAAACCGATGTGAGTCATTGGAGTAAATCTTACTTTGCCTATTTTCAGATGAGGGAACAGATATCAAAACAATAAGATTTGATCTATACAACAGTGTTTCATTTATGAGCATAAGCTAGAGCTGATCGATTCCAAAGTAACTGGTGCAGCCGGTGCAGGATAGCAGTGACACCATATGACCCGCAATGTTCCGCGAGTTTGAGAGGGGCAGCGTGTGAAGTAGCGAACTTTGATGGCTCACCAGCTGGTCAACAGTTTCCTAGCGGAGGTCAAACTTTAACTAAATTACCATAATTCAATGGAGAGATTCATCTACCAAGGTATGTACTTTGCAAGCACACGTTAAATAAGAGATTCTTTTTTACCATCTGAGTTTTTCAACGGCCGATAAAATTTAAAGAAACAAGTTATCTTTACATATTAATTCAGGCCTATATACTTGTTAGGTTTAGAAATACTGAGGGTCGTTATATTAAGCTCTGCTGACGGTGAAAAATTTACTGATTTTTTTTGAGAGTTTTAAAGTTGAGACCGTGTCAATATCCTTAAAGAGCACAAATTTTGATGAGCAATTCCAAACATCAATTTTTTGGGTATTAAAAAAGTATACAAAGTGTTGAAACCAATATTATCATTAAAAGTTTTTAAAGAATATTCTCTGTCTGGAAAAAAAGCTTCAGTTCCAGAAGGTGGTGGTAGCCTAGAGAAGAAAAAAAGCTTGACTAGAAGTCTAGTCAAAGAGTGGTAACCTTGAACTAACTCAAAAGTAATCATGAACACAGCAGGCAAAACCACCTCTTAACAATCCGTGCCGTATTATAGGTCTCGGACGCCACTAGGAAAACCCTCTCCGCCCTCAGCAGCGCAAGCTCGCTGCGGATACTCCCCCTTAAACCCCTACCTTTATCGCATCAGGATTGCTAAATCCCCTCTCTGCCCTCTTTGCTCATCCAACTTTCTCAATAAATTATAACACCTGCTACTCATTTGCCCTCACTTCCGCCCTCAATACGCCAACTTGAATTTTTTTCCTTAAAACACAAACCTCATTTCACTATCAATCATTTATTGCCCTCTTTTGCCATTTTAAAACACGTAACCATCTTTCTCCCAATTTCGTCAGTTTCACACTTCCCTCCTGGATTATTTGATATTTTTCATTGCTTTTGGTCATTACTTCTTGTTGTAAAATTTTCCTCTTGTATCTATATTTTAGTTAGCTACTTTCATTTCCATAGATAGATGAGATCGCAAGAGAATAATTATAATACAGTCAGATCCGAAAACATTGAGACACAAATGAAAATTTTCGAAAATTTATTGATAGCCCAAAAGTTGAGCTGCAGTATTTTTTTGACATCTTCAATTCATTTTATGGCAGTCTGCTTGACTTCTTTTTCAACTCAGATGATGAAGAGGAGCAAAAAAAACAGAAAAAACAACCCACTTGCCACAAAATGAATTGAAGATGTCAAACAAAATGCTGCAGCTCAACTTTTGGGCTGCCAATAAATTTTCGAAAATTTTCAATTTTGTCTCAATATTTTCGGATCTGGCTGTAATACTGATAATAATAAATAGGCCTTGCACATCGCATAACCTGTTGCTCTCTAGTCACCATAGCAAATGTATTTAATTACAATTCATTGTTCTGGTTTTCTTCAGAAAATAAATAGATTCTTTTTTATACGCCAAATCTTTTTTAATGGAAAATTCAAAATTTTCATTCTATCGCCCCTGAATAAAATGAATATTCTAAGGTAGCTAGAGTGAGACGAAATTCAGAGGCCTAGAACATTGCACAGGTTAATGCGTGATAGTTCTGCTTGCTGCGAGGGCAATACAGCTATTAGAAAAATACTTGCTGCCTTTTTTTAAAAAAAAAAACCTCTTCTCCTACTTCCCCCAGAATCGGAGCTTTGATCAGCTAACCTTGAATTATGGTTGGGACTATCCGAGAGGCCACATGGGCTAGGTCAGCCAACCAAAGCTCACATACTGGCTGAGGTGAAAGCGAAAAAAATCTCTGGAATCCGCAAGGTTTGTTCAGTTGGTTAGCTGCAATAAGAGTATCCACACTCGTGCGAGTGTGTATCTCCCATATACATAAATCAATGAAATTAATAACTAATATCCAACACTCATCATGTTTTAGCCCTTCGTCGGTAAGGGGTCAATTAATTAACTCATTCAGCAAATCATGTAAAAATCCACACTTTATTGAACCTCTTATGTAACTCATTTCTTGCCACACAATTTTTTCAGTGATTCATCTCACTTGTTTTCATCATCCTGGTATAGTAATTCATTGAGAAAATAGGATGGGATAGTAAACAAAAATTGGGGGAAAAAACAATAGAGTGAAAAACAATGGAATGAGACAAAAAAAAGGGAATTCGCCAAGTTAATATAACAGCATATGAGAAAAAAAAAGTGAAAATTTACTGAATTAAGGAAAAAATATGAGTGCTGAATATTTTGTGCAAGTTGCACTCATGCATTACAACTAATGAATGTCTCCTCCATGGGCCCCCCCTATGTTCTCAACCTTCATAGGGAAATCCAAGGAGGAGACATTCAAGGATATTACTTCTCTTGTTTATTCCCCCTCACTACACTCTTACTTCATATACACTGACGGCTCTAAATCACAAGCAGGCTCCTATGCTGCTGCTTTTGACCCGGGCCAACACCTACCATTTGTGGCCAGACTAGGGGACCCTAAACACTACTCCGTTTTTGAAACAGAGCTGTGTGGGATCCTCCTAGGCCTTAGGCTTTTTCTCAAAAACCCTTTCCACTCTCTATACCCATCACTCACCCTCCTCACTGATAACCAGTTTGTCATCAAGGTTTTATCAAGCCCAGTCTCACACACTTCCAATGCTCCCATGCTCTATGCAATTTTGTGCACCGCTAATCAAATCTTGAAAGACAACCTACTCCAATCACTTATTATCTGTTGGTGTCCTGGCCACTCAGGCATCCAGGGCAACGAATTGGTGGCTAATCTGGCAAACTTGTAAAATCCCTTTTATAAATAAAACAACCACCCTATTAGTGACAGCGCCCGAGATTATCCCAAATACTGATCTCTGCAAAATACCTTTTATAAATAAAACAATGGCGCCCGAGATTATCCCAAATACTGATCTCTGCAAAATACCTAGAAAGGTAAAATATGTCTTTGAGCAAAATAAAAGAGATGTTGTCGGCCGGTTGTCTAGAAGAAGGGGAATGAGAGGGAAAGAAGAAGAGGAGGAAGAGAAGAATATAAAGAAGAGGGATTAAAAGAGTAAAATAATTGAAGTAATAAAAAGAATTGAGTTATTTAAAAGAAAAGCAACAACTATTTCTTGAGATTGACACAACAGTGAGGGTTTAATTAATTATAATATACTTATTTTAATAAGTATTTATCTTCAATGCGCAGCAAACAATTACTATTATTAATAGACTTACTGCAACCTTAGTTTATTTATGTACTTTTTAAATTAGATTTATAATGCTAATAAAAAAATAAAGTAAACATATTGTATTAGAAAATATGTTTAAGTTGAGTGTATAATAAGTGATGTGGCTACAGAGGATTATCCAAAGCCTTTTATAGGCAAGGGATCCTCTGGAGCGCCAAAATGAGTAATTACAAAATAGTAATAAGGTAAAACAAGAATATAAAAGAATATAACTAAAACATAGATATTGAGAGAAAAATGTGAAACAATAAACTTAACCTGTAAGTAAGTAACCAATTTTCCCACCATAAGTTCCCAAAACAATTAATTAAAATAATCAGTAACTAAGTAAGTCTGAAACATAATAACAGTGAGTAAAATAATCCAAAACAGGTATTACAGTGAGATGTAAAGGGTTTAATTAAAACAAATAAAATTATTTTCACGCAAAAATTCATGTAATCAACTTAATCCAGTATAAAGCAAAATTAATTAATTGTTTTAACTATGTAATTAATTCAATAACTAGTTTAAATGAAACAAATAATTAATTTAATGATATTTTTAATTTAAAGTGAGAATTTGAATACCACCTTAAAAAATAAGTGTTTTAATTTATTTAATAAATTTACTGACCCAATTAAGGGTCAAAAAAGCGCCCAATATTATTGTTTAATAAGATATGTATGGCTTTATTTAATATATAAATTTAATTAATTAATTTAATTACATTATAAGTCAATTTTACACTTATAAATATAATATATGTTTATAATTAATTAATTTTTAATTTATCTTTATTAAATACATAAAAATGGGCCATAATTTGTAGAATATAATATTTAATTTGCTTAATTCAAATGTATATATAATTTATATAATAATGCAATTAATATAATACTTATTTTATATGTATTTAATAGAATACTTATATCATTTCGTTATGCAATATAAGATTAATTTATATACATAATAAGCATATTTTTACACCCTCTTTTGGTTCCAGTAAATTGAAATAACATTAACTGGGCTATTGGTATAGCCTGGCTGACACTCCCTCACTCCAAAAAAACAATAAAAAACTGCTAAGATTTTTTCTTTTTATACTTTTTTAATAGAGTAGGAAGATTCATAATTTAATTTCCAGGTATCCATGCATCATCTTCAGATGATTTGTTCTTATATCTCAATAAATATTAAGTACCTCTTTCAGAAGTGATAATTCTATCATTGAGAATTTTATCAATTTCTGCAGTTTCTGTGACTTCCTGAGGGTTTTTCTTTGGTCTTCCCCTTCTTTTGGGAAATAATTCACAGTTAGAAGTATAAGGTTTAAGAAAAGAAATGGGAAAAACAGGATGTTTCCTATCATATGTAGAATACAATACAACTTCTACTGCATTATCTCCAACCATTCTTTTAACAAAAAATGTTCCCACAAAAGGATCTTTTAATTTTTTGTTACCTTGTAGATTGAAATAGACAGTAGATATTAACAATTAATCACCCTTGTTAAATATGTATTCTTTATGGGATTTTTCCCATATCTTCTTTTCATATTCAAATTCTTTATCAATACAGCTTTGAGCATGTTTTCTGCATAGCTGTTGTCAGGCTAGGGTCAAGTACAAAGACGTGAACTAGCTTGAATAGTCAGTTTGTCTAGAAGATTTTTATGGTCCTATATGAATACTGTAGTTCTAATCCACTAAGTTGTAAAATATAATCAAATATAAAGGTCTCAGTAATATAATTCTCACTATTCTTATATATGGCTTACAATCTTTATAGTTGGTAGAAAAATAGATTATATAAATTCAGATACTATTCAAAAGTCTTATAAAAGAACTAATTGATATGTATTGTAATTGGTTTGGTTATATTGGTTTAAATTGTAATGATAAAGAATGAAGAAATACAACCCAAAAACCTCCTCCTTTTATACACACTGAGTTCCCCAATGATTCCCTTGATGTACCACCCAATACACAGTTAATCACGCCTCTAAACAACTAATAGACATTCCCATCAACATTCCCAGTGACCCATGACATAAATAGAAGAGTAATAACCGCCAAAATCCTGAAATAATAAGGGAAATCCATCAAAATTAAAGAAAAAGACAAAAAGAGAGTATATGCGTATAAAACAATAATATTAAGGACTAAAGGAGACTTTTTAAGGTTAATAATAGCTTAATAATAAGGGGGATTGACTGTAGAAATAATGGGGCTAATCCTGACATTATACTACGTGAAATTCCCATTCAAAAATAACCAAAATTGACTGAGAAACCACCCAAAAACTTAAAAAAGAGCGTGAGATGTGGGGTAACTACATGCAGTTCTTGGCAGGCGCTTGCACGGGTAAATCCTTGACTAAAATTAGGCGAATTTAAGCGTGGTGATGAAATAAAGTGCCAAGAGTGAGGTTATTAATGAAATTAGTGCATATAAACAGGGTCAATGCATTATTAATTAAGCTAGGACACTAAATAAGCGCCTGTCGCCTATTTTAGTGTGTTTCCCCACAGTGGGCGTAGAATGTGGGGTAATTATAGTGTGAAAAAGCTAACTTTGCTAAAAATGAAGCTATTCACACGGGAAAAAAGCAGGCAGTATGTGGCCAGTACACAGAAGCCATTTCTGGCATAAAAAACACCAAATTTGAAAAGTGTTAATTTTATGCATTTAAATAGCCAAATCAATAGTTCTAAATGAGCCCAATTGATCTGTCAAAGCGCAATTTTGATATTCTCAATTTTATAGCGCATATAGTCAACTTTTAAGTGAAATAAAGCGCATTTCTTGTTTTTTGCATAAAACAATGAATATAACAGCTTTAAGTGTACTTAAAAATTATGTAGCCTTATACTTAAGGTTCTTAAGATTACCCTAACATACTCCAACTTAATATTAAGTACATAAGACCTATAAAAGGTTGATATATGCGTGTATATAAGGTGTTATAATGGCATTTTTTGTGTATTATCATAATTTTACTCATGTATACTATTTGTGTACTCTCATTTATTATTCCCATGTATAGTTCATGTGTTTAACATAACTTATAGTTACTTTTTACTCAGTCCTGGAGATATACAGGCTGACACTCGCCCACCCAAAAAAAACAATAAAAAAATGATAAGATATACATTTTATTTTATTTAATTTGTAATTTTCAGGTATTCAGAATAAATCTGTAGCATTAAAGATTCAACTTTAAAGAAATAAAACATAATAAAATATTATGAGTACTGGTTTTTTAACCCCTCAGCTGGTTGAACAGAAATTTATTTCTGTTTAAATTTTTTTAAGAAGGGTGGATAAATTAGAAATTTCTTTTTCAGGTATCCATTTATCAAATTCATTTGATTTCCCTTTAAATCTTAGTAAATACTCAGTTCCTTTTTCTTTAGTAAGGATTCTTTTCTTGAGTATTTTTTCAATCTCTGCTTTTTCCACAATTTCTTCAGGTTGCTTTTTAGGCCTTCCCCTTCTTTTTGGAAATAAGTCAGGATCATTTGCATGGTAAGGTTTCAATAATGATATAGGGAAAACTGGATGTTTCCTATCATATGGAGCATATAATATGACTTCCACTGCATTATTCCCAACCATTTTATTTACTACAAAAGGTCCTACAAAGGGATCCTTTAATTTAACATTACCTTGTAAGTTAAAATGTAGTGTTGATATGAGGACTTCATCTCCCTTTTTAAATTCAAATTCTTTATGAGATTTGTCCCACCTTTTCTTTTCATATTCAAATGCTTTTTGGATGCATTCTTCTGCATGCTTTCTACACATTTGTTGCATATGAATAAAGGATTTAGTGCCAGGGTGTATATCCAACCTTGGTAGTTTATTTAAAAGATTTACTGGGGTATTTGGTACATATCCCAGCCAGAGTTCAAATGGTTTCTTCTCTGTTACAGAATGAGTTGTGCTGTTATAAGCAAATTCAAGGCCAGGAATTAATGTTACCCAGTCATGTGTGAATTTCTCATTGTCTTTGTATTCTAATCCAAAGGCACAATATCTTCTGATCATGTCTTCTAGAGTTTGTATCATCCTCTCAGCCAGCCCATCAGTTTGTGGATGGTGTGCTGTAGACAATTTTAATTGACAACCTGATACTTCCATCAAAGATGTCCAGAACTCTGAAGTAAATTTAGGATCTCTGTCAGAGATTATGGCTTTGGGGAACCCAGCAGTATTCATCATCTGAGTCCACCATAGTAACGCCAAGTCTTTAGCAGATACCTCTTTATGGGTAGGGATAAACTTACACATTTTTGTTAATCTATCCACTATTACCCAGCAAGAATTGAAACTTTCTTTTCCTGCTAATGGCAAGCCAGTTACAAAATCCATGTTTATAATTTCCCATGGAGCTTTTGGCTGCTCTATTTGTTGTAACAACCCAGCTCTCTTCCCAGTTAATCTTTTAGATTTCTGACAAGAGTCACATGTTTCAATGTATTTTTGTACATCCTCTTTCATGTTTATCCACCAGGCTGTATTTTTAACTCTGGTTAATGTTTTGTTAAAGTCAAAATGACCAGCTAAAATGTCATCATGACAAGTACTCAACATTAACTCTTTCATAGAAGGTGGTATTAATATTACATTGCTTAACTTTTTCCTGTAATATATATATCCATCTTCAATTGATAGTTTACCTTTTTCCAACACATTTTTATACTTTGGAGGCAAGGTTTTAATTAATGCACTCATGGAGGCATTTGTTGGATCATTAAGAATGGTAGATAGTTTAGACAAATCTTTATCAGATGAATAATTTTCCAATATAGTTTGCATAAACTCTTCTTCTAAATCCACTATATAAATCCCAAATATATGTATAACCTCATTTTCAGGTACATAAGCTGGGTTGTCAGCATCATTTGGCAAAGGACTTCTGGATAATAAATCCACATTTGAATGCAATGTTCCTGCTCTATGAGTGATTGTCATTCTTCCTCTGTACTCTTGTACAGCTAGTTGCCATCTAAACATGTGCCTATTAGGTGTTTTCATGTTTAGTAATGATTTTACTGCACTGCAATCTGTTATAAGTTCAAACTTCTGGTCTTCCAGATAGTAATGAAGTTTCTCCAAAGCCCACACCACGGCTAAACATTCTAGCTGTGTGGCACCATACCTTAATTCTGTCTTTCTTAAGGTTCTGGATATATAACAGATAACTACTTCAGATAATTTTCCATTTATTATCTGTTTTTGCTGTAAAGCAGCACCCAAACCCATGAAACTTGCATCAGTGTACAAGATAAAAGGTAGGGTGAAATCTGGCAGTCCCAATATTGGAGCTGACATTAAACATTCCTTTAATTTATTAAAGGCGTGTTGTCTTTCATTATTCCAAATGAAAGCTTCATTCTTCCTGATTAATGTTGTTAAAGGGGCTGCAATGGATTGGTAATTTTTAATATATTGTCTATAATATCCACACATACCCAAAAAACTTTGAACCTCTTTTACATTTTTAGGTATCCCAATGTTTTTAATTGCTGCCACTTTATTCTGGTCAACACAAATTTGTAATCCAGATACAACATGTCCAAGTACTTTCAAGGATTGAAATCCAAACTTACATTTCTTTAATGCAATAGTCATATTAATTTCATCCATTTTTTGAAAGACTCTTTTCAGGTGATTTAAATGTTCATCATATGTTTTTGAAAACACTATGATGTCATCAATATAGACCAATAACCATCCTTCAACCATTTCCTGATGAAAAACACTATCCATCAATTTTTGGAAGACTGAAGGGGCATTCTTTGGGCCAAATGGCATTCTCACATACTTATATATACCCATATGTGTGGTTATTAATAAGTAATTTTGAGAATTTCTTTCCACAGGAATCTGGTGGTAACCCTTGTTCCCATCCAGACAGGAAATATATTTTGCTCCTTGTAAGGTAGCATGGATAGAAGCTATCCTTGGTAGAGGGTAAATATCATCTACTGTATATGTATTCAGAGCTCTATAATCACCGCATAATCTTGCCTTATCTTTTTCATAAGAGATTAATACTGGTGAAATGACACAATACTTAGGTGTTGTGTCCACTTTTTCAACAATACCCATTTCCAACAACAATTTTATATTGTCTTCAATATCTTTCCTTTTTGCAGGAGATGCTGGGTAAGGTTTCTTTTTTAAGCTGCCAGGAATATTATCCAAATCACAGCTTAAAGAGATTTTCATCTCATGGTCTTTAACCAATCCTAGTTCATTTGAGCCATGAGCAAATGCCATAGGATATGATTTAATCAATCTCAAAATATCTTCTTGTTCAATATTTGAGAGTTGAGGACTGAAAGAGGCTTTTTGGATTTCATTTTCCAATTCACCCACTTCATTGGTGGTTCTTCCACCTTGCAGTTGTTCTTCTCTAGGAGAAATGGCATATACTGAATTTTCAGAACATATTTTGAATTTCCTTTTACCATTCACCCCTATGGTGAAACAACTGTTTGCAGGATCTAGTTTAATGCCAAATTTTGTCAATAAATCATTGCCAATAATAAACCAATCACTACAATTATTATTATCCATTACTACAAATTCACAAACTGCTCTAACATATCCATTATTATATTTAAAGAATACAGCAGTTTTGTATTTGCCAATTGGATTTAATACTGAACCAAAACCCCTCCAGTTCTTTGTCTGAACAGGTTCTAGTTTTTCCTGGTACTTACTATCAAGTTTCATTAATGCATTAAGTGAAACTACACTACCTGCAGCCCCAGTGTCAAGAATGGCATTCATTTCTTTTCCACATATGATAACAGGTGCTCTGATAGGTGTTATTTTGTAAGTATCATGAGATACATCTTTAATTATTTCAGCTTCCTCTATGGAAGTTAAAGATGTGTCTGTATGAGGTATAGCATCATTCAGGAACATTATATCCTGTTCTAATACAAATATCTCATTTTCATCATCACTGTAAGATATGTTACTCTTGCAATCCTCACTGGATTCCACATTCTCATCTTCATGATTACTAGGTTCAGAATTCTGTGAGGTTTCAATAAGATTTATTCTTTTCTTACATGTGTGACCTTTAACCCAAGGTTCATTACATTTGTAACAAGTGTTATTTTCTTGTCCCTTAGGGACAAGGGGAGCTGAAGGTTTTTTCTTTTCCACTGGTAACTTACTTGTAGTAGGTTTTACCACGTCAACACTTTGTCTGTAATTACTATACTTGGTTTCATATTTGTGGTTTAATAATATCTCATTGCATATATTAATGAATCCAGAGGTGTCTCTGACAGTTTCAGTTCTAGCAACAATAATGTCTCTAACTGATATAGGCAATTTGTATATTATTTTTTCTTTCCACTCTTCATAATCCATTTTTGGATCCATAGCTTTCATGATTTTTATTAAATTCATTAAGAAGACCATGGGTTTATCTCCAGCATTTGGATTATATCTGGCCCTTTCATACAGTCTTTGTTGAGTGATTCTAAATTTTGGGCCACCAAATTGCCTTTCAATTAGTGCCTTCCATTCATTCCAGGAGTAATTAATTCCCTCACTCAATACAGATTCAAACCATAATAAGGCCACATCTGTAAATAAAGATATTAACTTTGAAGTAATTTCTTCATCAGGTAATTTGTATGAAAATTTTAAGTTATCAATTCTTTGTATGAATTGTTGCCAATCAGATTTTGAATCCCCGTCAAAAGAAGGGTACTGATCTAACTTAGGCCAGTTCTTTTGGCTAGTTTTTGCTTCCCTAACCTGAGGAATATTGAGTAATTCACTTACTTTAGAAAGATGATCATTTATTTCATCTTTTACTGATTTTATATTCTCAGAGCACATGACACTATGTTCATGTTCCATCATTGGTTTATCCTCAGAGTGTTTCATAAAAACTGGTACTCTTTCTACATAAGAGGTATTATCCTTTATTGTTTCAGTATTTTTCAAAATGTTAGCTACTTCAATTTCTACTCTTTGTAACCTATCTTTTATTACAGGTACTTGAGTCAAAGTATCATTTACATTTGAAAAAGACAATTTTACACGTCCCTCTATGGTAGCCATAATATTCTGAGAGTGTTCTAATTTACTTTCTAAATTTCTAATCTCAGATTTTAATCTTTTATTCTCATTGATTAATTCATTATTTGAATTTTCAATAATTTTTAATTTATTGGCTGTGGTACTCAATGACTCTGTTAGTTGTAATAATACACTTTCTGTATTAATGTTTGACTCTTTTGAGAACTCTTCCAATTTTTCAATTCTCAATAATAATTTACTTATTATTTTTGATTCCATTGGATTCTCTTTTAAAAAATATTCTATTTTTTCCGTGTCCAATTCAGAAGACTCATTATCAGGGTCAAGATTTAATTCATTTGATTCCATTTTTATATTAATAGTATTTTCCTGGTGATCAATAAAACTATTTACATTGTCCTCATGTAAAGACAAGTTTAACATATTCTGTTCAAATGAATAATCCTTTAAATCCTTATCAATAATATCCAATATTTCCTTATCAATCTCATTACCTATAAGTAATTTATTTTCAGGTTGATATAATTGATCATAACAAGTTGGATGACTTACCAAGGTCTTATCCCACTTCCCCTGCCTCTCCTTGCCTTTCCCCTGTAAGGGTGACTGCTGGAGCCCTGCTGTTGAGGATTGTTGTAGTTTTGGGCGTACCAATCCCATTTCCATTTGCTTACAGTAATTTTTTGGTCCTCCTCTTGGGCTGGAGGTGTTGCTATGGAATTGTTGGGTGCCACTATTGGTGGTTGAGTCTTTATGTCCACTAGAGCTTGGTTGACCTCTATGAAACCTTGAGCTGCTCTCTTTTCCAGATTGTTGATCTGGTCCACTATATTGTTGACTCTTATTGTCAAGGTATTCAGTAGGGTGGATAGGGAGTGAACTTGTTCTTGTAAAGTATTTTTTGTTTTCTTTATTGAAACCTGCTTTAAAAGCTTTTCCCTTTCCTCCAGAGACATTGACGGAGTGTTGTTGATTATGGGAGAGTCCTGGCCCTCCATTTGAATGTCCTGTAACAGGTCTTTCAGCTCTAGGTCTTAAGTTATAAGGTTTTACCTTATTACTTACAATGTCATTGTTGTCACACATTTTTACGTGGAATTTAAAGAATTGAAAGTTTAGATATGAAAACTTCAAAAAGGAGTTTTATCAGTATTTATCAATATCACTGAAGACAATTTTATTGCTTACTTATTGGTATGAAGTGAATATTTAAGTGCCAAAAGTCAAATATGCTTTTATGTGGTCACTTGATTTAACTGGTCTACAATATGTAGCCGTGTTTTTATATTCAAAAGAAAACAACTGTCAGTATGATTCTTTCTAAATATTTGATGAATTTTACAAACCAATAAAAGAAAAGATTAAGAGTCCTGTTAAAAGAAAACAATTAATCAGTTTAATTGGTTTATTATCTGCAAAGATCACAAATTTAATTGGTCTATTGACAGACTCCCACTAAGAACAATTATATGTTAAATTAGTGGTAAAAATTTTATCTGCAAAGATCTCAAATTTAATTGGTCTATTGACAGACCCACTAATAACAATTATATGTTAAATTAGTGGTAAAATTGTTGATTCAATATCACAATTTTATAATATAACAGGGCTTCTTTTTCTGAAATCACTATATAAGTGACCCCAACCTGTTGTAATTATCCAAATATTTCTATAGGGATATTATTTACGTGCACCTTCTTTTGAAAATTTCACTTACAGGATTATAACAGAATTCTTGAGGAAAGGTCCCCAATTGTCAGGCTAGGGTCAAGTACAAAGACGTGAACTAGCTTGAATAGTCAGTTTGTCTAGAAGATTTTTATGGTCCTATATGAATACTGTAGTTCTAATCCACTAAGTTGTAAAATATAATCAAATATAAAGGTCTCAGTAATATAATTCTCACTATTCTTATATATGGCTTACAATCTTTATAGTTGGTAGAAAAATAGATTATATAAATTCAGATACTATTCAAAAGTCTTATAAAAGAACTAATTGATATGTATTGTAATTGGTTTGGTTATATTGGTTTAAATTGTAATGATAAAGAATGAAGAAATACAACCCAAAAACCTCCTCCTTTTATACACACTGAGTTCCCCAATGATTCCCTTGATGTACCACCCAATACACAGTTAATCACGCCTCTAAACAACTAATAGACATTCCCATCAACATTCCCAGTGACCCATGACATAATTAGAAGAGTAATAACCGCCAAAATCCTGAAATAATAAGGGAAATCCATCAAAATTAAAGAAAAAGACAAAAAGAGAGTATATGCGTATAAAACAATAATATTAAGGACTAAAGGAGACTTTTTAAGGTTAATAATAGCTTAATAATAAGGGGGATTGACTGTAGAAATAATGGGGCTAATCCTGACATTATACTACGTGAAATTCCCATTCAAAAATAACCAAAATTGACTGAGAAACCACCCAAAAACTTAAAAAAGAGCGTGAGATGTGGGGTAACTACATGCAGTTCTTGGCAGGCGCTTGCACGGGTAAATCCTTGACTAAAATTAGGCGAATTTAAGCGTGGTGATGAAATAAAGTGCCAAGAGTGAGGTTATTAATGAAATTAGTGCATATAAACAGGGTCAATGCATTATTAATTAAGCTAGGACACTAAATAAGCGCCTGTCGCCTATTTTAGTGTGTTTCCCCACAGTGGGCGTAGAATGTGGGGTAATTATAGTGTGAAAAAGCTAACTTTGCTAAAAATGAAGCTATTCACATGGGAAAAAAGCAGGCAGTATGTGGCCAGTACACAGAAGCCATTTCTGGCATAAAAAACACCAAATTTGAAAAGTGTTAATTTTATGCATTTAAATAGCCAAATCAATAGTTCTAAATGAGCCCAATTGATCTGTCAAAGCGCAATTTTGATATTCTCAATTTTATAGCGCATATAGTCAACTTTTAAGTGAAATAAAGCGCATTTCTTGTTTTTTGCATAAAACAATGAATATAACAGCTTTAAGTGTACTTAAAAATTATGTAGCCTTATACTTAAGGTTCTTAAGATTACCCTAACATACTCCAACTTAATATTAAGTACATAAGACCTATAAAAGGTGGATATATGCATGTATATAAGGTGTTATAATGGCATTTTTTGTGTATTATCATAATTTTACTCATGTATACTATTTGTGTACTCTCATTTATTATTCCCATGTATAGTTCATGTGTTTAACATAACTTATAGTTACTTTTTACTCAGTCCTGGAGATATACAGGCTGACAGCTGTTGCATTTGCATAAAAGATTTTACACCTGGATGTAGTTCCAACTTAGGTAATTTATTATTGAGAATCTGAGCAGGAGTGTTTGGGACATAACCTAACCAAAGCTCAAAAGGCTTTTTTTCAGTGACAGAATGAACAGTTTTATTATATACAAATTCAAGACCAGGCAATAGAGTGACCCAGTCATAAGTAAATCTGTCATTGTCTTTATATTCTAATCCAAAGGCACAATACCTTCTAATCATATCTTCCAGAGTTTGAATCATTCTTTCAGCTAGACCATCAGTCTGAGGATGATGAGCTGTAGACAACTTTAACTCACAGCCATAAATATCCATCAAAGAGGTCCAAAACTCAGAAGTAAATTTTGGATCTCTATCAGAGATAATGGCTTTTGGGAATCCAATAATATTAAACATGTAAGTCCACCATAAGAAAGCTAATTCCTTTGTGGATACATCCTTGTGGGTGGGAATGAATTTGCACATTTTGGTGAATCTATCCACTATTACCCAACAAGAGTTATAACTGTCTTTACCTGCTACAGGAAGACCAGTGACAAAATCCATGTTAATGATTTTCCAATGAGCATCATGTGCTTCAATATGTTGTAACAATCCTGCCCTTTTAACTGTCAATCTTTTAGATTTTTGACAAGAATCACAAGATTCAACATACAATTTAGTGTCTTCAGAAATATTAGCCCACCAAGCAGTGTTTTTAATTCTGATAATGGTTTTTTCAAGATCAAAATGTCCTGCTAATATATCATCATTACATAGTTTTAATATGGTTTCTTTCATGGAGGGAGGGATAAAAATGACATTTTTCAGTTTTCTCCAGTAGTAAATATAACCATCTTCAATGGAAAACTTTCCGTTATTCAAAGCACTCTGGTACTTTGGAGGAAGAGTTTTTATCAATGCTTGGATAGAAGCATTCTTTGGATAATTCAAGATAGTAACCAGTTTTTTTTAATCAGAATCTTGATCATATGAATCCAGAATTAATTGTAACAGTTCTTCTTCCATATCAACAATGTATATACCATGTATATTTACTGTATCATCTTCAGTTACATAGGCTGGATTTGATACATCATTTGGAAGAGGTAGTCTGGACAACATATCAACATTTGAAGGAACATTACCAGACCTGTGAATAATAGTCATTCTACCTCTGTATTCTTGAACAGCTTGTTTCCATCTAAACATATGTCTATTTGGTGTTTTCAAGTTTAAGTGGGATTTAACAGCACTGAAATCAGTAACCAATTCAAACTTTTGATCATCTAAATAATAATGAAGCTTTTATAAAGCACATACAACTGCTAAGCACTCTAATTGAGTGGAACAATATTTAACTTCACTTATTCTTAAGGTTCTTGAAATATAACAGATTACTACTTCTGAAACTTTTTCATTAATAAGTTGTTTTTGATGAAGAGCAGCTCCAAGTCCTATAAAACTTTTATTTGTATAAAGAACAAAACACTTATTAAAATCTGGAAGGGAAAGGATTGGAGCTGACATTAAACCTCTTTTTAATGTATCAAAATCTCTTTGACTGTCCTCATTCCATATATAAGCTATATCTTTTCTTGTTAGTTTGGTAAGTGGTAAGGCTATGACTTGATAATTTTTTATGTATTGTCTGTAGTAGAAACACATTTCCAAAAAACTCTGTATTTCTTTTACAGACGTTGGTGCTGACACATTTTGGATAGCAGAAACTTTTCCTTGGTCTACACAGATCTGTAAGCCAGACACAACATGACCCAGGAATTTTAAGGATTGAAACCCAAATTTACACTTTTTTAAGGATAAAGTCATGTTAATTTCATCCATTTTCTGGAAGACTTTATTCAAATGTTGTAAATGTTCATCAAAAGTTTTATAAAAAACTATGATGTCATCAAGATAAACCATTAACCAACCTTCAATTATTTCTTGATGAAATGTATTATTCATTACTCTTTGGAATACTGAAGGGGCATTTTTAGGGCCAAAAGGCATCCTAAAATATTTGTAAATTCCCATATGGGTTTCAATTAACAAAAAAAAAGGGAAGACTGTTCAACAGGTATTTGACGATAACCTTTATTCCCATCCAGACAGCTTATGATTTTGCACCTTGCAAGGTATCATGTATAGATCTAATTTTGGGTAATGGGTAAAAATCATCCACAGTATAAGTATTTAATGCTCTATAATCTCCACAAAGTCTAGCTTTATCTTTTTCATAAGAGATTAAAACTGGAGAGATGACACAATATTTTAGTGTAACATCTACTTTTTCAATAATATTCATACTCAACAAAGTGGAGATATTATCTTCTATATCTTTTCTCTTTGAGAGAGAAGCAGGGTAAGGTTTTTTCTTTAGGATAGGAGGTATTTCATCAAAATTAAAAAATAGAGAGATTTTCATTTCATCTTTAACCAAGCCTAACACATGGGGACCATGAGTAAAAGCCATTGGGAAAGATGTAATTAAGGCTACTATTGAATCTTTTTGGTCATCAGTTAATTAAACACCAAATGAAGCTGTTTCAATTTCAGACAATAATACATTCATTTCCTCTGTTTGTCTACCTTTAAAATGGATCAAAGAATGACAAAATTTTAATAAGGGTGCAGAATGCTTTTTAGAAGAAGAAATTTTAAATTTTCTTTTCCCATTCATTCCCAAAGTAAACCAATTATATGCAGGATCCAATTTAATGCCAAACATGGTTAAAATATCATTTCCCATGATAAACCAATTGCTTAAATTGTCATTTTTCATCACAACAGATTCACAAATTTCTCTGATAAAACCACCATTATATTTAAAGAATACAGTGGTTCTGTATTTTCCAATGAGACATAAAACAGAACCATAACCTTTCCATTCTTCAGATATTATAGGTAATAATTTGCATTGATAATCCTTATCTACAGAAGCAAGTTCTTTCTCAGACACTACACTTCCTCCAGCACCAGAGTCAAGAATAACCTCAACATTTTTACCATTAATGATAACTGGTGCTCTCAAAGGTGATATTTAAATGGAACTGTCAGTAATATCTCTAATTACTTCAGCATTTTCTACAGATGATAAGTCAAAATTACAATTATCAGACCAATTATCTAAATATTGGATATCCTTTTCTAAAACCAGAACTTCCTGAGAAGACTCATGGTCATAAGAGATATTGCTATTAAAGTCACTGGAGGAATCATCAAGACCAGCTTGAGTATTTTCAGATTCCTCATTTTGTTCTACAAGATGAATTTTCTTGTCTTAAATATGTCCCTTTTGCCATGGTTTGTTACATTTAAAACAAGTATTAGTTGCATATTTCTTTGGAGCAACTGGGGCAGAGGATCTACCAACTTTTTCTGGAAGTTTTGTGGAGGGCTTTTGTTGGTAATGATAAGATTTAACAGGATAATTCCTTGGTTCATATCTATGATTAAATAGGACTTCATTACAGATATTAATAAAGGAAGAATTCTCTCTTACATTCTCAGTCCTTGCAACAATCAAATCTCTCAGAGAATTTTATCTCTCCAAGTATCATAATCCATTTTATGATCCATGGCTATAAGAATTTTTGTAATTTTCATAAGGAAAACAATAGGTTTTTCAGGAGAGGATGAAGCATATTTAGCGTTATCATATAATCTCTGCTGGGCAAGCCTGAATTTGGAACCACCAAATTGATTTTCAATCAAGGTTTTCCATTCTTTCCAAGTATAATTTTGATTTTCCAGTAAGACAGATTCATACCACATTAAAGAAACATTGGAAAATAAAGAAACTAATTTAGAGACAATTTCCTCATCTGGAAATTTATAAGAGTTTTTCAGATTATCAATTCTCTGAACAGAGTGTTGCCAGTCAGATAAAGAGTCACCATCAAAAGTGGGATATTGATCCAGTTTGGGCCAATTTTTCTGGCTACTTGGATTGTCCATCTTTTGGTTTGAATTATTTAATAATTCCTTTAGTTTAGCTAGGTGTTCAAAGATTTCATTATTTACAGAAACAGCTGGTTTATGACCATTAGAAGATTTTTTGCTAGTAGAAAAATATTTTACAGACTCATTGTCAGTTTTTTTAATGGCTGGAATATGGGGAAGAAAAGAGCTGCTCTGTTCAGGTTCCTTTCCCTTATTCTTATGCAGCTTATGGGCAGAACCCTCATCTACAACATAATGATTGATGGTTAAGGCTAAATATTTTTCCTGCAGGTCAGACACATAGTTTCTTATACTTGGAATTTCAGACATCTTGTAATTCATTTTTGAAAGGGATAAAACATTTCTGTCCTGAAAAACTGTGTGTTTGGTACTTAGTGCATGGAAATCATTTTTTAGCTTTTTCAACTCATTGTGTAGAGATTTAATTTCACCTTTCAATGAATAATTTTCCTCAATAAGTGGTTTTAATTTACTCAAGGTTTTATACAGATTGATATTCTTATCTGAGATAGCTCTATGGTAACTCCTTATTTGTTTTTGTTGGCTAAGAACAATATTCAAGGTTTCTTTGATTTTAAAATAAGCTGTATCTTGTACGGAAGAACTCACTTTACAATGAAAGTGCAAATTATTCAATCTATCAATCTCATGTATTAGCACATCTCTCAAATGTTTGTCTTTCACAACATTAAAACCAAATGTATCTTTCAATATTTCTTCAAAAGTTTTCTCAATCAAGGTATAGACTTCAGGGGAAACAGAATCATTCTTAATTTCAAGAGAAGGATTAATTAAAGAAGTAGAAGTTAAATGTAAAGTTTAATCAAATGATAATTTGCTAATTACATCATTGGGGCTACTCATTAAAGAAAGTTTTCTTTTTAAGGGTTTAACTGTTCTTTCACCAGGATCCACAATATTACCTGTGGAAGAAGCTTTGTTATTATACATACCAACATGTTTATCAAACAAATTACTTACCATGGCAAGGGAGGAGACTTCCCCTGTGCCTTCTTTCTTCTGCCTCCCTGATAAGGATGGGGCTGAAGAGATGGATAGTAGGTTTGTGTCCTGGATGGGCCAGGGTGTTGAGCTGTTGGCTTCTGAAAATTCTGTTGGTAATGGCTCATAAGGTAGTCCCATTTCCACTGCTCCACCAGCAGAGTGTTTTGGTTTTGAGTGAAGGAACTGGGTGCATTATGGGGCTGAGGTTTAGGTTGAGGCTGAGAGGCTGGGAAAGGAGGCAGCTGAGCCTGTTTGGGATTTAATAACTCCTGCCTCTTTTGCCAGAGTGTGTCTACTCTTGCCTTTTACTTCATAATTTCTGCCTTCCTTTCTTTTATGTGACTGGAAAGGTTGTTTACTTGTTGAGTCAGAGGTATCTTTTTTATTCTTATACCCTTTAGTGGATTTTCCTGATTTATCAGAGGTTTTGCTTCTTTCAGAGGTGTTTGGTGAGGGGGGTTTGCCACTTCTCCTGCCATTTCCATGTCCTGAAGGTTTTTTGTCAGCTGAATAATTTTTTTAAGTTAATTTAGAAGAGCCTACAGATTCAGTGTCAACATCCACTTCAATTTCATCCACATGTAAGTTATCCATGCTGTTAGCCAAACTACTGGACATTAAACTGTGAACAAAGAATCAAAAATTTTTTAATGATTCAAATTTGTATTTTCAAAATAAAATATAATTAATTGATTTTTTAACAAAAAATATAATTTAAATTTTTATTCAAAAATCAATTAATTAACGAAAAATTTAATACAAATATATGTAATTACAATTTTTTATTAAGAAATACCAATAATTATAATGGGACGAACCAAAAAAGGTTTTATAAGTCAACCAAAAATAATAAATACCAAAGAAAAAAATATATTGGCAATATTGGGAATAAGCACTGAGTACTATTATGGTCAACCAATAAATCAAAAAATATTTGAATAAAATTAATTTAATAATTTATTAAAAATTTAATGATCTTCTAGGACTAAGAGTATAACTCTATTATGGTCAACTAGGAATAAAAAATTAAAAAAATTTGAACACTTACACTCAATGAATCAGCAATTAAGCCACTATCACTAATATTGCAATAAATATTCAATCATATAAGTGAGAGGTGCAAAGGTTAACTTACTGTAGTGATTGAGAAATCACTTCAAAATTATATATTACTTAATTTAATATAAACCTAAAAGGTCGAATCCAAGTTCAAAACACAGCCACGGCAAAAATTTTCTTTTTGGCTTGGGTGGTCCGTGCGCAATGTCATTCTTTGAAAGGTGGCGTTGTAGACAATCCTATAGTACTAGCTATAGGCCTTGACCAAGGGAGTTGGAGAAAAACCAGAGAGAAAATCCCCTTTCCTTTTAGAAATATAGAGTGAGATTTACTTGCTAAAGTAAGTTGGTTCCTGTTTTGCTAAAGCCCCTTTTCAACACTTGACTGCTTGATGAGCCAAGAAAGTAGTCACCAGACAGACTACCAGACCAAAGAACTGAAATGTAGAACAATGTCCACACCAGAGACAGCAAAGATACTTGATGTAGGCTGCAAATCCACACCAGAGACAGCAATAATACTTGCTATAGCTTTCAAGACTATAACAGAGAAAACAGTTGCCAAAGTTAAGTTAAATGAAGAACTCACTTGCAACAAAAACAGCCAAATTGTGGCCAAAAAAACAGTGAAAACTGAGTCAGGAACAAGGATATCACCTCCGGATGGTTGTATGATAATTAAGGTTGCCCCAAACTGTCTTATTCACTATGTACACACAGACCACTATCTAAGAGCCCATGCGCACCCACCAATCTGGCGCCTGTACCCACCAAATTGAATAAAAAACACTCCTGAAGTGCTCCCCAACCTTCTAAAACAGAGGCAGGCGGGCCGCCCGACGTCGGAGGTGCCGCCTGAAGCGGCCTGGCCTCACTGAAGCCAGAAAACCAATAAAAACAACTAATCTGCTTAGAAAAATTAGCTACAACTACTAAAACCTTTAAAACACGGAATTTCACTATAACAACATTGTGACATGAAATATAGAGAAAAATTAGCTCTATCCAATGGTACTAAGCACTTAACCCTAAGACTTAAGGTTAGCCCGTAAAACACGAAAAACAAAACTAACAGCTATCTTTTATAAATGAAAAATGAGGAAATGACCCCTTAAAAATTAGAATATGAAAAATGTCTTCAAGACATAAAATTTAGAGAAAAACTGGGGCTATCCAATGATAGTACCCACATACCCGCAGACCCAATATCCACAGAATAAAACCAGAAAAATACCCAATTCCTTAACAGATGTCAATTAAGACATGCACAAACAGCGCCAAATCACACAACAAAGGCCCCTGCCAATGTTGGAAGACCACATCCTCCCTCCAATTAAGAATTTCCACATTCTTTCTTCATCAAACCACCATGTTCAACCTTCTTCCCAAATCTGCCTCTGAAATAAGTCCTTGCCAATACTGCATTGACAATAATCTAATCTGCACCATCACACCTCCTGTCCATCCATACAGAACGTCCTGTGATGTCTGCCAATCCAGAAAGAAGACCTGCTACAGACCTGGTCCATTATCTTCTGCAACAGATTCAACTCCACCTCAACCTCGTCTATCTTCTGCCAGAACCAAAAGATCTTGGCCATCCATCCTTATACCCAGATTAATCAAAAAGCTTCACCCTTCCCAGAAGAGTGCCACAACCCATAAAAAAACTAGTTCCACAATCCCTGGTCCATCTGATGGTAAAGAACTTTCATTTCTTCCTTCAACTTTAAAACTGATGACTTCTCAGTTCCTCCATCTTCTGATAGTGATGATAACAATGTAGGATCCATTGCACCACCACCACCAAACCACTTTCCCACAATCAAGGCCAAGCTCCAACAACACACATCTCAACTGAAACAACTTCTGCTTCACTACTTCCAATCCACTCCTGCTAGAGATCCACAGGAAATTGAGAACAGAAGACACCTCATTCACCAGTTCAAGGCTAATTCTGAACACTTCATTTCATCTCTTGATTCCCTCTGTAATTCCACTAGTACTTGAGTTTGATTCAGAAAAGAAAAATTGACCACACCCTCTATAGGATGTAACCACAAACAACCCTCAGTTTTAAGTCTTGGGGGACCATCCTCATTTTATAGTCTTGGGGGACTCAAAAACCCTCAGTTTAAAGTCTTGGGGGACTCAAAAACCTAAATCATAAACCCAAAACCAGAGATCAACCACATTAAGACACAGAGAAAAAACTAACATTCTGGGGTAATTGTGAATAGAGCTTCCAGCCCATCAATTACCCCCAAACTTGCCTTTGCTAAATTTGGAGGCTCCCCCTGTGGATACCCTCCACCAATCTTTCACAACCAACTCCAACAACAAAACCCATTCCTCAGTTTAGAGTCTTGGGGGACTCAACCAACAACAATCCTCAGTTTAAAGTCTTGGGGGACTAACAAAGTGTTCAGTTTAAAGTCTTGACGGACTAGTCTTGATAAAATCTTGAAACCAGCCAGTTTAAAGTCTTGGAGGACTAACAGAAACCAGATTTCATTTTAAAGTCTTGATGGACTGACGGAATTTTGCATAAAATAGACGCAGCCAATTTCATACAGAACACCTCTACAGCCAACCTTCTGAACTTCCACCTTCACTTCATCATCTACCCATCACTGACAAAAAATCTCCTTCCTATCTCTTTCCATCATCTTTTCTCACCACAGATCATGGCTGGATCTCCTGATGTTAACCCTTCTACTCTTCCTTGCTTCACTGATCCCAAGGACTATGCCTGCAAACAGTACATCCACATGTGCAGACCTTGCACATTCACTCTTCCAACTCCTGAAGCCAAATTCTACAACAGGGCTTGTGATTCTTGCTACTCCAAAACGAAAAAATGTGACAGAGATTCCAACTACCCTTTTCCTCCTCCTTCACCTTCTCATAAATACATCTCCAGATCCCCTACCAGATCCCCAGAGCTTGGTCCTTCCTCTTACTCTTTATCTTCAGCACCTTCCAGAAGATCCAGATGCTCAGCTTCCAGAACTCTTCCCAAAAGACCAGCCTTAGCTTCCCAAGAAACTGCTTTTATCTCTGCTAAATTAGCTCCAAAAGCTTCAAGATCAGCTCCCAGGCGGCCCGCCTGCCTCAATAGACAGTGAAAATCAGGCTCAAAACCTCCAAAAACAACCGGAAAACAGCCAAATTCAATCAAATAACAAAAATAACTCTACGCAATCACCTCCCACTGCTCCCAGAGCAATGCAGCCAACCCTTCCAAGGTCCAAAAACTCCAAATTTTCCCAAACATCTAGGAGACCTACCAGAGGACCCCAAGAAGAAACCAGAGCACCCAATGCTGCACCAAAGCAACAACTTTGTCCCTAGTTAAGACAACGAAACTACCCCTCTCCTCTGTCAGACAACTATTCTTCTGACAGTTACATCCCTTTAAAGGCTCCATCCAGAAGAGATCAATCCGCTTCCAAATCACCCTCTCCCGCTCCATCTTTTAAAAACCCTGGTACTCCATCACCAGCACCTCCTCTAGCTGAATCCAACAGAAATAACAACCACAACAACAACAACAATTCCGCTGCTCCAACTAGGCCCCAGGAACATCAGCCTCCTATTTCACCTTCTCAAAATCTTTCAGAGGAAGACCAAGAGAATCCATATCGTTCCCTGATTGATCCACCCACTATCACCATTCCAAAATCTTCAGAGATCCAAATTCCAGCTGCTTACAAATTTGATGAGCTTCCAATCTGTAAGTACCAAATTAATTCATCCCATTTCTTCAACAAAAATAATTACTGATCCAATTCTTCTTGTCTAGTTGGAACCCCACCTCCTGAATCTACTATTGGAGTTGGCCAACCTCTAGAAAATACTTTGACCCTGAATTATGGAGACATGAAAAAACACCTAAGCACCATGTGTTCCAACATGCTAAAAGCCTTTGCCCTCCATGGACCTTTGAATGACTTTGAAAAATCCTTGAGAAAGCGCCTGTTGGACAACCACTGGAAGATGTCTAGGATCATTAAGCACACCTTTCAGCACTCCATTCCTGCCTCTTCTTCTTCCTCCTCTGAACTTTCCTCTAATCTAATTCCTGCCTATTACAATCCATATAATCTCTCCAGCAGGATGCACTTCAAAGAACACAGTGCTTCCCACAATCCAAACAAAAAACAAAAAGGGCATCACAATCCAGACCAGCCTCCAGAAGCTTCATCATCCAGACAATGAGCTCCTCCAAAAAGATTAGAAACATAATAATAATATAAAACAATTAATAAAAATAATTTCAGAATTTTTATTTTTATTTTTAACTAAACTACTAATCATAAGAAAATTTGAAAATAAAATGTAAATGAACTAAATAAAATAATATGAAATAAATATTTATATATAAAATTGGTATCCCCCAGCCAATTGATGAGCTGATCCCCTGATACCTTTCCCACATCCAAGTGCACCTTGATGTGGATACACCTTAAACATTTTAAAAGATTTGAAATAAGAAACATAAATTAAGGGTAAAAATGAGAATAAATAGAAAAAAATAAAAAATAAAAATAATAGAAAAATGAAATTAAAGAAAATAAAAATAAAATAAACTAAAATGATAAAATAGCATTGCCCGGCCAATTGATGAGCCTTTCCCCACCAATGCTTGCCCTCATCCAGGTGACCCTGATGTGGTAACACCCTATATTTTTGATTTTATAATTTTAAACAACCCCCATAAAAAAATTAAAAGAAAAAAAGAGAAAAAAGAAAATAGTCTAAAACTACTATCTAGCAAAAAACATAACTGCAAAATCAAAGACAGTCCAGCTCCATAGATGGTCCAATAAGAGAAAGTCTGGTCCATAGAAATGATCACTGGGTGGGCTCCCTCCAATAAGTAAAAATGATGGGAGACCACCAGTGATCCACCACCAATCCGAAAGAACCAAAGATAAAGAAGCCAGTCCCAAACCAGTTTAAAGTCATAGTGGACTTGAAACCTGAATAATAAACAACAGAACTAGAATTCAACTAGGAAAAAAAAACAAAGGCTTGAAACAGACATTCTGGGGTAACTGTTCTACAGAGCAGGAAGCTCATCATTACCCCCACACTTGCCAAAATAAAATCTAGAAGCCCCCCCCCTGGGTACCTTCTAACAAAAACACAACATCCAACACCATAAACCCAAACCAATAAGAGTGAAGAGTCCAGCACTTGAAAACCAAAGGAAATTCCAGTTTAAAGTCATAGAGGACTAAAAACCTATTAAAGAAAAAAAACCAATACTAGAATTCAAAAAAATTAAGAGAAGAGGTTGGAAACAGACAATCTGGGGTAACTGTTGATAGAGCAGCCAGCCCATCAGTTACCCCCACACTTGCCAAAATAAAATCTAGAAGCCCCACCCCTGGGTACCTTCTAAAAAAAAGTTTCCAACACAAAAGTTGCTCTGCAACACCAAAAAGAAATTCCACAACATAAAGAATGTTCCATAGTTTATCCTCATTGCTGAGTCAATCTTCTACATGCCTAGTGCCTCTGGGATAGAACCTCTTCACCTGGTCTGCAACCACTCTTTTTTTCAATACTGCACCATCCAGCTCTTCCAAAACATAAGAACCTCCAGACACCTGAGATCTGACTCTTTAAGGTCCATTCCATCTGTCATCAAAACTTTTTCCCCACTGACTCTCCAAACTTCTATTATACACCAAAACCAAACAACCAGGTTTCAAGGGATTCCTGAGTCTATGAGCCAACTTCTTGTCCCAGTACCTGGCTGATTGATTCCTAATCTTCATCATTCTAGAGTATGCCTTCTCTTGACATTCCTCTCTACATTTCAACTGTTGCATCATGGCACAGAGCAATTCTTCCGTTGAGTGCACATCATCCCAATCAATTCCAAGATAAGAGACAGCTTCCAAGTCCACTGGTAGAATAGCTTTCTGACCAAAGATTAGATCATAAGGAGAATAGCCAGTTGTCCTCTTCACAGTGACCCTATCAGCAAATAACACCAAGGGTAAATAATGCCTCCACTTTTCAGCACTATCTCCGCACATCTTCACCAAAGCATTCTTGATAACTTTATGGCCTCTTTCAACCATGCCTTCAGCTTCAGGATAATAAGGTGTAGCCACTCTAACTTTAGAACCAATACTAGTCTCAGCTTCTTTAAATTCGGCACCAAACTCTGGCCCACCATCAACAGTCACCAACTTCATCAACCCATACCTATAAATCCACTCCTTCTTCAAAAACTCTGCCACATTCTTGGCAGTCAAATTAACGAGACACACTGCCTCAACCCAACCAGACAAATCATCCCTAGCAACAATCAAGTATTTATACCTGCCCTCTTTAATATGGACAGCATCCAGACTGACCCTTCCAAAAACAGTTGATTCACCAGTAGCATGGCCGACCTCTTTAGGTTTCAAGTGACTTCTTCTTTGACATTATTCACAAGATCTAACCCAACCCTTCACAGCCAACTTCTTACCTGGCCACCAAAATCTGTCTGCTTTTCTTCTATAAGTCTCCCCAAAGCCTCTATGACCGAGTTCTTCATGCAAAGACTTCAAAACCAATTCTTGACCCTTCTTCTGAGTCACCACCACTTGAGGATTTGGATGTCTCCTCCTCATCAACCGCCTTCCTGACACATAAAATCCAGGACTCTTCTTCTTGATTGCCAACCAAGTATCATCATCACAACTATCTGGCCTCTCCAGGTCAACAGATATTTCACCAAAATAAAATAAAACCCAGACTGAGAACAGGTCTCATCTTCAAAATATAACAAAACAACATCCAAAGGTAAAATTCTATCATTAAAATCACCAGTGTGAACATGAGCCAATTGAGCAGCCCAACCAGGACACCAATCCTTAAATTTTGGCACATCCTTCTCTTTCCACTGAACCTTGTGAGAATCCAGTTCACTAACAAAAACACCCTTTTCCAAATTTGAGCTGTCCCAAACAACAACTCCATCTTCATCAACAAAAACATCCTGATCACCAGAATCAAGATCATATCCAGCCAGTGTAGCCTCTTGGGGGAGGTCAGAAAAATCTTCAGCACCCTTTGTGCTGGCCCTAACCACTGGAACATCTTCATCGAACTCTTCAGCCTCAGAATCTTCATCTGTAGGTAGCCTCTTTGATAATCCATCAGGCATAGTAAAAGTTTTGCCTGGTTTGTGTACCAGGTCAAAAGAAAAATGTTGAATAAATGCCACCCACATTGTCATTGGAGCATTTGGAAGACTAGGCGTATTGATCATCTGAACCAAAGATTTTGCATCCACCTGCAGCTCAAAATTCTGCCCCCACAAAACCTTCTGTAGCTTCTTTAAAATTTTTGCTACACCACACAATTCCAACTTAGGTTGAGAATACCTAGATTCCACCTCATTAAACACCACAGACTCATATCTTACTGGCCTAACCCTCCCAGTTTTATCTTCCTGAGACAAAACAGCACCAGCAGCAATATAACTTGAGTCCACTGCCAGATAAATTTTTCCAGCACCAACACCATAATCCAACTTGTGAAGAACAATATCTTCACCAAAAACCTTTTTCAACTTCTGAAAGGCCTCTTCACACTCTTCAGTCCATTCCCAATCTGCATCTTTTCTGGTCAACCTCCTTAAAGGTGAAGCCAACAAAGAAAAATCCTTAATAAAAATCCTGACATATACACATACACCCAAAAATCCCCTGACTTCAGTAGTATTTTTAGGCCTTGGCCATGACTGAATTTTATTAATCTTCTTCTTCGCCATAATCCTTCCCTCTTTACATACCACATGACCCAGAATTTCCAAAGCAGGAACACAACAACAGAATTTTGACCCTGAAATGGTCAAACCAGCCTCTTCAATCCTAAACAACACTCTCTCTAGAATTATTGCATATTCCCACACAAACCTCCTTATGCCAGGGTTCTCCGCTAACACCTCATTACCATAATCAGTGGATGGTCCTTTAATTCCACCATCATCAATAAAAATACCAGCATGGGTAGGAACCTCATCCTGAAAAATCCAAGCCATCTGTGCTTGATATACCGCCACTGAATTAGTTGCTCCCTGAGGCAACCTAGTGAGCTGAAATCTTCCCAAAGGAGTCTCAAAAGTTGTGAGAGGCCTTGAATTCTTATGGAGTTCCATCTCATCATAACCACCCATAATATCACCCAAACCATAACACACCCTTCCAGAAAAAGCTTCAACAAAATCCTCTGCACTTGGTGGCATACCAGTATCCTTGATAGTGACTCTATTCAAGGCTCTAAGATCATGAACCACCCTCAAATTCCCATTCTGCTTCTTTACACAGAAAACCGGACTTGAGTAACTGGATGTTGATTGTTCGTATAACCCAGTCCTGACTCTTTCCCTAACAATCTCCACAAAATCCTCTCTAATAGCGGCTGGAATCGGAATAGGTTTTATTTGCCAAGTTTCATGACAAACCACAGGAATCAAGTACGGTTCCCCATAAGAGTGCTTCAATACACCCCTTTCCTCCTCAACAAACGCCACAGCCTTTTCCTTTAGCACAATAAAGTTCAACAACAACTTCTTTTCTTCTTCATAAAACCACCCATCAGGACCAAAATTAACAACTTTCAATCTTTCCACGGTCACCCTAGCCGTCTCTAAAAATTCTGGAGGATTCTTCACCAAAGGAGTACAGTACCAATCTCTTGACAAAGGAGGTCTCTTCAAGGGGGTATTCAAACCCACAGGCATAGGCTCATTGACAGACCTAATCTTCTGCGCTACCTTCTTATACTTTTCCGCTTCACCTTCAACTTGAGGGATCTTCAGGAAATCTTCGTCACCAGACCTGGAACAAAAACTAAGGGTTTCCCCATTGCTCACATGTGTGGCCAAGGTAATGTTTTTGAAAGGTGTAGAAGAAACCCTAGTGGTGCACAATTGAGAGGACTTACTTTTACACCCCAATCTAACCACTCCAAAACTTTTCCACAATTCCAAATATTCATCTTCACTTCTGTCTTCCAAATCTTCTAATCTTGATTCATCTTCAGAATTAACTCTTTTAAAATTTTGCAGTTTAACCTTATGCTGGAGGCCCAAAAATTTATCTTGATGATCTACTTTCTTCCTATTTTTCTGCAGTTTAACCTCATGCTGGAGGCCCAAAAATTGATCTTGACGATCTTCACACAAATATTTTGAATCTTCTTTCTTCATTATCTTCAGATTTTTTTCTTGATTTTCTTGAATTATCTTGAAATTTTTATCTTCTTTTCTTGAGTTTTCTTCTGACCTACAAAAATAACCAGGGGATTCTCCAATGCTGACAGGTGTGGCCCAGGTAATGTTTTTGAAAGGTGTAGAAGAAACCCTAGCGGTGCACAATTGGAAGGACTTACTTTTAGACCCCAATCTCACCGCCCCAAAACTTTTCTGCATATCTTTCAATAAAGATATATAACCAATATTCTTCCTTGAACTTGAATTAAAAATAATTAAGAATCTTGAGAGAGAACAGAGACTTGATAAAAAACTTGATGAATACTTGCAGAGAAGAGAAACATTAAAAAGAGAAAGTTGAAAATCCACTTGGTATATCTCCAAGGGAGCTGACCTACTACAACCTGGGATTTCCGCATCTTGGGGAGAGGTTGTAGCACTAGGGTGATCAGCCCTCATTACTCTAAAAAAGACATACTCTCAATAGAGCCTGAGCCACACTCCAAAAAACCGGAGGCAGCACCCACTTCCTTCCTTCTCCTGCAGCAGTCCATGCACTGGCACATTGAAGATAAACCAGGCCTGGTCTCCAAACCATCCTCTCCAGGGGATGATAAACTCATGTGAAGCCTCCTTTCATCTTCACCAGTAAACTCCAAACTGAATCCCAAATCAAATTTATAACCAATTCTTGCCTGAAAATCCATCAAGAATGGCCCACCTAAAACTGCTTTTACATTACCTTTAGCAATGTAAAAATGATCCTTCCCTGAGGCTCCGCCAACATCTAACTTTACAAACTCTGAAGTTACAACCAATTCAGTGACATGACCACCAATCCCTCTCAAATTCCCACCAATACCAGTTTTGATGGGGAGGCCCAAATGAGTGGCCTCAAACAAAGAAATCAGGTTTATCTGAGAACCTGAATCCACCAATGCTCTTGCCTCCCTGCCATTCAGAGTGACATTGAAATATCCCAGAGGAGCAGAAAAATGAGTTTCCAACCCCTCACCAAACTTTTCAGCAGAATAACAAATGTATTCTACCTCCCCAGAAGAAACTCTTCTCCTGGTTAACAACTTTTTCTGTCTATCAGCCAGCCCTGGACTGATAGCATACAATTCCCCATAAGATAGGGAAACGTGACCCTGATTCATCCTTTCCAGGACAGAGGCCATAACATTAACTTGAACAGAAACTACTGGCCTCTCAAAGTGAGCTCTTTGCTTCACTACCTTTGTCCTAGAAGCTTTTTGAGGACCAGCACCAGCAACAGGTTTACCATTAACAGGAACCAAACCAGATCCCTTACCAGAACCTCTAACTCCAGCAGGCTTTGGCAATGAAGCCAAAGGGACATCCTCCTCAGAGTCAGAATCCACCTTCATTGGCATAGGCTCACCATTCATGTCTAATGCGCCAAAACTAGGGGAGCCCATGTCAGCCATACCCTTCTGTATCCTGTACAGCTCCTCTTTGCTGTACCTCTTCCTAGCTGCACTCAGCTTAGGATCCACATTTGAAGCATTTGGCTTTGGTTGGGCCTGAGAACTGCTCTTAGGCCTTCCCACCCTTCCTGCTTGCACATCATAAACACCAGCCAAGCATTCACCACTTGACTGTCCACCACAAGAATAAAACTCCAAACCACCAAAGGAAGTAGAAAAAGAGACCTTATTGACCTCCTTCCCCTTCCCCTTTCCCTTGCCATCCTCATCCTCCTTACCAGAAGACTTCCCTTGGTCAGGAATCTCCTCAAACCTTGGCCTCCTTTGATTGAGACCTCCCCTTCTCCTGACCAAATCAACAGGAGCCTGCCCCTCACTGGGCTTAACAAAAGAACCATCAGGGAACTTGAAAACCCTGCCATCAAATTCCACCTTTCCTTCAGACACATCCCTGTTCAATTCCCAACAATCATTGGACCTGTGCCCCCTTCTTCTGCAATAAGAGCAGACCTAAGGATCTCTCCTACCAGCCCTCCTATCAAAATCTCTAGGCTGAGAAGGTGCCTTATTGACCTTCTTAGCCTCCTGAACAAAAATATGCAGCTGCTTTGTAAGATCAGCCAACTGCTCCAACATTGGGTCCCTCTCATGTTTGGGAACCTGCACCAAATTCTTCTCCTCCTTCTTCACTCTAACCTCCTCTTCAGCCAAAGCCTCACTGACTTTGCTGACATACTTGGCACACCCCTCCTGATAGGTGTCCACAGCCAATAACTTCAAATGGGCCTCAACAGCCTCCTTCACCTTATCCAAGGAAGGCAACTTCTGGTCCCCATTAGAAAGAGTCTTCATCGATTCCTTTCTTGACAACTCCTTCAACACATCCATCCTGACATCTCTAGCTAGAGCAGACCAAAAAACATCCTTGGCAGCATTTTCATGTGCCAGCTCCTCCACTTCCACCAAATATTCCACCACAGGATAAAACTGTAGCAGAAACTTCCTGTAACTATGCAAGTTACCAACACCACCATAAGATTTCCATTCACTAAAAACCTTGTTCAGATCCACCATAGTGAACCTGACACCCTATCTATCCACCATCTCCCTACACAATAACTTCCAATCCCTCTTCTTGTAGCCAAACATGGCCACAATCTCCTTCTCCACTGCCCTATCACCAATGAAGAAGATAATCTGCTTCACCATGTCCAGGTAGGAAGCACAATCCACTCCAGCAGCAGTTTCATATTTCTCCAGAAACCACTTGACATCCTCCCCATTAAACTTGGTACAATCCCAAGTTTTAATCCTTACACACTCCCTAAGCATCACAGAAGGAGGACCATCTCCCCCACTGATAGTCACCACAGGAATAGCAGAACCAGAACCATTCCTTCAGACCAAAACACCAAAAGAGCCAACCAAAGAAAACAGAGATTCCAAAGAACTAGCATGTTCTACCCCCACGTTGGGTGCCAGAAATGTAGACAATTCTATAGTACTAGCTATAGGCCTTGACCAAGGGAGTTGGAGAAAAACCAGAGAGAAAATCCCCTTTCACTTTAGAAAAATAGATTGAGATTTACTTGCTAAAGTAAGTTGGTTCCTGTTTTGCTAAAGCCCCTTTTCAACACACTTGACTGCTTGATGAGCCAAGAAAGTAGTCACCAGACAGACTACCAGACCAAAGAACTGAAATGTAGAACAATGTCCACACCAGAGACAGCAAAGATACTTGATGTAGGCTGCAAATCCACACCAGAGAAAGCAATAATACTTGCTATAGCTTGCAAGACTATAACAGAGAAAACAGTTGCCAAAGTTAAGTTAAATGAAGAACTCACTTGCAACAAACACAGCCAATTGTGGCCAGAAAACAGTGAAAACTGAGTGAGGAACAATGATATCACCTCCGGATGGTTGTATGATGATTAAGGTTGCCCCAAACTGTCTTATTCACTATGTACACACATACCACTATCTAAGAGCCCATGTGCACCCACCAAATTGAATAAAAAACCCTCCTGAATCGCTCCCCAACCTTCTAAAACAGAGGCAGGCGGGCCGCCTGACGTCGGAGGTGCCGCCTGAAGCGGCCTGGCCTCCCTGAAGCCAGAAAACCAATAAAAACAACTAATTTACTTAGAAAAATTAGCTACAACTACTAAAACCTTTAAAACATGGAAATTCACTTTAACAACATTGAGACATGAAATATAGAGAAAAATTAGCTCTATCCAATGGTACTATGCACGTAACCCTAAGACTTAAGGTTAGCCCGTAAAACACGAAAAACAAAATTAAACAGCTATCTTTTATAAATGAAAAATGAGGAAATGACCCCTTAAAACTTAGAATATGAAAAATGTCTTCAAGAAATAAAATATAGAGAAACACTGGGGCTATCCAATGATAGTACCCAAATACCCGCAGACCCAATATCCACAGAATAAAACCAGAAAGATACCCAATTCTTTAACAGATGTCAATTAAGACATGCACAAACAGCGCCAAATCACACAACAAAGGCCCCTGCCAATGTTGGAAGATAAAAGCATATTGTCATTGTCTTTTGGAAAGGCTCTCAATTGTTGGCCGGTTGTATAGAAGAAGGGGAATGAGAGGGAAAGAAGAAGAGGAGGAAAAGAAGAATATAAAGAAGATGGATTACAAAGAGTAAAAAAATTGAAGTAATAAAAGGAATTGAGTTATTTAAAAGAAAAACAATGACTATTTCTTGAGATTGACGCAACAGTGAGGGTTTAATTAATTATAATATATTTATTTTAATAAGTATTTATCTTCAATGCGCGGAAAACAATTACTATTTATAATAGAACTACTGAAACCTTAGTTTTTTCATGTACTTTTTAAATTAGACTTATAATTCTAATAAAAAATAAAGTAAACATATTGTATTAAAAAATATGTTTAAGTTGAGTGTATAATAAGTGATGTGCCTACTGGGGATTATCCAAAGCCTTTTATAGGCAAGGGAACCTCTGAAGTTCCAAAATGAGTAATTAAAAAATAGTAATAAGGTAAAACAAGAATATAAAAGAAGATAACTAAAACATAGATATTGAGAGAAAAATGTGAAACAATAAACTTAACCTGTAAGTAAGTAACCAATTTTCCCACCATAAGTTCCCAAAACAATTAATAAAAATAATCAGTAACTAAGTAAGTCTGAAACATAATAACAGTGAGTAAAATAATCCAAAACAGGTATTAAAGTGAGATGTAAAGGGTTTAATTAAAACAAATAAAATTATTTTCATGCAAAAGTTCACGTAATCAACTTAATCCAGTATAAAGCAAAATTAATTAATTGTTTTAACTATGTAATTAATTCAATAACTAGTTTAAATGAAACAAAAATTAATTTAATGATATTTTTAATTTAAAGTGAGAATTTGAATACCACCTTAAAAAATAAGTTTTTTAATTTACTTAATAATTTTACTGACACAATTAAGGGTCAAAAAAGCACCCAATATTATTTTTAATAAGATATGTATGGCTTTATTTAATATATAAATTTAATTACATTATAAGTCAATTTTACAATTATAATTATAATATATGTTTATAATTATTTAATTATTAATTTATCTTTATTAGATACATAAAAATGGGCCATAATTTGTAGAATATAATATTTTTTTGCTTAATTTAAATGTATATATAATTTATATAATAATGCAATTAATATAATACTTATTTTATATGTATTTAATTAAATACTTATATCATTTTATTATGCAATATAATATTAATTTAAATACATATTAAGCATATTTTTATGCCCTATTTTGGTTCCAGTAAATTGACATAACATTTACTGGGATCTTGGTATAGCCTGGCTGACATATTTCTATTGCAAACAATAATAATAAACTTTTTATAAATAAAACAACCACCCTATTAGTAACAGCCCCCAAGATTATCCTAAATACTGATCACTGCAAAATACCTAAGAACATAACAGTATTGGTAAAATGAAATAATTTGAAAAGATGATAAGATAACACTACAATGAAAACAAATCTAAAAATGTAAAATATGTCTTTGAGCAAAATAACAGAGATGAAGAAAACAAGGTATAATATCAGCTCATTATAAGTAGAAACACTCAAAGACATTATGGATATAAGATTGAATAGCAAAGGATTTTAATGTAGATATATAAAGTAAAAATTGTGTGACAAAATAGAAAAACTTACAACAATGGAAGGTTTATATCAAATCTAACGTGCTAATTAGAAGAACATCGAACATAAGGGAAAATCCAAGTATTTCCACAAAACTCATCTTACCCCATGACCCTGACAGCTAAGTCCTCACTTAACTTTTCTCCCCCCCTCCTCCTCACTTAAATCACATATCAAACGTTGCTTAAAAACCCTCCTTTTCTCACCCCCCTCTCAAAGTACGCTCAGGAAGTTGAGGGGCTGGTTTGACCCTTTCCTAATCTTCAAAGTCCTCACAGAGCTCCCATGATCTCATTCCACTGCCTTTGAGCAATTTCGCTTGAGCCACTCCCCCCTAAGACATTACTTGTATCAATTTAAGGCCTCTGAGTCTCCAGTGTGCTGCCTCTGCATGCTAAACTCCCATGACACCCCTGAACATGATCTTCACATTTGTCCTGCCCGCTTAGAAGCACACAAGATCTTTTGTGAGGCTTTCAAATGCCAGAAACTTCCTTTCAATACATCTTACCTCTTTTCTCCTTCTCCCATAACCAAAGACATTTCCAAATTTCTCATCTCTACTGATAGATTTCCTAACAACCTTCCCCTAACCTCTCCTACTTAACATTTGCCTCATTATTTAGTGCACTAATTTTCCCTCACCTTATCCTGCCTTATATGTACCTACTCTTAGTTTTCTTTATATGCCTTCATGCTCCTTGTTGAGTGAGATTGTAAAAAATAAAAAAAAACTAATGAATGTCACCATTCTGTAGTTTAAAATGTGGGTAATATGCAGCTAACACTGTGTGCAAAGAGCAGCTTTGTTTTCATGTGCTGCAACACCAATTTTATATGACATTTGATTTTAATTGAGTTTCTCGGCACATGCATACCCCACAACCTTGCACATCATGTAAGTGAGAGATACTTATGAGCACAAGTGTGGATGCTCTAAGCTAGATTTGAAGTCATTATGGGTTTCAAACATGAAAAAATAGACCAAATAAACACACCATAAAAAAGTTTCCAAATCAGACACTTGAATATGAGATACACTAGCCTTGGACAGGTCCAAAAATGTTCTTGTCCCCAAACATGTCTTATTTTGGTTAAAAAAAACTGTCAAAACACTTCTCTTTCTCATCATGATTAGTCAGCACTAGTACAGACACACCAACAGCTAAGTTTTACTTCATCTATCCCTCAAGTGCTAATCCATACATGCAAAATATGTGACTTAAGAGCACTTAATCACAGGAGAAAAAATGGCAACCAGACATCAGGTTCAGTTCACATACTTGATTGATTCAATTCAGTATCTGAGCTTAAACCAACATCTACTTGCCAATTTTTTCCCCCTGTGAATCAATCTCTTAATCTTTATCACCATTCACCGTGTAATGACTTTCTCCAGTTTCCAAGTCTCATTTGTTTTGGGTCAACCTCCAGCCTTGAAATTACATAACATTTCTATGATTTTGTCTCCCTATTATATCTCATCTTCTCTTCATCTACCACTTGCACTACTCCTTGTTGATTAAGGTACTTCTTACTTCACAACTCTGAAGGTAAGTAACTTTCCCATTTTTTACTTCAATTGCTAAATGAAATGTCTTTTTTTCAATTTTTTTGTTCTAAATGATTGATTTTTCCTTTTTTCTATTCTGTTTTTATTTAATTCTTTCTGATATATAATTTTCTTTCCTTTTCCTTTTTTTTTTACCTAAATCATTGATTTTCTTGTTTTGCTAATGTTTTAAAGACTTTTTTGTCACTCAAAGGCCTTTTGTCTTTTTGTATTGCTGAATTAAATTGGAATTGTTTGTAATCCATTTGTAAATTTTTTATGATTGTTTCTACATTTTATGCTGAACTAAAAATGTAATTGACAATAAGTTAATATTTGTTAGATAAAAGTCCAAGTCACATGTGAAGCAGCACTGATTTAGTAAAATAACAATACTTGAGCCAACAATTTAATTGAAAATAAATTAATATTTGTTAGACAAAATTCCAAAACACATGTGAAACAGCACTGATTGAGTAAACTAAAATAAAAAAAGATAGAAATATGAAAAGAGAAATAAGTAAGATAAAATATGACAAAACAAAGAAAGCAGTAGAAGGAGATTTTATTGCATCAGCACAGCAGACTAGCACAACAATACCTGAACCAAAAGTGTAATTGACAATAAGTTACTTTTTATTAGACAAGAGTCTAAGACACATATGAGGCACTTCTTATTGAGTAAACTAAAATAAGAGAAAGATAGAAATATGAAAAGAGAAATAAGTAAGAAGAAAGATGAAAAAACAAAGAAATTGATAAAAGGAGATTCAGAAAGTGAGAGAAAGAAGCATCCCTTTTAGCTACATGGTTTGAAAGATTGTGCATAAGACACTTCACACACATAATTAATATGCTACACATGGATGCTAAATTAATATTCTAAGTTAACTAGATTTAGTAACATAATGAAATTTAATGATTAAGAAAGTATGGAGTATATCACAATTTTATCTTAGCACCCTCCCATGCTCAATGCTGAAAATCAGAAAGACCTAAAGCTTCATAAAATTCCTCATTCTTTTGATGGGAAAAAGATTTTGTTAACAGGTCAGCTAACATAGATGAGGTGGAGCTGTATACTAGTGTTAGAAGTTTGGAATAAACACTTTTGCAAATCCAAAGCAGACACTTGTTGATGTTTCTGGTGCAATGTTGATACAGGGGATTTTTGACTAAGGCAATTGATCCTTGATTTTTGTTATACATAATAGGAAGATTATGAGAAGCTCATAAGCCCTCAAATAATTGAGTAAACCAGGAAAGATCCTGGCCATTTTCAGAAATTGAATGTTACTCTGCCTCAGTGGTGTATAGTGCGACTGCTTGTTGTTTACTATACTTCCACCCATGCAGTCCATTGTGAAAGATCAAAGCACCCAAGGTAGATTTACAACCTAGTGATGATCCCCAATCAGCATCAGCATAACCTACCAGATCTTTTGAATTACTGAGCCCCCCTAGGTCATGGCATAAGACATTGTTTTTTGTAGGTATCATAACAAATGTTTTAAATGAGATATATTTTCAGCAGATAGAATATTAAGAAATTGAGACAGAGAGCTGACAGCAAAAGCCAGATATAGATGTATAAAGGAAACCAGATAGTTTAGTAGTCTAATTGCACATTGATAATTGAAGTTGGAGGCAGGTTCATCCAGTGGGTTTGAAATTAGCTTGGCATTCAGAACTAGTGGCGTGGATGCAAGACAACAATTGGATATGTTGTATTCTTCAAGCATATTTTTGATATAAAGTGGTTGAGACAAAAAGAATTCCTTCTTTTCACAATTTTGGGTTACTTTCATACTAAGAATCAAAGAGACTTCTCCTTGATCATACATCTCAAAAGAATTTCTTAATAAGTTTTTAAATTTTGAAATATACTTTCCACAAATGATAAATTCATCAAAATTTATAAAGATAAAACATGGTTCATCTTCAGAAAAATTGAAAAAGAGACAGGGATTGGCTGGATTGTGGTTGAAACCAATTGAGGCAAAAAAATCTTTGATACACCTGTACCAACAGCAAGGACTATTGTTTGAGACTGTATAGTGATTTTTCAAGCTCAAGAAAAGAATTAGGATCCTTAGGACCATTGAAGCCTTTAGGATATCTAATACAAATATCCTCCTCGGGAACCCCATGAAGAAAAGCAGTTTGAACATCCATCTAGTGAACCTCGTAATTGTTTTGAGCAGAAATACTTAACAAATTATGCAAGGATTCTAATAATCTGGTTGTTGAAAAAGTATCATTATAGTAAATTCCCTCCATTTAAGAAAAGCCTTCAAAACATAACCTGGCTTTAAGTACAGAAAGATTTCTGTCACTGTCTTTTTTTGTTTTAAAAACCCAAACAGTTCCAAGAAGAGATCTCCCTTCTGGAATGGGTACTGATCACCAGACCTTAGGTTTTTTAATGGAGGATAATTCTGAGCTTATGAACTCTTTCCAAACTGTAGTTTCAGGACCAGACACAACATGTGAGAAGCGTTTAGGAAAATCACCAAAATTGACCTCCATTTTGCAAGTATTAAAAGAGCAGTGTGAATTTGAAGGTAAAATATTGTTGTTGTTGATGTTGCTCTCAATGTTTTTGGTTACTGGTAAGTGTTTAGGTACCCAGGTTTAGTTTTTCCCATTGGCAGGAGAAGATATTGAAAGTTCAGTAATAGATGACTCCACTGGTTTGTCAGAAAATTGAACATATGTGATGTTTTCATCAGAAATGATTGGGATTTCAGGAAAAGAGACCATGATGGTATTTTTGGAAATTAATTGTTTTGCATTAGAAAAGGAAGAATTGGTGAATATAATGTCATGATTAATTAAGAATTGATTTAATTTGAGTAAATAAATTTTATAGTTATGATGACTGTTGTAATAGCCTATAAAAATTCTTTTTCAACAGTAGGCGAAAATTTTGAGATACATCTAGCTTTAGGAATACTGAATAAAAAATCACATCCAAAAACATGGAGCTTACCATAAGATATTGGAGCTTTAGGATCCCACAGTTCAATTGATGATTTGTTTTTGATTGCTGAGGAGGGTGTTAGATTCAACAAATAGTTGGAAGTGCTGATTGACTCCTCCCACCATACTTCATCAAGTCCACAGGTGAACAACATAGCACAAACCTTTTAAACAAGTTTTCTGTTTCCTCTTTCGGCAAAAGGGTTTTGTTGTGGAGTGTAGGGGGCTGTAGTGAGATGTCTGATGCCTTTTTTGGAGTAAAGAGTATCAAAGTGATTGTTAAAAAATCTGCCTCCTTTGTCAGTGACAAAAATTGTGTCATTTTTCTCACACTTGTTTTTGGAATAGTTTATGAATGTTTTAAAAAATTTAAAAATTCTGACTTCAGGTTTAAGAAATAGATGGTTCAAAACTTGGAGGGACTGTCAACAATCTGCAAGAATTATTTGCTGCCACCTATTGAGGCTGGAGAAATAGGACTGCATAGGTCCATATGGATCATGCCAAGGGTTTTTTCAGGTACTGAGAATTTTCCTGAAAAAGGAAGTTTATGAGATTTAGAAAAGGTGTACAAAATAATTGAAAGAAATCCAGATTTGGATAAATGAGTTTTGCTATACAATTATTCAGATGAACAATGGAATTATGAGCTATGAGCAGGTCTTGAGTGGGAACAGCTGAATAAAATTAATAGTCATTTGACAAGGGAAATGAGAGAATGTTGTCATCCATAGAAAACTAAAGATAAAGTGATTGTTTTTGTCTAATAATTGAGAATGGGTACCACAACCACTAATGCTGTAGTTCTGTTTCAAGAACAAGGCAGCAGAGATTAGAGTGGATTTGGCTTTAGGAACAAATAAGGAGTTGGGAATGGTCAATATTCTAATATTAATTTTAAAGATGGCTGTACAAGTTCCTTGAGCTATGATGGTCTTTCCATTGGCCGTGAGAAGGGTTTTAGAGGACAGAAGAATATTTTGAAAGAAAAATCCATTTTTAAATAGAGAGAAAGAAGCCCCACTATCTAGTACAGCCAAAGAAGGACTGTCAGCCAGGATATACCAGGAGCCCAGCAAATGTTATGTTAATTTACTGCAACCTAAAGAGGGCGTAAAAATATGCTTATTATGTATATAAATTAATATTATATTGCATAATGAAATGATATAAGTATTATATTAATTTCATTATTATATAAATTCTATATACATTTAAATTAAGCATAATAAATATTATATTCCATAAATTATGGCGCATTTTTATGTATTTAATAAATATAACTAATTAATTAATTAATTATAAACATATATTATAATTTTAAGTATAAAATCAACTTATAATGTAATTAAATTAATTAATTAAATTTATATATTAAATAAAACCTTATATGTTATTAAACAATAATATTGGGCGCTTTTTGATCTCTAATTGTGTCATCAAAATATTAAACAAGCTAAAACTATTATTTAAACATATTATTAATGTTTCATCCTAAAAATTAGTAAGGTTGTTATAATAAGTATTTGTTTTAAATTAAATTAATTTTTTACACTAATAAAAGTAATAAAAATAATTGATTATTCATTTTTTATACTAAATTAATTAATTACATTATTTTTCACGTGTTAAAATAAGTTATTTTCATGTTTCACTAAAATTGGTTATTATTTAAAAAGATTATAAGACATGTTTTAGATTAAATTAATTATTTTTATGTGTCTCAAAATTATTTAATTACTCACTAAATTTATGGTAAATGTTTGAGATTAAATTGGTGGATATTTAGGCTCTAACTCATGTGTTTTAGTTAATTGTGTCTTATTTCCCCTTATACTTACTCAGAATCATTTAATTGTTTTTATATTTTTATTACTTTTTGTATATACTTTATTATGATGCTTCAGAGGGCCCCTTGCCTATATAAGGGCCTTGGGTAACCCCCTCTAGCCTCACCACTTATTATACACTCACCATTTAACCATATTTTTTTAATATATTACATTTATTATTATTTTTATTAGTACTACAATTCTAATCTAAATTCTATATAAATATCTAAGGTTGCAATAGGTCTATTAATAATAACAGTGTTTGCAGCTCAGAGATTGTCGGTCAGTCGTCTAGAAGAGGTAAGAAAAATAGGAGAAAAAGGAGGAGAGAAGGAGGAGGACAAGGGAAAATAAAGAAATAAACCAAAAATATATATTTAATTTATTTGAGAGGGAAACAACGGTGAGCAACTTTGAGAGGTGACAAAAACTTAGATTTTATTAACAATAATATTATTAAATGTAAGGGTTCTGCGCGGCAAACAATTTTAATTACTATCAGACTTAAAGCAACCTTTGATTTGTTGTATAGAATTTAAATTAGATTTGTATTACTAATAAAAAAAATATAAACGTAATAAATTGGTTATTTAATTTGTTGAGTGTGTAATAAGTGATGATGCTACAGGGGATTATCCAAGGCCCTTTTATAGGCAATGGGTCCTCTGAAGCGCTACTATCTTTGTAAATACAATGATTAGAATGGAATAAAACAAATATATCAAAAGAGTAAATGAAACATAACAATATAGAGAAAAACATGAAACAAATAATTAAAACTCCAATTAAGAATCTAATTTCCCCGCCATTAATTCCCAAATCAGTAAGTGAAAATAGTGAATAACTAAACAAGATTGGAACATAGGAACTATGAGAAAAATAATTCCAAACAGATGGTACAATCTGATTAAAGGATATTTTAAGTGAAACAAAAAAATACTTTGACGCAACAAATCATGTAATTAATCTCAATTTAGTATAAATTAATTTATTTGCTTTTTCTAACACAATTAAGGGTCAAAAGAAGCGTCATTAATTATTGTTTAGTATGATATGAGAGGTGTTATTTAATATATTAATTTAAATAATTAATTTAAATATATTATAAGCCAATTTTACACTTATAATTATAATATATGTTTTTTTTCAATTAATTAAATATAAATTTATAATTATTAAATACATAAAAATGCGCCATTACTTGTAGAATATATTATATTATGTTCAATTTAACTGTATATAAAAAATATATATATAACCAATAAATTTAATGTAACACTTGTATATAATAAAATACTTATATAATTTCATTATGCAATAAAATATTAAGTTATATTCATTAAATACAATTCTTACCCACTCTTTAAGGTTTTATAATTTATATATCATTTACTGGACTCCTGGAATAGCCTGGCTGACAGAGATAGTAATACTTATTTTAAATAAATATATTATAATTTAATAAGCCTCACCGTTGTGTCAAGTCCCAAAAAATGCTTGTCGCCTTCTTTTCTCTAAAATAATTATATTAATTTATTACTTCATTTCTCTACCTTCTAAGCCTTTTCCTATTTTTCCTCCTCCTCCTCTCTGTTCTTTCCATCTTCTTCTCCTTCTTCTAGACATCTGGCCAATAAGGCCAGTTATTTGAAAGACCCACAGATAAGGCCTTTCCTTCACATTCCTTTTTAAAAAGATAATATTTATTGTCACCCAGGCTACTAGACTTCCCAGTAAAATAATTAATTATTTACTGGGATGAAGCAACCCCTTTTTAATTCTTATTTTATTATTAATTATATTATATTTACTATATAATTACTTGTAATAAATTAACTAATTACAAAAAGTAAATTTAGTAAATATTTAAAATTAATAATAATGTCCCTTATATTTTTATTCCCTAACACCATGCTCAATGAAAGGTTGGAAGAGAAATAAAAATATGTTAATACTAAATTTTAAGAATTTAAATTTCTTTTATTTAAAAATTTAAAACTCTATTAATACACTAATTCAATTCAAATTATCTTATACTAAGTGTGACATTTACATTAAAATTTAAAAAATATCAAATAAATTGATATATATAGTAAAAACATTTTATTGAAACTCTCTTTAGAACATTTTAGAACACTTTTATTATATGAAATATTTTTATTCTGGAATTTTCTTCCTCTCACACTCCTGTATGTAGGCTTGCTAACTCCATGTTCTCTTTCTCCTTTTTGCCTATAAAAGGCCTTCCATTTTGTGCTGTTTTTCATTATTCCTTACTACTTACAATTTTATTTTTAAAACAATCAAATATACTTTTTATGACTACCTCTTTTGCTCTAATATTTACAATAGCGTAATTCTGAGATTAAAAAGTAATAAAAATAAAACCTTCATACCTTTTTATTGAGTAATAAATCATATAAGATAAAAATCTACATAACTTGATTGAAATCCTTGAGTTGTCCACCTTCACCGCTGTTTGGACCGCCATAAAACCTTCTAGACCATTAAAACCACTTGAAAGTTGGGGCCCTTCGAAATTGTTGTCAACACAACATTATCTTGACACTGGTGACTAAGGGACCTTTGACTACAAGGAACAATAAGCTCTGGTGGATGACTTAAAAAACAAACATTATCAGGCATTTTACTTACCTTTTTTCCACAACTGGGAATCAAACCTCACTCCAAATCTAAGGTTTATATACATGTATTTTCCTATATAGTTGTGGTGACTATAATGGTTACTATCTGTATCTCTCACTCTACTTATTTCATCTTTCATGTATATCTTTTTACTCACCACTCTGTAGTTGCATTAAATTGTTTACATTAAAGGGGGAGGTGCCTGGTAAATAATAATTTTTTTTCCTAGTTGACCAAGATAGAGCAATATTGTTCTTAGTACTAGAGGTAATAAAATTATTTTAATATATTATATTATTTTTTACTTATTTCATTTGAAATTGTCCTGATAATTAAAATTTTCTTTTATTGTTTCAGTTGACAATTGTACTGGCAGTAAAGTAATAAAAATATAAATTACTTAAAATAATTATATTAAATTACTTCAGTTGGCATTAAGTCCTGGTAATAAAATTTTAAGTTGACTCATATCCTAATAATTAAATATCAATATATATGCAAGCCAGGCTGCTAGAATTACCCAGTAAAATAATTAATTATTTATTGGGATGAGGCCACACCTTATTATTTTAATTTTATTAATTATAATTTATTTACATTAATATTACCTATAACAAATTAACTAATTACAAAATGGTAAAATTAGTGAATAATTAAAATTAATATTAATTGTCACTTATAATTCTATTGTTTAACACTGTGATCAATGACAGGTTAAAAGAAATAGAAATTAATATTAAAATAAATAAATAAAATTTAATATCCAAATAAAATTAACTACCTACAAAAAATTCAAATTACTTATTTAAAATTGAAATTTACAGTAAATTTTAAATAAAGTAATTTATTTTGTCATATACAGTAAAAACACTTTTCTGAAACCTTCTTTTTGAGACAACTTTATTAATTGGAAATATTTTTCTGGAATATTCCTTCTTCTCTCAGACAACTGTCTTTAGGATTTTAACACTGTGCTTTGTCTCTCCTTTGCCTATATAAGGCCTTCCTTTCTGGTTGTTTTTGATTCATTCTGTCAAGGTACGCTTTTGGTCTAGAAGATTTGGTACGAAGTTTCTACGAGGATTTTAAGGACTTAAATGAACTCTCAAAAATTTTTACGTATTTCTTAATCTAAGTGATTTATTACTCAAATATAAGAGGTAGGTTTTAAATATTGATATAATTTATTGATTAGAATTACGCTCTTGTAACTACTAATGTGATAAAATATAAAAATAAGTATTGTGTTGTAAATAGTAATAATAAAGTAAGGTGATAAAAGAATAGTTTGAAAAGCACAAAATCAGAGGCCTTTTATAGGCAAAATATGAGAAAATAAAATGTAAGGAATTTACACCGTCTACTATGAGTGTGAGAGAAAAGAATGACAAGAAAAAGGAGTACATAAATGACATAAGAAAGTAATAAATTAGTACGTCAACAAGGGCATCAAATTTATTAGAAACAAAGTTTGAATTCTTTGGGCTGTCACAATTATTACACAATAAATAATCAATTACATTACTTTCACGGGATTAAAGATCTCTCACTGAGGTAATATAATTGTTTTAAAGTTTTTATATTATAAATTTATTATTAATTTTACTCCCTTTGACATATACTTTTGAGCACGGTGTTAGGGAGTAAAATTGTAAGGGACATTTTATTTATATTGTTTATTTATACTACTTATTGTACTTAACTTTAGTTAATTGTAAGTACTACTTAAGTAAGTAAATAAATTATTATTATTAAAAAGAAAGGCGTGGCTTCAACTCAGTAAAATAATTTATTATTTTACCAGGTAAGTCTAGTAGCCTGGCTGAAACATTCCATTACTTATTTATATTACCAAAACATTTACTATACTTAAATATTTATTGCTATTTATTAATGTTTTAGTATTTACATTCACATACTTCTAACTCATTAATTATAATAATAATTTTTATATTCTTAACTCTTTATAATTGAGTAAAATAATCAAAAGAATAAAGAAATAGGTTGTAGACAATCCTATAGTACTAGCTATAGGCCTTGACCAAGGGAGTTGGAGAAAAACCAGAGAGAAAATCCCCTGTCCCTTTAGAAAAATATAAGTGAGATTTACCTGCTACAGTAAATTGGTTCCTCTTGTTTAAAGCCCTTTTACAATACAGTTGACTGCCTGATCAGCCAAGAAAGTCGTCTCCAGACAGACTACCAAACCAAAGAACTGAAATGTAGACCAATTTCCACACCAGAGAAAGCAATGATACTTGATGTAGGTTGCAAATCCACACCAGAGACAGTAATAATACTTGATATAGCTTGCAAGACTACACCAGAGAAAACAGTTGCCAAAGTTGAGTTAAATGAAGAACTAACCTTGCAACAAACACAGCCAATTGTGGCCAAAAAACAGTGAAAACTGAGTGAGGAACAAGGATATCACCTGGGATGGTTGTATGATAATTAAGGTTGCCCCAAACTGTCTTATTCACTATATACACACAGACCACTATCTAAGAGCCCATGCACACCCACAAATTTGGCGTTTCTGAGTGCCAAATTGCATAAAACCCCTCTAGAAATGCTTCCCAGCCTTCTAGCACCAAGGCGGGCGGTCTGCCCGACATTGGGAGGCCCGCCTGAAGCGGCAGGACCTCCCTGAAGCCAGAAAACCACCAAAAACCACCAAAAACACCCAATATACTTAGAAAAATAAACTACAACTACTGAAACCTTTAAAACACATAATTAAGCTACGACAACATTGTGACATGAAACGTAGAGAAAAATTAGCCCGTTCTAATGGTACTAAGCACTTAACCCTAAGACTTAAGGTTAGCCTGTAAAACGTAAAAAACAAAATTAAACAGCTATCTCTTGAAATGAAAAATGAGAAATAATCCCCAAAATACTTAGAATATGAAAAATGTCATCAAGACATAAAATATAGAGAAAAACCGTGCTATCCAATGGTAATACCCACATCCCCGCAGTCCCAATTTTCGTTGAATAATTCCAGAAAAACACCTCATTATTAAACAATGCCATTTAAGACATATCAAAACAATGCAAAACAGGCCAACAAAGGGCTTGGCCAATGTTGGAAGACCACATCCTCCCTCCAATAGAGAGTGTCCACATTATCCTTTATCACAACCACCATGTTCAGCTTCCTCTCCAAATCTGTTACTGACATGGGTCCTTGCCAATATTGCTTTGACAACAATCTAATCTGTACCATAACACCTCCATCTCATCCCTACAGAACCTCCTGTGATGCCTGTCACTCTAGGAAGAAGACTTGTTTCAGACCTGGTCCATTGTCCTCTTCAACATCCTCTTCTCCTCCACAACCTAATCCACCTTCCACCAGCACCAAAAGATCCAGACCATCCATTCTGATCCCCAGACTGGTCAACAAGCTACACCCTTCAAAAAAGAGTGCCAATCCTGCTACAAAAATTAGCTCTTCCATCCCTGGTCCTTCTAATGGTAAGAACAATACTTCTTCATACTGAAATTCAATCTGAAAAAATTCCAGTTCATTTCCATCCAGACAGTGATGATGACAATGTGGGAATCATTGAAGAACCCCCACCTAATCCATTGCCAACCATCAAAGACAACTTTCAACAAAATTCTTCTCAACAGAAGCATCTCATCCTAGATTACTTCCAATCCACTCCTTCCAGGAAACCACAGGACCTTGAGAAAAGGAAGAACCTCATGCACCAGTTCAAAGCCAATGATAAACATTTTCTTTCATCTCTTGATTCTTTTCTGTAATTACTTCTTGCCCAAAAAATCTTGATTTAGAAATAAAAAAATAAACAAATTCCTCATTTTAAAGTCTTGGGGGACTCGGAAAACCCTCAGTTTATAGTCTTGGGGGACTCAAAACCTGAATAAAAAAGACAGAACCAGAGATCAAAACATTAAAGACCAAAGAAACAAACTAACATTCTGGGGTAACTGTTCTACAGAGCAGCCAGCTCATCAGTTACCCACACACTTGCCTTAACATAATTCAGAGACTCCCCCTTTGATTCCCTCTTCCAGAATCACACCAAATCCACATTATCATTTTATAGTCCTGAATGAATCAACCAACAGCCATCCTCAGTTTATAGTCTTGGGGGACTGTACCATTTCTCAGTTTAAAGTCTTGATGGACTTCCAGTGTTCAGTTTAAAGTCTTGACAGACTTAAACCCATTTTTCATATAAGGGCGGAGCCACCTCCATGCACAGTGCTCCATAGCCAACCTGCTGAACTTCCATTCTTTATTCATTATCTACACATCACTGACAAAATTTTCATTCATCTCTTTCTCTTCATTGTTTTTACTTCACAGATCATGACTGAATCTCCAGACTTTGACCCATCGGACCTTCCATGTTTCACTGCTCCAAAGGATTTTTCTTTTAAACAGTGCATCCACATGTGCAGGCTTTGTACCTTCACTCTTCCTACTCCTCAAGCCAAATTCTATAACAGAGCCTGTGATTCTTGCAACTCTAAAAAGGAAAGATGTGACAGAGACCTCAACTATCCAATACCTCCGCCTTCACCTTCACACAAATATATTTCAAGATCTCCTACCAGGTCACCAGAACTTGGACCTGCTTCTTCTTCTTTATCTTCTGCTCCTTCCAGAAGATCACGCCGTTCTATTCCCAAATCCCTTCCTAAAAGACCTGCTTTATCTTCTCAAGAATCTGCTTTTATCTCAGCAAATTTGGCCAAATCAGCTTCAAAGTCAGCTCCCAGGCTGCTAGACCACGTCCAGGCAGCCCGCCCACCTTGCCAGAAAGCAAAAATCAGGCTCAAAACTCCCAAATTCAGCCAGATAAAAGCCAAAATACATTATTAAACACCAACAACTCTATGCAACCACATCATAGTGCTCCCAGAGAAATGTGTACACACCAAATTTCTT